>CM074121.1:780033-1170033 GCA_037177725.1 Cyamopsis tetragonoloba | reverse complement strand
GCTAAAAGAGACATAGTTAAGGGTTAAAATAAATGTATTTTTCCAAAATTAGAAGAAAAAAAAAGACTAAAGGATGGCAAGCATGGATTTTACTTGGCTTGTTGAACCCAATCAAACAAAGATGATGACTTCAAAATAAATGTACATTTTGATGTTGTTGAAAATAATGTATTACGACACATCTTTTAGGGTTTGACAAAGTTTCTTTAAGTTTAGGGTTCTCTTAAAACTTCTAAGGGCTTTTTTTTATTCACATTTTTTTTACTTAAAGATAACATAATAGAAAAAGAAAATAACAATGTTAAACATACTGCATAGAAAAAAAGAAAAGGAATAGAAATAAAAGAAAAAGTAAAATTACTCCCCTATCATCATAGGTGAATTAGACTTCCTTGTTAGTATTTTGGAGGCACGATTAATAGTGTCCTCTAGAAATCCATTGTTCCATCATCAACTACAAATACATAATCAATCCACCTAAGTGACATGAAAAGAAAAATAATTAATCTCTAAAATGAAACCAATAAGAAAAATATAAAACACAAAATGGCAAATAAAAAAAACCTGATAATTCCTTTTACATTTACTTTTGAATTATTGAAAAAAGGTAACAACTTAGTTTGCATAAAAGTTTTCAAATTGTCACACCTAGGCATTGAAACTGTCACGCCTAGGCGGCTAGTAAATCTGCTAAAAAATCAAAATGAGACAAAATAAAACAAAACAAAATAAAGACTAAAAGGTTAAAAAAAATAAAGTAACTAAAATTAAGACAAAAACTAATAGAAAAAGGACTCAAATGCTAAACATATCAGATCCACACACTTAGCTGTATACTTGTCCCCAAGTAAAGAAAACTAAGAAAAAACAATAAGGAATGACAAGACACAAACAACCCACAAAATGAGAAAAATAAAGAATCACCAAAACTTTAAATTAAGGATAACAAAACAAAATTTTAAAACGAACATGCAAATTTTTTTGAAGAACATGATTGAACGTAAACTCCTTATAAAGACATAGTAGTATGACTATTAAAGAAACTTATGAAAGGTGAACATTTTTTTAGACAAATAACTTTTTTTTTCCTTTTAGGTCCTAGGGAGTAACGAGGGACATTACCAATTCAAGGCAAGAATGACATAGCGTCACATCTTACTCTTAGAACTGTACATGAAAAAAGTGAGACTAAACAATGCGAGTTATAATATTTCTAGCCGAGTCATAATGTTCTATGGAGTTTGAGTATCTTTTTGGATTATGAGGGAATTTTAGTGATTATCCACTATTTTTTAGGGTTTTCTAGTGTTTATAGGGGTTTTAAAAATGTTTTAGTGCGTTTTTGGGATTTTTTAGCCATTTTTGTAATTTTCAAGGGTTTTTAGTAATTTTTTATGTTTTTAGGGGATATTCTATTGTCTCTAGGATTTTTATGGGTTGGAGGGGTTTTTGGGTTTTAGAGATTTTCTAGAATTTTTAGAAATCTCTTTTGAATTGTAAGATGTTTTGAGAGTGTATCTTGTATGTTTAGGGGTTTCCGGTGGTTTGTTATAGTTTTTTAGAATTTTATAGGGATTTTTGAGAATTTTGGGTTGTATTAAGATTTTTATGATATAATGATCCCTTAAGATTTTATGAATTTAAAGAGTTTCTATAGTTTTAGGGTTCTCTTAAAACTTCTAAGGGCTCTTCTTTTTCAATTTTCTTTTTTATTCACATCTTTTTTACTAAAAGATAACATAATAGAAGATGAAAAATAACAATGTAAAACCTACTGCATAAAAAAAAAGAAAAATGACAAAAATAAAAGAAAAATTAAAATTACTTCCCTATCATCATCTGTGAATTAGACTTCCTTGTTAGCATTTTGCAGGCATGATCAGTAGTGACCTCGGAAAATCCACTACTCCATCATCAGCTGCAAAGTCATAATCAATCCGTCAAAGTGACAGAAAAAAAAAAATCAATCACTAACATGAAACTAATAAGAAAAATATAAAACACAAAACGACACATAAAAAATCTTGGTATTTCTTTTCACATTTACTTCTAAATTGTCGGAAGAAGGTAATGACTTAGCCTGCATAAAGGTACACCAAACCTTGGGAGTAGGCTTCATAGATGTCTTCTTTAACATTTTCGGCTTCCAAGAATTTTGTCTTGCAGCAGATCATCACGCCTAGGCATGGTAATTGCCAAACCTAGGTGGCCAGCAATTATGCTCTAAAATACCAGGAATGAGACAAAATAAAACAAAATAAAATAAATACTAAAAATTTAAAATAAATAAATAACTAAAATGAAGACAAAAACAAATTGAAAAATGACTCAAAAATCAAACTTATCGTACCCCACACTTAGTTGTACACTTGTCCCCAAGTAAACAACACTAAGACAAAAAGAAAAAGAAATTACAAGACACAAACTGCCCACAAAATAAGAAAAATAAAGAGACACCAAAACTTCAAGTTAAGGATAACAAAACAAAATTTAACAACAAACACGCAAATTAGGTGCAAGGTTAGTGTATCCAAACAAAAATATAATTACTTTGAAGATCAAGATCTAATGTACACTCATTGTAAAGGCATAGTAGCATGAGGGTTAAAGAAGCTTACCCATGCTGAACATTTTTTTGGACAAATAAGAATTTATTTTCTTTTTGAGTCCTAAGAAGAAGTGAGGAACATTGCCAATTCTAGGCAATAGTGACATAAATTCAAATCTTACTTTCAGAACAGTAGAAGCAAAAATGAATATTAGACAATGCTAGTTTTAATATTTCCATTCCAATCATAGTGTTCTATGGAGTTGGAGTATATTTCCATTCTTTATTAGGTTCTTTTTATTGATTAATTAACTAAAATATCTCATTAATAAAATAGATTAAAATATCACATCATAAAATTATGATTCACATAAGATAATTCTATTTTAGCAAGGAACATTGGCATTGTAATGGGGCTGTTCCTAACTCTTTCATCAAGAAATTTTATTTTTTTTATTTCAATTATAATGGTTAAACCAGTACCATCTTACTTAAGAGAAATCAAACATGTATCCATCGAATAACTACCCGTTAATTAAAGAAATGAATCTTTGAAATTTGAAAAAGTAAATTAATTTGGTCTTAACGTCAATTTAGCAAAAAATAGGTCAATTTATTCCACATATTTAGAATATTGTTCTTGCTTAAGGTGATAGATTAAATTAATTTGTTGTTAATGTTATTTTTAAAGACTGAATTAATTTTTTTTTTATAATTTCAGAGTCTAACACTCTAACTTTGTTGCCGGTTATTAATTTTAAGGACTAATAATATTTATTTTCCATAATCATTCAAAACGTCTCATAAAATAAAAATTAAACAAATAAAAGTACATCAAACCTTGGCAATAAGCTTCTTAGAAGCTATTCATAATATTTTTGGCATTCCTTAATTCATTTTTGTGATGTTAAGATCATCACACCTAGGCATGGAAACCGCCACGCCTAAGCGGCCGCCAAATCGACAAAAAAAACCAAAATAAGACAAAACAAAATAAATACAAAAAGATAAAACAAAGAAAATTAAAACCTACAATTAATAAAAATAAAAAAAAATAACGAACAAAAACAAACCAAAATATGACTTAAAAACTAGAGTTATCACACTTCATACTTAGTTGTTTACTTGGGGCCCAAATAAACAAAACTAGGACAAACTCAAAATTAATAACAAGGCACAAAGAGAGAACAAAATGAGAAAACAAAACAAAAACAAAATTTCAGGTTAAGATTAATAAAAGCCTAATACCTACTACACAAAAATAAAAAGAAATAAAAAAAAGATATAAATCAAAACGAAAAACAACTACCCTTCCATCATTTGTGAACTAGACTTCTCTCATAGCCTTTTGAAGGCGTCATCAGTAGTGTCCCCTCGAAATCCACTACTCCATCATCAGATCAAAGTCATATTTAATTCAACCAAGTGATTAAAAACTAAAATAATTGTGTAAGTTAAGCTAGAATCTTCAAGGTGAACGATACTTTATTTTCAAAAAAATAAAATAATTTAAGAAAATAAAAAATTACATTTTCATTTTTAAATTAAAAAACACTCAACTTTCAAAGTCTATAGTACAAGATTTCTTGAAAAAATGTTGCAGTTTTAAAAATATAAATAATTGTGTAAGATAAGCTATAATCTTAAAGGTGAACAATACTTTGTTTTCAAAAAAATAAATAATAATTTAAGAAATTATAAAATTACATTTTAAGTTTTATATTAATAAACACTCAATTTTAAAATTATATAGTACACGATTTCTAAAAAAAATATTGTAATTTTAAAAATATAAATAATTATGTAAGTTGAGCTAGAATATTCAAGGTAAACAATACTTTGTTTTTGAAAAAGCAAAAAAATTTAAGAAACTAAAAAATTATATTTCATTTTTAAATTAAAAAACATTCAATTTTTCATGTATATAGTACACGATTTCTGGACAAAATGTTGTAATTTTAAAAATATAAACAATTGTGTAAGTTAAGCTAGAATCTTCAAGGTGAACGATACTTTGTTTTCAATAAAAAAATAATATTTTAAGAAATTAAAAAATTACATTTTCATTTTTAAATTAAAAAACACTCAATTTTTCAAGTGTATGGTACACGATTTCTAGAAAATATGTTGCAATTTAAAAAACTTAAATAATAGTGTAGGTTAAGCTAGAATCTCAAAGGTGAACACTACTTTATTTTCAAAAAAGTAAAATAATTTAAGAAATTAAATAATTATATTTCATTTTTAAGTTAAAAAACACTAATCTTTTCAAGTGTATAGTACACAATTTCTAGAAAAAATGTTGAGATTTTAAAAATATAAATCATTGTGTAAGTTAAGCAAGAATGTTCAAGGTGAACAATTCTTTGTTTTCAAAAAAGTAAAATAATTAAAGAAATTAAAAAAATATATTTTAATTTTTAAATTAAAAAACACTCAATTTTCCAAGTGTATAGTACACGATTTCAGCACAAAATGTTGGAATTTTAAAAATATAAATAATTGTGTAAGTTAAGCTAGAATCTTCAAGGTAGACGATACTTTGATTTCAAAAAAAAAATAATTTAAGAAATTAAAAAATTACATTTTCATTTTTAAATTAAAAAACACTCAATTTTCCAAGTGTATAGAACATCATTTCTTGAAAAAATGTTGCAATTTTAAAAATATAAGTAATTGTGTAAGATAAGCTAGAATGTTAAAGGTGAACAACACTTTGTTTTCTAAAATAAAGAAAATAATTTAAGAAATTTAAAAATTACATTTTCGGTCTTATATTAACAAACACTCAATTTTCAAAGTGTATAGTACACGATTTCTAGAAAAAATGTTGTAAGTTTTAAAATATAAATAATTGTGTAAGTTAAGCTAGAATCTTCAAGGTGAACGATACTTTGTTTTCAAAAAAATAAAAAAATTTAAGAAATTAAAAAATTACATTTTCATTTTTAAATTAAAAAACACTCAATTTTCCAAGTGTATAGTACATGATTTCTTGAAAAAATGTTGCAATTTTAAAAATATAAATAATTGTGTAAGATAAGCTAGAATCTTAAAGGTGAACAATACTTTGTTTTAAAAAAAGTAAAATAATTTAAGAAATTTAAAAATTACATTTTCGGTTTTATATTAAAAAACACTCAATTTTCAAAGTGTATAGTACACGATTTCTAGAAAAAATGTTGCAATTTTAAAAATATAAATAGTTGTGTAAGTTAGCTAGAATCTTCAAGGTGAACGATACTTTGTTTTCAAAAAAATAAAATAATTTAAGAAAATAAAAAATTACATTTTCATTTTTAAATTAGAAAACACTCAATTTTCCATGTGTATAGTACACTATTTTTTGAAAAAATGTTGCAATTTTAAAAATATAAATAATTGTGTAAGATAAGATAGCATCTTAAAGGTGAATAATACTTTGTTTTCAAAAAAAAATAAGAAATTAAAAAATTACATTTTAAGTTTTATATTAAAAAACACTCAAATTTCAAAGTATATAGTTCACGATTTCTAGAAAAAATGTTGTAATTTTAAAAATATAAACAATTGCGTAAGTTAAGCTAGAATCTTCAAGGTAAACGATACTTTCTTTTCAAAAAAAAAAATAATAATTTAAGAAATTAAAAAATTACATTTTCATTTTTAAATTAAAAAACACTCAATTTTCAAGTGTATAGTACACGATTTCTAGAAAATATGTTGCAATTTAAAAAACTTAAATAATAGTGTAGGTTAAGCTAGAATCTCAAAGGTGAACACTACTTTATTTTCAAAAAAGTAAAATAATTTAAGAAATTAAATAATTATATTTCATTTTTAAGTTAAAAAAGACTAAACTTTTCAAGTGTATAGTACACAATTTCTAGAAAAAATGTTGAGATTTTAAAAATATAAATCATTGTGTAAGTTAAGCAAGAATGTTCAAGGTGAACAATTCTTTGTTTTCAAAAAATTAAAATAATTTAATAAATTAAAAAAATATATTTTAATTTTTAAATTAAAAAACACTCAATTTTCCAAGTGTATAGTACACGATTTCTGCACAAAATGTTGCAATTTTAAAAATATAAATAATTGTATAAGTTAAGCTAGAATCTTCAATGTAGACGATACTTTGTTTTCAAAAACATAAAATAATTTAAGAAATTAAAAAATTACATTTTCATTCTTAAATTAAAAAACACTTAATTTTCCAAGTGTATAGAACATGATTTCTTGAAAAAATGTTGCAATTTGAAAAATATAAGTAATTGTGTAAGATAAGCTAGAATCTTAAAGGTGAACAACACTTTGTTTTCTAAAATAAATAAGATAATTTAAGAAATTTAAAAATTACATTTTTGGTTTTATATTAATAAACACTCAATTTTCAAAGTGTATAGTACACGATTTCTAGAAAAAATGTTGCAAGTTTTAAAATATAAATAATTGTGTAAGTTTAGCTAGAATCCTCAAGGTGAACGATACTTTGTTTTCAAAAAAATAAAATAATTTAAGAAATTAAAAAATTACATTTTCATTTTTAAATTAAAAAAACACTCAATTTTCCAAGTGTATAGTACATGATTTCTTGAAAAAATGTTGCAATTTTAAAAATATAAATTATTGTGTAAGATAAGCTAGAATCTTAAAGGTGAACAATACTTTGTTTTAAAAAAAGTAAAATAATTTAAGAAATTTAAAAATTACATTTTCGGTTTTATATTAAAAAGCACTCAATTTTCAAAGTGTATAGTAAACGATTTCTAGAAAAAATGTTGCAATTTAAAAAATATAAATAATTGTGTAAGTTAGCTAGAATCTTCAAGGTGAACGATACTTTGTTTTCAAAAAAGTAAAATAATCTAAGAAATTAAAAATTATATTTTTATTTTTAAATTAAAAAACACTTAATTTTCAAAGTGTATAGTACCTGATTTCTGGACAAAATGTTGCAATTTTAAAAATATAAATAATTGTGTATGTTAAGCTAGAATCTTCAAGGTGAACAATACTTTGTTTTCAAAAAAATAAAATAATTTAAGAAATTAAAAAATTACATTTTCATTTTTATATTAAAAAACACTCAACTTTCTAAGTGTATAGTACACGATTTCTAGAAAAAAATGTTGCAATTTTAAAAATATAAACAATTGGATAAGATAAGCTAGAATTTTAAAGGTGAACAATACTTTGTTTTCTAAAAAAATAAAATAATTTAAGAAATTTAAATATTACATTTTCGGTTTTATATTAAAAAACACTAAATTTTCAAAGTGTATAGTTCACGTTTTCTAGAAATAATGTTGCAATTTTAAAAATATAAATAATTGTGTATGTTAAGCTAAAATCTTCAAGGTGAACGATACTTTGTTTTCAAAAAATAAAATAATTTAAGAAATTTAAAATTTACATTTTCGATTTTATATTAAAAAACACTCAATTTTCCAAGTGTATAGTACACGATTTCTAGAAAACATGTAACACCTAACATAATTTAAGGCTAAGTTTTTTTTTTGTTTTTTTTTTTTTGAAAAACATTTGCCAAGTAATATACATCATAGATAGTTCACCTACATGAACTACATAGTGCTTAGTCTAAGGGGCTATCATAGGCCCTATCAAAATACATAAGTCCATAGGGAAAGATAATAAGTTTAAATATCTACTACATGCTAGAGAAATACGTCCAATAACGGTAGCCAAGAAGCGTGCTACAGGGAAGGGTTGGCTACCCCAAAATACATATCAAAATATTCAATACTACATGGCTAGGGGAATGGGTCTTCAAGCACTAAAGTCTTCATCTTCCGAATCTCCTGCAATATGGTAACCGCCAGCTATATGTAAACATATAACTGAGTAACCCCTGACATTTTGAAAATACTTTTATACCATATTACAGCCAGTCTAACTGGAAAAACACCCCATTTGGTTCCTATTCACACTCACTGCATGTAATGACAAGTATAAATGTATGCATGACATGATCTTTCATTATCATACTTAATTCATTTCTTTTCTTTAGTCTTTTACGGAAGCCTCGTGCACAAGACTCCTCCCTAGGCTCATGGCAATAATGCGCGCTTGAGCTCAATCATGGGACCACGGCAAGCGTCCCTACCGTGATCAACTGCTGGGCTATTTTATCCCAATCACTAGGATAGCCCAAGACTATCTTACCCCATTCATCGGGATAGTCCTTTCTTTCGGGCCATCTTCCCGGTCACCGGGCAACCCTACTAGTTCAGGCCATCTTACCCCGTTCATTGGGAAACCCTACATTGTCAATCTTTTCATGCTTGTCCACTTACCCGGTGTGTCACCGGTGGGAATCAACCTGCTTACTCAACATCCGTTGATGGGGGAAAGCTTAAAGTTGTCTTTAGGTTTCATATTCATTTTACATCAAATAATATCATGCATTCATCATTCCTCATTTATCATTTGTCATGTGGCAATTTCAAAAATTCAAAATCAAAGAACTTGCCATACTATTTCTTACCTTAAGGCATGTCACTAAGTCTTATAAGCTTATTCCATTGGTTTTAATCCTAGATATAGGTTAATTGAGGGTGCTTTGTCATTTGGAGGTGGGAAGTCAGGTCCCTGTTCAGGTTCAGATTCGCGGCCGCGAGAAAATTCGCTACCGTGAATTTGACACCGAACATCATAGGCCAGATTCGCTGCCGCGAATTTATTCGCTGCTGCGAATTTGGCACAGAAACTTCCCAGTCAGATTCGTTGTCGCGAATGAAACTCGCCATCGCGAATTCTATACAGAAAATCCCAGGTGCTCATTGACCAGATTCGCGGATGCGAATAAATTCGCTGCCGCGAATTTGACACATAATCCACCTGCCCTGTTCCATGCAAATCCTCCATTTTTCCATTCAAAAACCATTCTACACCTAAACACACCTCATTTAACTCATTTCCAGGGTAAATCACACAATTCCATCATCAAACCAAGGTTTCAAATCAACAATTTCATCCAATTTCACATAATGCCATACATTCCTCTAATATTTCCAAATCAAGTCACATGCATAAACCAAAACATTAATCACCTTAATATGCACAAGAACAACATACTTTAGCATACATTTCTCAAACTCAAAGATCAACCACATGCAACAAATCAATTCATTTAACTTTCAACTTTCATCATACAGCTATAATTCATCATATCTCAAAATCAAGACACAAGCATCAAAACCCAAATCACCTATCACAATAAATCTAAGGCTATTTCTATCACACATTTCACTATAGCTTAGAATCAAACCTCATATCATTTTCACTTCCTAATTAGTCTAGTTTGGGGTTTAGTGGGGTTACCTCAAATCTTCAAGTTCCTAAGCACTTCTTGTTTCAAGAGTTTTCCCAAACTCTTCAATCCTCCCAAATAGGGCTTGATGATCCCTAAGGTTCACAAATGTGAGTCATTCACACTCATTAGGACCCATTTAGGAGAATGCATGTGGGAGATGAAGATCAAAATTCAATTTGCCCAAAATGGAGCTTAACCCACAAAACAGAGAATGAGAGGATGCATGTCTTACCTTGATGCCTTTTTGGTGTCCCAAAGTTTGGAAATGTCCTCTCCAAAGCTCCAATGTCAAAGTTGATAGAAAAAACTTGATGATTTGAGCTTGGGGGATAATTCCTAGGAGAGTAGAAGAGAGGAAGAAGATGAAATTTTGAGAAAGGGGAGAAAGAGTGAGAGGGCGTGGGAGAATGAGAGGGAGAGTTGGAGTTTTTTTAATCAATTTTTGACATTTTCATCAGTTTGCAAATGAGTCCCTCCTTCTATGTTTCAAAAATTTTCTACTTAGTCCTTCCCCTTTTTACTTGTTAGAGTTGCCACTTAAACCCTAAATTCCCAAATTCTCTTCAACAGCACCAACCTCTAGTTTGGGAATTTATGGGATGTTACAAAAAATGTTGCAATTTTAAAAATAAAAAAAATTGTATAAGTTAAGCTAGAATCTTCAAGGTGAACGATACTTTATTTTCAAAAAAATAAAATAATTTAAGAAATTAAAAAATTACATTTTCATTTTTAAATTAAAAAACACTCAATTTTACAAGTGTATAGTACAGGAATTCATGAAAAAATGTTGCAGTTTTAAAATTATAAATAACTGTGTAAGATAAGCTAGAATCTTAAGGGTGAACAATAATTTGTTTTCAAAAAAATAAAATATAATTTAAGAAATTATAAATTACATTTTCATTTTTATATTAAAAAACAATCAATTCTCAAAGTGTATAGTACACGATTTCTAGAAAAAATTTTGTAATTTTAAAAATATAAATAATTATGTAAGTTGAGCTAGAATCTTCAAGGTGAATAATACTTTTGTTTTGAAAAAGTAAAATAATTTAAGAAATTAAAAAGTTATATTTTCATTTTTAAATTAAAAAACACTCAATTTTTCAAGTGTATAGTATATGATTTCTGGACAAAATGTTGCAATTTTAAAAATATAAATCATTGTGTAAGTTAAGCAAGAATCTTCAAGGTGAACAATTCTTTGTTTTCAAAAAAGTAAAATAACTTAAGAAATTAAAAAATTATATTTTAATTTTTAAATTAAAAAAACTCAATTTTCCAAGTATATAGTATACGATTTCTTGAAAAAATGTTTCAAATTTAAAAATATAAATAATTGTGTATGATAAGCTAGAATCTTAAAGGTGAACAATACTTTGTTTTCAAAAAAAAAATTTAAGAAATTAAATAATTACATTTTAGGTTTTATATTAAGCTAGAATCTTAAAGTGTATAGTTCACCATTTCTAGAAAAAATGTTGTAATTTTAAAAATATAAATAATTGTGTAAGGTAAGCTAGAATTTCAAAGTAAACATTTCTTTGTTTTCAAAAAGGTAAAATAATTTAAGAAATTAAAAAGTTATATTTTCATTTTTAAATTAAAATTACTCAATTTTCAAATTGTATAGCACCCGATTTATGGACAAAATGTTGCAAATTTAAAAATATAAATAATTGTGTAAGTTAAGCTAGAATCTTCAAGGTGAACGATACTTTGTTTTCAAAAAATAAAAATAATTTAAGAAATTAAAAAATTACATTTTCATTTTTAAATTAAAAGACACTCAATTTTTCAAGTGTATAGTACATGATTTCTAGAAAAAATGTTGCAATTTTAAAAATATAAATAATTGTGTAAGATAAGCTAGAATCTTAAAGCTGAACAATACTTTGTTTTCGAAAAAAAATAAAATAATTTAAGAAATTTAAAAATTAAATTTCAGTTTTATATTGAAAAACACTCAATTTTCAAAGTGTATAGTACACGATTTCTAGAAAAAATGTTGCAATTTTCAAAAAACAATTAATTTTGTATGTTAAGCTAGAATCTTCAAGGTGAATGACACTTTGTTTTCAAAAAAATAAAATTATTTAAGAAATTAAAAAATTATGTTTTCATTTTTAAATTATAAAACACTCAATTTTCCAAGAATATAGTACAGGATTTCTTGAAAAAATGTTGTAATTTTAAAAATATAAATAATTGTTTAAGATAAGTAGAATCTTAAAGGTGAACAATACTTTGTTTTCGAAAAAAAATAAAATAATAAGAAATTTAAAAATTACATTTTCGGTTTTATATTAAAAAACACTCAATTTTCAAAGTGTATAGTACACGATTTCTAGAAAAAAATGTTGCAATTTTAAAAATATAAATCATTGTGTATGTTAAGCAAGAATATTCAAGGTGAACAATTCTTTGTTTTCAAAAAAGTAAAATAATTTAAGAAATTATAAAATTATATTTCAATTTTTAAATTAAAAAACACTCAATTTTCCAAGTATATAGTACACGATTTTTGGACAAAATGTTGCAATTTTAAAAATATAAATAATTTTGTAAGTTAAGCTAGAATCTTCAAGGTGAACGATACATTGTTTTCAAAAAAATTAAATAATTTAAGAAATTAAAAAATTACATTTTCATTTTTTAATTAAAAAACACTCAATTTTCCAAGTGTATAGTACAATATTTCTTGAAAAAATGTTGCAATTTTAAAAATATAAATAATTGTGTAAGATAAGCTAGAATCTTAAAGGTGAACAATACTTTGTTTTTGTAACATCCCAAATTTCTAATTTTCTATAGTAAATTATTTAGATTCACAAACTCACTCTTAAGGGGCTATTTGAGAAAAGATAAGGAATTTGAGAAACTAGAATAGATTAGAAAAGCAAATTGGATTCGGGGGGAAAGAACTAGATTATAATAAAAATAGATTTAATGGGTAGCAAAATGGGAATTTAGGGATTTGGTTGCAATTCTTAAGAAATTAGAGGGAAGGACTAGGTTGAAATTTTATAAAGTGCCATGAGGGACCACTTTGCAAGATTTATAAACTAGTTAAGTGAGGCAAAACCCTCACTTCCCCTTCTCCCCTTCTCATTTCAGCCCACACAAAGACCATGCTCTTCTCTCTAGTTCTTCATCCTCTCCTCAAACCCTCTACTAAGTCCTTGATTAATCTCATCATAGAAGCTCAATTCCATGTTGATTCCTTAAGAAATCATCATAACCAAGCTACAGGGAAGGTAATTCTTCTCTTTAATTGAACATGCAAGCCCCTTACTTCCTCCCTCATTCTCGCCCCTTTCTCCCTTCCCCACTCTCTTCACTTATCATTTTCACACTTGCTCGCCTAGGGTTGCCCAAGCCCAAGAGAGATGAAACTTATCCTTCTTTGATTCTTCACCATTGGAGCTTGAGGAAGGCATTTGGGAGCTTAGAGAAGCCATTGAAGTGCCTAGGTAAGCCATGCACCTTCATCTCCCATTCTTTGATAAAGCTCCATTTTGGGGCAAATTGGCTTTTGATCCTCTTCTCTAACATGAAAACCCTAAAATGAGTTGCTAAGGGTGCTAATGACTCTTATTTGGGGGTATTTAGGGATTCCCAAGTCTAGTAGTGGAGATTGAAGGATTTGGTGGAGCTTGAGAACAAGAAGTGTTTAGGGACTCAAAGTTTGAAGGTAACCCCACTAAACCCCAAGTAGAGTAGTTAGGAAATAGAAAATGGTATGAGGTTAGGTTTGAAATTTTTAAACTATAGGATTTAGTTTTAATGCATGTGTCTTGATATTGGACCATTGTTAATAAATATAATAAATTGTGATTTTGGCTTGTTTGTGTGTGTATGAGTGCTAATGTGAATTGTGGTTGTATGAAAATATGTTGCTTGTAGACCATGTGAGGAAATGAAATTGAAATGGGAGAGTTCTCCTTGTTGGAATAATGTTATGTGATAGTGTGAATTGAGAAGTAATGGGTGAGTGTGTTGAAAGTGTGTTTTGTGGTCTTAATGTGAAGTTGAATTTTGAAGCAATTGATATTTGAATCATGCTAAATGGCACTTGATTTATGATGATTTGATTGCATGTGTGAATTTATTGTGCTATAATGTGGGTAGTGTTTTGGAAGTTAGAATGGGGTCAAGGAATAAGGTTAAAAGGCAAGAAGTTGAAATTTTGGTGAAATTCGCAAAAGCTGTCATCTACGGCTGGGGCTCGAGCGCCAGGAGAAAATTTTGGGCAGCAGCGAATGGAAGTCTGGCGCTCGAGCGCTAAGATAAAATTTCTGGCAGTGAAAAATGAGCGTTTGGCGCTCAAGCGCCAGAATGGACAGTTAAGCGTCAGTACTCTGTACCTCCTTGACCTGTTTTAGTTTCTAAAATGCATTGTAACCTATTTCTAAGATAGGAATGAATGGAAATATGCTTATAGGACTTAGTAACATGTATTAGGGGTCATGAAATGGTTATGATAAGTAGAGTGTTATGACATGGATGGAAAGTGATTTAATTAATGAGTAATGAAATTGTAATATTATGAATGATGAATGATGAATGTTGTATTGAAATGATATGACTTGAATGTGAAATGCATGATAGTATTTTATATGAAATGAAAATGAAATTTAAAGACAAGTTTAAGCTTTACCCCATCAACGGATGTTGAGTAAGCGGGTTGAGTTCCACCGGTCAGACACCGGGTAAGCGGACAAGCATGAAAAGATTGAGAATATAGGGTCTCCCAATGAACGGGGTAAGATGGCCTGAACTAGTAGGGTTGCCCTGTGACTGGGCAGATGACCCGAAAGAAAGGGCTATTCCAATGAACGGGTATGGAAGTCCTGGGCTATTCCCAATGAACGGGGTCAAGATAGCCCGACAGTTGATCACGGTAGGGACGCTTGCTGTGGTCCATGATTGAGCTCAAATGAGCGTTGCTGCCATGCGCCTAGGGAGAAGTCTTGTGCACGAGGCTTCCGTAAAAGACTAAAGAAAAGAAATGAAACAAGTATGATAATGAAAGATCATGGCATGCATACATCCATAATTGTCATAGCATGCATTATATATGAGTTGTTGCATTGATTGTGGATTGAATTGTGTGTTAGGGATTAAATGGGGAGTTTTCTAGTTAGACTAGCTGCGATATGGTATAAAACTGTTTTAAAAAATGTCGGGGGTTACTCAGTTATATGTTTACATATAATTGACGGTTACCATATGACAGGTATCAGAAGATTGTGAAGCAAAAGCCACAGATGGGATGAGCTGTGGGCTTTTCTTAGGTATAGCCACACATGGTGAACCTAAGTTTCAAGTTCATATATTAATTTGTTCAGCTGTATAGGAATCCGTATAAATTGAAAGGGTTGTAATTATTATTATTTTTATTAATTATGGTAAATTAGAATTTAGCGGAACTTATTATTATTATTATTACTATGAACTCATGTATTTTGATGGGGCATATGATAGTCCCTTAAACTAAGTGTTATGTAACTTACGAAGGTGTACCATCTATGATGCATATTACTTAACAATGTTTTACAAAAAAAAACTTAGCCTTAAATTTCATTAGGTGTTACAATTTGGTATCAGAGCAGTTTGATCCTTCGGACTATAATGATAATGAGACGATAGTCAGCTGAATGATTAATATTCTGAACATATCTATTAGGCATGTCATAAGCTTCGAAGGAACGCGTAGCTAATATTTAGTCTGATCAATTAAATATTGGTGCATGAGAGCAGAAGTTATGACTACTAATGGATAGGAATGATCTTTAAAGGGATTGTTCTTCTTTTAGTAACTTTCATGGAAAATAGGATGAGACATTGGGATATAGGTGTACCGGTGTTGTGATTGTAAGATATTGGGCCTGGCCAGTTCAGTACCTTAGTCACAGCATTGATGCATTTGTAACCCATGGATTCAAGTCACTAGCCTAGGAGTGCCAAGTAGGATATGTTTTAAGGATAAATTGGGTTAGCCTTCTAGAATAGATAGTGGAAAATGGGTGTGAAGATTTTGCAAAATTAGGATTCGAATTCCTTAAATCCTCTTCCATTTATAATTGTGATTGATGAACTATCCATGTAAATTCTAGAAATCAAATTCTCTATCTTATTCGGGAAATTTATAAGCCTAAATTCGAATCAATGTAGATATTAAATAACTTTATTGCTTATTCCATACCATTATATGGTTTCTTTCTTGATGAATTCATCATAAATTTTAATTTGACAGTCACGTATTCTTAGAGAAGTTCAAGGACTTATTTGCCTATACCTATTCCATTGATGTCTCTTCATGTAGCTACATCTTATAGTAACCCTTTTCCCTTCTCTTGTTCTACTACGAGTTTTCTTCTAGATAGGATCAAAAGCTACCTTTAGGTTTGAGATTTTGAAATTCTTTCCATTTGAGGTTGTATTAAGTTAGTTTTGTAAACCTAATCCTAGAAAGATTTAAGTCCCATATCTTACTCTATCATTAACTTTGGAATCAATTCTTTTGAGACACTCTATTTCAATATTCATGTAATCTTGGTCTAAACCTTATTATGAGATTCAGATAGTATTATTTTACGCGTGATGACTATAGAGATAAGTCTCTCTTCCCTTAAGTTGATCGTGAAAGTATTAGCATTCAGCTCCCTCAAATTTTAACAATATTTTAAGCCACACCCTTAGACACTTCTATACAAAGACCTGGAAAGGACATCAGATAAGATGAATTCAATTTCGGATACCATTTCAATTTAGTCGGAATATCTCCAACGATCTCCTAAAGTTCTATTTCTACTTTGGGACACGCACTAGGACCTCTCCACATGAAGATTTCTAAATGGTCCATTCGACTCTTAAAATGCCTTACAAGCGCACCATAGGAGTCATGAAATATTTTCTCTATTTCCAAGAATATACTTAACCCTTATTGGTTTTTTTGAACATATCTCTAATGTGAAAATATTAAATTTCCACTTGAATTGTTTCATTTTCTTAGCGTGAACCCTTTTTGATTCAAGAGACCAAATAGTTATTGGAATCTTTCTATGTAGATCATTACAGGAGGTGACTACTAGTGAAACTCCAACTCTCAAACCATGTTATTGGACTTTCTAGCATGCTCGGTAGACTAACATGTTCCAAAGCCTAGCTCCTAGTTACTTGTGTTTAACTTCTCTAGTTAGTCTAAAAACACAAAATTCTAAACTCCTTCAATTCTAATCATCTTAAAAATCTCCAATAGATCATTGAGAAATTGGTTGCCTTAGGAGTAGACAAGAATCGTATAAGATCGGGTCATAAGCAAATTGGAATTGTGCTACAGGAGTATAAACATATTCAATCTCATATCTCCATCCAATTCCATGGAACCCAAATTTCTCCGAGGTTAAACCATGCTTGCAACCTACCTAAGCATACTACACCTATTGGTTCTTTGAGAACATACATTACGACGCCGACTTTAAGACTAAGTTAAGCCTGTTTCATTTTCTCTATCTCAAATTCCACAGTTTGGAACTTTACTCTTCGTAATTTCAAATTCTCTTCAATTCTGACATTCTAATCAGTATAGGAAATTCTTTCAAAATCTTCGTACAATATCACAGTTAAAGATTTCCTTGGTGACCTAAGCTCATGAAGCCATTTAGGCAGTCAACAAAATACCTTATTTATGTTCAAGTTTCAAATCTTAGATCCAAGTTGCCTTGAAAGATGACCCAATCAGTGTGGCACCACTAAAGCGTTAGTGGACTTCTTAATAATCTTTCATTCAAATTTTGAAGATTTGGATCCTCCGAAAGTTTGAACCCATATAAGCCTCTACCTATGCGGTTTATCGCTAACAGATTTCTATTGACCATTTAGAGAATTCCTTTTAACTCTCCCTGTCAATTTGAACTTAGATTTCCAAAATTTAATCCTATAAGTCTAGACAAGTCCAACTACTCCTAGTAACTATTTGACTTCGAGCTTTTAGATAATCTCCCTCAGAGATTCCTAGAGACCTAAACAACTCCGGTTGCCATATGATTTTGTATTCCGGCTAAGCACCCCGAATTCCTTGTAAATTCAGTTACTTATTCGAAGTATAAGCTAAAGATAAGTTTAGCTTTACAGTAAATCTTTAACTCAAATCCTTGTAGGGTTACAAGAATTTCCTTGACGTGATACACCGTCATTATAGTCATAAACTATAATGCTTCCACCAAAACAAATATGTTGGCACACGAATCAGTTCTCAACTTTCCAAATCCCGAATTCTTACTTAGGTAAGGAGAGAACGAGCTCTTATCATGCTATTATCATTTCAACCAAATTTCACTAGAAACATCAATGCTTGTGGAATCTCGATCCCTACTTCAAAACCAGAGTCTTAGTAACCATTTAACCTTCTTTTAGAAATTCTAAATCTCGACGATGAATTAAGTTAAGTTAATTCATTAGTAGGTCTCGTAACTTTTGAAGCCTAATTCACAAATTAAAGTCACATTATGTTACCTCTTACCAATTCAAAATCCCCTCAATTTGAAGGATAGCTATAATAGCAACTTCTTCAGTTACGCCTATTTTATTCAATAATCCTATGAAACTTCTATTAAGTACTTGATATCCAGTACCATCAAGTCTAAATTGAGCAAGTCTTCCAGATAGTTCTCAAAAAAAAAGGGGGTAGCATCTCAGGAGTAGATCCTTATTCCCTCAATTTACTTTTGATCTAAATGTGATTTTCATCTTGATCTCTTCCAAGTCCATGATTGTGGAAATCACGATTCTAAAACAAGGTCCTAAAGCCATTTTCCCCAAATAAGGTATTTGTTCACTCTATCAAATTAGGGTCTTCTTAAAATTATATAACATTTATGTTGAAATTCTAAGTAAGTCGTACTACACTTCGTTAAAATTTACTCCATCAAACTCCCGACCTTTGTCAAAACTCTTGCTAGTTTAAAATGCGTTAGGTTTTGGAACCTATAGCTCTCTCAAGGTATCTCAGTTATGAATGTTCCTTGAGCTAGGAATTAAAATGAATTGTGAGGACACAATTCTTTTAAGGGGGATAGAATTGTAACATCCACTACAAGAAAACAGTCTATTAGCGTCGGCCAAAAGCTGACGCAAACACAGAAAAGAAGACGCAACACAAGTAGTTAGCGTCAGCTTTGTGTCGGTGTCGAGGCCGACGCTAAATGCCTCGACACAAAAGTTTGTGTCGGAATTAAGGCCGACGCAACATTGTTGCCATCAAAGCCGACGCAAATGGCGACGGAAAAAGGGATGACCGACGCAAACGGTTGACCGACACAAATTTAAAAAGGCCGACACTACTAATTAAAAAGCCGACGCTAATTTTTTTACTGTTAGGCCGACGCAATTTTTTAAAAAACCGACGATACTGAATAAAAAGCCTACGCTACTTTTTTTCCTGTTAGGCCGACACAAATCTTTTAAAAATCGACAAAACTAAATAAAAGGCCGACGCTAAGTTTTTCTTGTAAGGCCTACACAAATTAAAAAACACAGTCGCTACCATTTTTTTTTGTCGTGGAAAGCGTCCGTCTTGGCCGACGCTAGCTTTTGTTTAATAAAAAAAATACATCTTTATAAATTCTTTTCCACTGTGATTGGCTGTGCCATACTTGCCTATATAAATCAAACAATTCCAATAATTTGAAATCTCAATTGAAACTAATTATTATAAAATAGAACTCCGATCCATTAATACTTGAACTAGTTCATATTTCATATATAGGTTCACTAAACTGGTTCATAAACACAACCTAACACATGTAAACAAGTCTACAAGAGGCTAACATTTCCAAAAATTATCTACATTAAACAAGTAAACAACTAAGTCAAATCTAAAACAAGTTCATAGTGTTAATATAAATAATCGAAGTCAGCGACGACGGGCATGCTTTTGCATTGGGACATTGGCATCATGTCCCAATGGCTCCTCATCCAAACTCTGATCGTAATCAGGGTGTGCCTGGCTAACACTAGTAGAACCTGCTCCTGACCTCTGATGATCTAACACAGCCCGCCACATCTCTCGCATCTCCTGCATCTCCGCCTCAACACGGGCAGCCCTCAACTCTGTTGCAGCTGCCCTCTCCTCTGCCGCAGCTGCCTTCTGCACCACTTCCTCGGCAAGCGAACTACTGCTAGCTAGAGGTGCA
Source organism: Cyamopsis tetragonoloba (assembly GCA_037177725.1). Taxonomy (NCBI): domain Eukaryota; kingdom Viridiplantae; phylum Streptophyta; class Magnoliopsida; order Fabales; family Fabaceae; genus Cyamopsis; species Cyamopsis tetragonoloba. Next base: position 1,149,968 of record CM074121.1, on the reverse strand, counting down.
TGGGAATTACTAAGTAATGTAGAAACTCTAGGTCGAGCATTCAGAGCCAAGTCAGCGGTGCCATAACACTTGCCTTTTCTCCTACCTGCCACTTTGACCCACATTCCTGTTAAGTCTACCAAAGGCCCACCAACCTCTTGAGTGACTGCAACTTGTGACTCTAGCAGATTCCTATACTCTGACTGCCCAAAACAAAAATAAAAATAGAATCAAATAATAATATCAAAAGTGGGAGAAGTAATAAGTAACAAGACAAAATTGAAAACACTGTTCAGATGAGCATAACAATGGAAACAGGAGAACTAGCTGCAGTTATTATAATTAATAAACAAATCCTAAGGACAGATATTCCTAGGGATCCAAAGTTAATTAATAGTTCTCATTGAATTTTCAAAATTCAAAGTTAATTAATTACTACTCAACTAGATATAAATGGAAGTAATGAGAATCACATGAGATCAGAAAATCCAAAGGAAGGATCAAACAGAAAATTGGGATTATGAAATCACTACTACTACTGATGTTGTTGCTTCTGTACTCGTACTGATGCACGAGGAACAAGATAAAAATGATCAAGAAGGATGTTTTGGAATGAAAAAATAGGTTCATGCGAGTTTTTCAAGGCAGGAACACCATAATGCCTTTAGCTAAAATTTCTAACTTATCATTCATCTTCATGCTTCTCTGTGTTCAGGGGCGGAGGGTCTTTTAGGGTAGCAAAACATACAGAACGACAAAGCTACAATGTATTTTTATAAATTATTTTTTGGGTAGCAACTAGCAAGTAGTAGTAACCTTAATTCTCTCTAGCCAGCGATGGCAGCACATGTTCCAGATATTTTTTTATACCTCTCAATTATATTGCAAAATTAGCACATCATCAAACAAGAAATTGCTAACAACTTACATATGTGTCGCGAGACCGAGTATCAACCCATCCGCCGGACTTCTTCATGCGAGTGGCCGCAAATAGCTCTGCAACAGTAGGAGGCCTACCATACTTGTTAGCCAAAGAAAAAATAAAAATCCAGTCACAATCGTTCCACAAACAACAAACCACATAAAGTTGACAAGTAGATAAAATTAACACACAAAATTGACAATCACTTACCAATATACGTGCAACCTTGATGTGAGATCGACGCCCTATAGTATGTAAAGCTCCGCCATGAGTAGAGGCCCGATTTTGCTTATTTCTGGCTGAGATCCTCTTAAAATCATCAGTACCCCAATATTCCAAAAGGCCAGCCCAAGCCTCCTCACCAATCCAATGTGGTTTAATCCCCGACCTCCTATGCTTTCCAAGCAAATCATTAAGGCGTTTTTTAACTTTCTTGGCATACACCTCCTCGATTTTAGCTTGATTAACAGGATCCCAAGAGACTTTAGACTGTAAAGTATATATATATATATTTATACAGAATAAGGCAAAATCAAAGTCATGTAAAAGGCAAATAGGTGTAGTAGTAGTTAAATAACGAATTCACTTTGCTCAACACTAGAAACCACAGAATTTAAATAGTGAATCTTTCAACTAACTCTATAGTGCATAACCAAAATGCTGTGAAGTAAACTAATAAAGCACAATGACACTAGATTCGGTTTCTGACTTGGGGAAATAAAATTCACTTAATGATCTTTATGATCATATAATGCTGTTGGGAGAAATAAAATTCACTTAATGATCTGAATTGAAATAATGTTGTATTAGCCTGTGTAGCAGCAGTGTAATCAGAACACATAAATGTAAAAAGGAGACACGACATAAATTAGCTGCAGGGCAGTCAATAAAATGCTATATTAGCCTGTGTAATATTTATACAATGGAAATAATATGGCAAAATCGACATCAAATAAAGATAACAAGTGAACATTAAAATATGATCTAGTTTGATATGAATAAAAGATGAGGCTGTAGCCTGTAGCAAACCGAAAAATTGGAATGATAGAAAACACATAAAAGCAAGGGCTTTAGTAAGAGGAAGGATCAACATCCCAAAGCTCACAATTGCACAAGTCAACCAAGTCATCTCACTAAGTTGTATAAAAGAGCAAGAGGAGTCTATTGAATAATTCAAACAAAGACACACTTACACAAGTCAAAAGTTACATACTCCGTTGAACATACACGGTCAAAGTAAAAATAAAAAAACAAAGATATGATAGACTTGTTGGAGTGGTCCTTACAATCCAAAAAAAAAAGTTTAAAGATGATAGAAAGAAGAACGTCTTCCATCATCTTCCGCTTAATCTTGCATATTGTGATTCCGATTGAATTCTGATATTGTACCAGTTAATAAAACTGAACCAAAGATAGAAAGAATAGTAGAATACATCAAACACTTTCGGTATTACAGAGACCTGAATCTCTGCTAACAAATGATCTATTATTTTCTAGATGTCCCTCTCTGTACTCCCTCCCTCTTATTTATATTCATAATTCTCTTTTTATGTTACAAATTGTTAAGACAATAGATAGTAATAACTACTAACTATCATTTATCCTGCTATAATATAATATAGTTACTAGAGCCCAATCTCATTTTGAAAGAAATTATTTGTTGGACAAAAATGAAATGTTCCCCATTAAAATATCACATACATAAGTCAAATATGCGTATGCAGACATATTAAGTCAGCAGTCAGCCACAACTCTTGAGCACTTCTTCAAATTGGACTAAAACAAGACAGTGAGACAGAATGGGGTATAAGCCAATGGAAGAGTGAGAAAATGTATCTTAATCCAAATTGAAGCACAATAGCATTCTCCAAATTTTTTGTTTATGGTGAAGTTCACTTTAGAAAAAATCATAATGGACATTTAGCTTTAATGACCAAAAACTCCCTTTATACAACACAATTCAGGCAATCTATGAATCAATTTCATCTCGCACTCTGTTATCTAATTTTCTTCATAACAAAATTTTCATCATTATTTAAAAACCAATTAATACAGATTGATATCCCCAGAAATCACACTCAACTGGCCAATTAATACATTATTTAAAAACAAAATTTTCACAAGTAGCAATCACAAATCAAAAAAATAATAAGTTTATGATTTATGCTTTTTAAATGTCTTACCTGAAACTCCTCCCACCATTTAGTCTTGTCTTCATCGGGGACCACATCGTAGTGATGCCAAGGACCCCGAAACTGAGACTTGATTGCATGACCAATAGCTGCAATAGCAATCTCGGGGGGCTCCCACCTACGAACAAATTGATTAAATTTTATTTAAGTAAATAAATAAATATAATAATTCAGCCAAAGAACAATAATAAATCACCCATTGCCCTGAGGCCAAATGATAACCCTCCCCTGGTCATCACGTCGGTGTTCCCCTGGTACATCTACTAATTCTGGATGCAGCGGATGTTCATTTTCATCCTCCTCCTGATCATCTAAATCCTGAGAAAACTCATCATCCGCCTCCAACAAAGCCTCCTGGTTGCCGATGGCCTCCGGTGTAAAACTCGGAGTAGGGATGAATACCATAGGATCATCTGGAGAGGGAAGAGTAGGCTGGGAAGATGTAGTGGGGGAAACCTGTGTAGATGGGGCACGAGTATAGGGAGGAAGAATGGGGGGGCGAGTGGTTTTGGTGTATTGGGGTAGGAGTATGGGAAGCTGGCTTAGGGTGGCAGAATGGGTAGCTAGCTTGGGGGTAGGAGAATGGGGAGCTGGCTGGGGAGTGGGAGAATGGGGAGCTGGCTGGGGAGTTGGAGAATGGGGAGTTGGCTGGGGAGTGGCAGAATGGGTAGCTACGCTAGGCAGAATGGGTAGCTACGCTAGGACGAATTTTTCGAGAATGTGAAGCAAGATGCCCAGGTGGTATACACTTCCCTCACCCTCTAATCACTTTGGCCTTCGGCCGAAAAATGTGGGCTGATGCATCCATCTATTTGTTGATAACAATGGTTAATAAAATGGGTAATTTATCATTGAAAATTGGAAACAAAATATAAGTCATAGATACGAACCAGTTAAGTCACTTAAGACAGGACAACCAAACCAGCTATGTATAATAAAAATCATAAAGCTTTACATGATTATTGTTTAATGACAAATAAAAGGAATCGAATACCTCTACTATGCTGTAAATACACATATGCATGAGCATTAAAAAAATTGGAACAAACTTTGCAAACACAGTAAACACAGGATATAATTTTGTTTTGTTTATAAACAAGATATACTCTTTTATAACTATATTTTAGCTATTGTCAAACTTAACAAAACTTCTAATGAGTGCCAATGGAAACAAGACAAACTGATGAAGAATTTTGAAGAAAACTTTATGTCCAATTGACTAAGATTTTTTGTGGTGAAGAATTTAGATGGGGGCCATTCAGTTTTTCAAAACTTTCATATTTTTGTTTTTTGAATCAGTTAGTATAGGCACTCGTATGGGCTGTTTCTACTTGCTATGTCCTGCCAGAACAATTCCTAGATGCTTCAGAACTCTGTTTCAAACTTAGATTTAGTTTCTTGGAAAACCATGTTATAAAGGTAATCAAGCTGGTGCAATAAGCTGGCCTTTATGTTCATCTTCGAATTGGTCCCTACGTATGTGCAGAGTGGAATTTTGGGGAATGATTTATATTATTGGAAGAATTTTTAAGAAAAAATAAATAAAAAAAAATCTTAGCTATGACTCAAAGGTCACATGCTCTGTTTTTCTACTCAGGGGATTTCCTGTTTGGCTCAAGTATGTTCCTCGTATTGCTTTCAGAACAGACAATGGGCCATTCAAGGTTGGAGTTTTCACTTTGGACCTTCATTCATTCTAATATTATTCCACTCAATAAATAATGTTGATGAAAACTCGGTTACACAAACCAAGACTAATGAAGTTGATATTATCTAACATGGATTGAGATCAGATAATCCCAAAACAGAGGAAAACAGAGACATGTATACCACTATTAATTAGTTTCTAGTATATATCTTTATATAGTTCAACTATTCCCTATAAAAACAAAGAATCTAAGAATATTACAAAAATGAACAAATTAAAAGATGTGTTCTCATGTCAGGAAGCAAGGAAAATTGTGGAAGTAAATGGCGAAGGTTTTGAAGGATCACTTAACTGTATGATGCAATTTCAGTAAACTCTTTAATACAGTTTATAAAAAGAAAGTTTCTTCGCATTTGTCTTAGCCTCACCTTACAAACAAGCTGCAAAATCCACATCAAGCATTATGGTTTAAGGCTGATTACTGTTTTCTCATTTTCATTCCATCACCCCACAGTTTACTTTTTATTATTAATTTTAATATTCTTTGGTACGTAATCATAATGTTAAAGTACACCTAACTCACCGGAAGTAACTTCTTTCTGGTGTCACCTTTTGCAAAGTGCTGGAGCATATAAGAGGTCAGCGCTCAAGTGCCATACCAAGGCTCGAGCGCTAGAACCTTTTTATGGTGCTGGAAAGGATTAATTCGTTTCAGTATAGTGACTATACGTGTATCGTCCACAGGGAGCACTTGGATTTATCCGATTAAGAATTAAGTTGACGAGTTGTTCAAAAACATCATAGGTTGTGAATGGAAAACAAAATAAAAGCTTGGTAAAAAGATAAACAAATAAGATAACTATTCACCTGGGATTGAGTTTCATTACTTAACCTTGTTTCTTTCAATAGAAGTTAAATATTATAAGAAAAGATACATAGTCAATGTCAAGTGTAAATATCTTTGTCACTTGATTCTAAGACACTAGTCTCTAGAACCCAATCTCTTGGCACTTTAGGTAGTAAGTCTTGCATTAAGCAGAGTATCTTGGCAATCATAAGCACTTCCATATATCTCTAGACTAGAAGGTTTTATAAGAGTTTTTCTCCAAATCCATTTATAAACCAGTTTCTCAACTGTGCAAATAAACTAACACATGGAAAAGGTGATCAAGCTTAAACCAAGAAAAGAAGAACAGAAGAAGAACTCCATTTCATATATAATATAAAATTAGTAATTGAAAGAAACAAGAGACGAAGTAATTACATTCAATCCCGGCGGAAAGCTTAGCCTAGCAAGGCCATGAACTTCAAGAACTAAACCTAAGAGTATTAGAACTCTGACTAAAGCACTATACTTTGTAGTTTATTTCTTTTCAATCTAATATCTCCATCCTAAATTCTGAAGGGCTGTATTTATACGTGTTTTGGGCAGGGTCTGGCACTCGAGCACCCTCCTGGCACTTGAGGGCTGGCCTGACACGTGCTGGTTAATGAGCTTAATTGCCTGGTTAATGCGTCTGGCGCTCAAGCCCTGGTGTGGCACACGAGCGCCAGGCTCATAACCTAGGCAAAAAGGATCCAATGCTCAACATATTCTGGCGCTCGAGCCCTGGTGTGGCGCTCGAGCGCCAGACTCATAAATCTGGCATAAGGGATCCAATGTTCCTCAGCTTCCAATGCTCGAGCCTTGGTATGGCGCTCGAGCGCTGGCCTCTTATATGCTCTTGCAACTTGATTTTCTTATTTTGCTTCGAAAAACACTTGAAAATACATTTCTAGAGTTAGAAAATTTATTATTACCACTTATTTACTCTTAAACTGACAAAGTAAGGAAAATAGGTGAAATTATGTATAGAAACTGTAATTTCTAGAGAAGATAAGTGCAAATCCTTTATTATATCAACACACTAATTTGCACTTATCAAACTCCCCCCAACCTAAGACTTTGCTTGTCCTCAAGCAATGTATCCTAAACAAAGAAAATCAACAAAAGAAACATGGCAAGTATGGGTTAAAGCAAGTGTGTCAAACTTCCATTTTCATAATATGCATGGAAAGAGTTAAGAGAAACTTTGTGATCACCTAATTTACAGAAGCAACGGACTAGTTTATGACTTAAGTGCAAAGGAAATTGTAATCAACCATTAACAAAAGTTTACTCTCAAACCTTACATGGTGTCAATTTCGCTCATTCCTCAATGTCACTTAACCTGAATTTTGTTTTTCATTTTCCATCAAACCATTTCACAAAATGAAACAATAAATCAAGAGGTCTTTTTCAAAAGGTTGTAATGAGGCTAGGCTACAAAGAATCTTTATTTTTCTGGTTATGCAAAACGAGTTGGAGAAAATATTTTCAGATATTTACATATTTTCCCGCAACCTATTCTACAAAACATGCTCAAACTCATACTTCCTTTCAAGTGTTTCTCATTCTGATTTTCCAAGGCACCTTCAATTTCTTTATTTTTTTACTTTTTCTTTTCTTTTCTTTTTCTTTTTCACATATCTACACAAGGCTGCCAAGGATTTTCACTCATACTAGAAACACTTGATTCATTTTTCTAAGCCAACCGAATCATACATCATTTGAATACCCATTATTTCCCCCTGAACATATAAATATTTTTCTCCAACTCAAAGGTAAGGATAAAACATTCACATAGGTGTCTTAGGGTTTAATAAATAATTCATGGCTCAAAGTTGTACCAACAAAAGATGTAATTCAACAGGTAAGCTTTTTGGCTCAAACTCAATCAAGAAAACTATGCCTCTATCATTTTTAAGTCTCAATTGATCATGGCAATTACAAGATCAAACAAAATCCATTCAAGTTAACAAAGATGACTCTCATACATTTTTGTGGGATTCACTCAACTTACAAGGCTAAAAAGGCTTTAACCTTGCAAATAATTTTTCACAATTCTCAATGCACAAAAATCATCTCATGATCGGTTAACTTTCAAATCAGTATTTTTCACAATTCCTCTTTTTTTTTTCAAACCTTGCAATATCATAAGAATTTCCATTTTTCACACAACCAAAAGCCAACACTTGCCACTGAAACAAAACAAACATTTTATTTAATATATATATATTTTTCATATTTTTTTTTCAGAAAAGGAAACTACAATATTTTTATTATAAAAAAGAAAAATAAAAACAACAAGAAAAATAAAACAAGTCAAACAAGAGAAACCAGTCAGAAACCAACAGAAACTTCCCTATCAAATCAGATTAATGGGTCATCCTCCTCCAAATAATCGTTGATGTCGATGTCCCCATCGCCACCAGACCCATCGTCTTCCCCGCTACCACCACTATCACCACTTCCTTCACCTCCCTCTCCAGCTGCCTCCCCCGATGGAATTGGCTGGTCCCTTGGCCAATCCAAATGTGTAGCAAAAGCCTCCGGGGGCTGGAAAAATGTCTGGCCCGACATATAGTGTTGAGCCATCGAATAGTGGGAGAGGTGAAGACTAGTCAACCTCCGATGTAGGGCAGCAACTTGCTTGTCATTGTGATCAAGCCTCATGCTGATACGGTCCCACAAATCCTCCATAGTTCTCTGGGGAACTTGAGGTGGTGGTGCAGGCGTTGCATTTGGATCCCTATCCGCACAGTGGTTTCAGAAATACTTCTTGTCAATGGGCTCTCGAATCTTTTGGCTACGAACAACCGGAACCCCCGCATCTTCACATAGACTAGTGATAAGAGACGGGAACGCCAAGCTTTGTTTCGTGCCACCCTTGTGCACATTGGCCCAACCGTGATGTCGGGAGTCTTGATACAACACAGGAGATGGCATTCTTCAAGTGGGAGATCAGAAGGATGGGATTTTGGCCGGAGGTTGGTGAGAATGAATGTCATCCAAAGCTTGGAGACCACAATCATGTTGCCCCGGAGAACCTTGTGAGGAACTCCGTTACTAGTCGTCTCCACAATCCTCCGGTCTTCATAACAAATTCGCTCCAAAGTAGTTTGGAGGTCTAAATCCCCCTGATTCCTCATTCTTGTAAAATCATCAACCACCCCTTCACTTCTCTCATATGTCGAGATAGGTGAAATGACTCCTCTGCCGATCTTTTCATTGATCCAGTCGGCATCATACGGTACCTGAATATCGTGGACAACAGACACCTTTTCACGGGTCTTGGTGTCTTTACCCCCAAAGGCTTTGGCATAGAATTCCTTGACAATCTCTGGGTCGAACTTCTCCGGGAGCGATGCAATGGACCACCAGTTATAGAGAGTGAGCATGCCAGTGAACTCTTGGCATTCTCCATCCCGCAACTCAACTCTGCACTCCGCAATGAAGTTCTAGTCATCGATGACCTGGAACCTCTCAGCCTTTTCCCGGTCAATGAACCGGTGGGGGTGGTCAGAACCACCACCCTGGGATAAGGAACCTCCTCTTCTCCTCTGGGGGTCTTCCTTCCTCTTTTTGGAAGCACGTTCAGACTCATGGGCGGGTGCCTTTCCTCGGTTCCTGTACATTATTCAAAGAAAACTCCAAAATTAAAAACCAAAAACATTCAAATCATCAAAATCATGTTCAGTTATACAATGCACATTTGGGTTCTCAAAAATGGACTATTTTCATGACCATTGCATATTTCAAGTCAAGAAATACTTCAGAATGGGTCACAAAATCCATAATTTCAATAACAAATGAGACTATCTCATAATATCACAACCATTTTGAACAGAAAACCCCAAATGTCAATGTATGCAAAGCTTCACATATACTAATTTTTCATGTTCAATACCATCTCATAAACTAGAAAATCATCTCAAATAGGTATAATGACACATGAAAAACTAAACAATGGAATTAGCTTACTTGAACATGATGAATGATGAAAAAAAAACTTGCGAAACTTGATGAATATGAAGGACTTCGTGTGAGAAGAAGAAAGATTTTTCGTAACAGTTGAGAGAAATGATGGATTTTGTGAAAAGAAAATTGATACTGTGCTGTTTTTAAAGCTAACGCGTGACTGGCGCTTGAGCGCTGCTTCTGGCGCTCGAGCGCTAGTGCATTGAATAGCAGATCAACCGTTATGCTTTTCTGGCGCTTGAGCGCCACAGCTGGTGCTCGAGCGCCAACCCAAAATAGATGGCAGTGAAGAAAGACCTTTCAGTTGTCTCTAGCGCTGGAGCGCTGATATTGGCGCTCGAGCGCCAACATCTGACCCAAAATTTTTGAAAATAGCGCCAATTAAATGCCCCTGGCGCTTGAGCGCCAGATCCAAAAACTTGACAGTGAAGAAGTCTTCTTCAAGTGCTCAAATTTTCAACTTTGTCAAAAGATTCTTTCAAAATTCATCAAATTTATTTATTCTATTTATAGGAAAACATAAAAATAAACACACAAAATTGGGTTGCCTCCCAATCAGCGCTTGTTTAACGTCATTAGCTCGACGCCTGTAGCATGGTTATGCTTCCTTCAAACTCATTATGGTGGTTAGCCGCTCGACGTCACCACCAAGGTATAGCTTCAATCTTTGACCATTTACGACCTAGCTTTCCTTTTTCATTGGGTCTTCAATCTCCACAGCTCCATAAGGCCGTACATCCTTAACCCTAAACGGTCCGGACCACTTGGACTTTAATTTTCCCGGAAATAATTTCACTCTAGAATTAAAAAGTAAAACATATTGCCTGGGATTAAAAGCCTTTTTGACCAAATTTTTATCGTGATACAACTTCATTCTTTCCTTGTATATCCTTGAAGACTCATAAGCTTAGAGTCTCTATTCTTCCAATTCATGAAGTTGTATTTTTCATTTTTCTCCAGCAGTTGTTTGGTCAAAATTAAAGTACTTTATAGCCCAATATGCCTTATGTTCTAGTTCGACCGGCAAGTGACATGACTTCCCATAGACTAACTGAAAAGGAGTCAATCCTATGGGAGCTTTAAAAGCTGTTCGGTATGCCCACAGAGCATCATCCAATTTAATGGCCCAATCTTTCCTTGAAACACTAATGGTCATTTCTACAATTCGCTTGATTTCTCTATTCGAGACTTCAGCTTGACCATTAGTTTGGGGATGGTATGGACTAGCAATTTTATGTCTCACCCCATAATGTTCCAACACCCTTTTTAATTGGGAGTTGCAAAAGTGCGAACCCCCATCACTGATGAGTACTCTCGGGGAACCAAACCTTGAGAATATATTCTTTTTCAAGAATGTCACTATCGTCTTTGCATCAGCTCTTGCACAGGGAATTGCTTCTACCCATTTTGAAACATAGTCCACTCCCACCAATATATATTCATTGGTGAAAGAGGGTGGAAATGGACCAACAAAATCAATTCCCCAGCAGTCGAATACCTCTACCTCCTGCATAACTATCAGAGGAATCTCATTTCTCCTTGTCACTCCTTCGGTTCTTTGGCACTTATCACATTGCTTCACATAGATGTGAGCATCTTTGAAGATTGTTGGCCAATAAAAACCGGACTGCAGTACTTTGGCTGCAGTGCGTTCCCCATTAAAATGTCCCCCATAGGGTGAATTGTGACAATGCCACAATATTCTTTTAGATTCTCCACGGGAAACACACCATCTCAGAAGACCATCTCCTCCAATTTTAAATAAATAAGGATAATCCCAAATGAAGTAAAAAGAGTCTTTTAAGAACTTCTTTTTTTGTTGCCAAGAAAATCCATCCGGAATGATTCTTGCTGCTTTAAAATTTGCCATATCAGTAAACCATGGCCTTTCTTGAATTAACAGCAATCATTCATCCGGGAATTCCTCGACAATCTCGTCTGCTTCGCTGGTCCCCTCTGTATTATGAAGTCGGGAAAGATGATCAGCCACAAAATTTTCACATCCCTTTTTATCCTTCATGACTAGATTGAATTCCTGCAGCAAGAGAATCCAACGAAGCAATCTTGGCTTCGACTCTTTCTTAGTCACCAAGTATTTTATGGCTGCATGGTCAGTATAGACAATCACTTTGGACACTATAAGATAAGACCTAAATTTTTCCAACCCATATACAATCGCTAGTAATTCTTTTTCTATAGTTGCATAGTTCACCTGTGCATCATTAAGTACTTTACTAGCGTAATGTATTGGGTGAAAATTTTTGTCTTTTCTTTGGCCTAATACGGCACAAACAGCATAGTCACTCGCATCACAATTAAGCTCAAAGTCCAAAGACCAATTTGGAGCAACTATGATTGGGGCCATAATTAGTTTTTCCTTAGGTCTCTCAAATGCCTCCAAGCACTTAGCATCAAAATTGAAATCTACATCTTTAATCAAAAGATTACTAAGTGGCTTGGCAATCTTGGAGAAGTCCTTTATAAATCTCCGGTAAAAACCGACATGTCCTAGAAAACTCCTTATTCCCTTAACATTCATGGGTGGTGGAAGTTTTTCAATAACTTCCACTGTTGCTTTGTCAACCTTGATCCCTCTAAACGAGATCTTATGACCAAGCACCATCCCTTCCTCTACCATGAAATGGCACTTCTCCCAGTTAAGCACTAAATTTGTTTGAACACATCTTCCTAGCACAATATTCAGATTGTTCAAACATTCATCAAAACTCTTCCCAAAGACAGAAAAGTCGTCCATGAAAACCTCGATACATTTCTCAACCAAATCTGAAAAAATGGCGAGCATGCATCTTTGAAAGGTTGCAGGCGCATTACACAGTCCAAACGGCATACGTTTATAAGCAAATACTCCAAATGGACATGTGAAAGCTGTCTTTTCTTGATCTTCTGGGTTCACCAAAATTTGGTTATAGCTAGAGTATCCATCCAAGAAACAGTAATATGCTTGGCCAGCTAGTCTCTCAAGCATTTGGTCCATAAAAGGCAAAGGAAAATGATCTTTCCTGGTGGCTTGATTTAAGTTTCTATAATCAATACACATTCGCCACCAAGTCACTGTCCTTGTAGGGATTAATTTATTTTTTTCATTTGCAATGACCGTCATCCCCCCTTTCTTTGGAACCACTTGAACTGGACTTACCCACTCGCTATTAGAGATGGGATAAATCATACCAGCTTCAAGTAACTTGAGGACTTCTTTTCTAACTACTTCTTTCATTGTTGGATTCAATCGCCTTTGAGGCTGGGCAATAGGTTTAAAATCCTCTTCCATATGTATCTTGTGCATACAGAAAGAAGGACTTATGCCTTTTAGATCTGTCAGTGCCCATCCTATCGCCCCTTCATTGGCTCTTAAAACCTCCAAGAGTTGTGCCTCTTGGTCAAAAGATAGTGAACCGTTAATGATCACTGGCTTGCCTCTCCCTTCATCTAAAAATGCATATTTAAGATGGGATGGCAACACTTTCAATTCCAGCTTATTTTTTTCTGTCATTTCCTCCTTGGATAAGTCTTCCGGGACAAATGTTTTCATGGGGTCCTCTTTCAGAGTATCTAGGTCCCTCAAACATTTTTCAATTTCGACTTCCTCCAAGTCATATAACTTTGCATGAGACTGCACTAAGGCTTTTTCTAAAGGGCTAGCATTGTACATGTCTTGCTTCCCTAATAGAAATGCCTCCTCCATGACATCCACCCTAAAGGCTGACTGTTTTTCCTTTGGGTGTTTCATGGCTTCCAACACATCAAATTTCACCTCATCATCCTCAACTCGTACCTTGAGTTGTCCATTATCCACGTCAATGATGACTCTTGCCGTTTTCATGAAAGGTCGCCCTAGAATTAAAGGCACCTCCAAGTCTTCCTCTATATCCATAATGACAAAGTCAACCAGAAAGACAAATTTATCAACCTTCACTAGAACATCATCCGCTACTCCATAAGGGAATTTTAATGACCTATCTGCTAGTTGGAGGGTCATTCTAGTGGGTTTCACTTCTAGATCACCAATCCGTTTTAACATGGATAACGACATGAGGTTTATACTTGCACCAAGATCCAATAATGTCTTTCCTACAGGAAGAGCACCAATAGTAATAGGGATAGTAAAACTACCTGGATCTTTGGTCTTATAAGGCAAGGATTTTTGAATTATGGCACTACACCCGGCTTCTAATTCCACAATTTCATCTTTGAATTTTCTCTTTTTCGTCAACAAGTCCTTCATGAACTTGCCATATGTGGGCATTTCCTCCATAGCTTCCATAAATGGTACATTTATCTGAAGCCGTTTGAAAATGTCTAGAAACCTAGCATATTGCCTTTCCTTTGTTTTCTTCGATGGATGAACATGATAAGGAACCTCCTTTACCTGAGGTACTCCATCCATCTTCTCCTTGTTCTCTCCCTTCTTTATGATTTTTTGATTTTTTTCTTTTTCAATATTTACATTATTTTTCTCCTCACTTCTTTCATCTTCACTTTCCTTCTCTACCTCCTCTATGGCTACCTTTTCAATTCTTCCTTCCACCTCCTCGGGTTTATGCAAATGATCCCCTATTTCTTTACCAATCTCCTTACCACTCCTTGTGACAATGCACTTGCATTGCTCTTTAGGGTTCGTGATGGTATTAGCGAAGAATGGAGTAGTGGTAAGCTCTGCCAATTGTTTAGAGATTTGACCCACTTGTGTTTCAAGATTCCGGATAGACGCCTCGGTGTTTTTCTGGAAAGCTTCATTACTTTGGTGGTTAGCCAATGAAGCTTGGATAAATTTATCCAAGGTGTCTTCCAATTTAATGGTCCTCTCTACCAACGGAACAAATGGCGGCCTATTAGATGAACTTGTTGAATTTTTCCAGTTCATTTGACTCTATCCTTGAGGATTCTTCCACCCTTGCATTCCCGCATTGGAAACATTAGACTTAAAGGGTGAAGAAAAGAAATTTCCTCTTGACTGATTATTTACAAAATTCAACTCCTCATCTTTTTGGCTAGACACATGCGGACATTGAGTGTATGAATGAGCTTCACCACACAATTCACATGCTCCTATTTGAGCTTGTTGATTCACTACTTGAACTTGCTGCCACTTTGGCACCAATTGTGTAATAGCTTGACTCAAGAGCTCAATTTGCTGAGTAATAAGCTTATTTTGTGCCAAAATAGCATCAGAAGAATTTAATTCCAGGACACCCTTGGGCTTTGAGACTTGGCTTCTGGGCTGATGCCCAGCTCTATCACTTGCTTCCGTAGAAGTGATAATTTCCATTGCAGTAGGTACATCAATGGTTTTCAATGACCGCCCAACAGTTGCAGTGAGATGGATTGTCAATTGATGGTTCAATCCTGCACAAAATATATTAAGCTTCGCAACATCGGTCAATCCATGATTCGGGCATTTTCTCAACAACCTTTGATACCTTTCCCAAGCCTCATGGAATGCTTCGTCTTGACCCTGCTTAAAAGCAGATATTTCATATTGCACTTGGATCATTTTAGAAGGAGGAAAAAACCTTGTTGAGAAGGCTTCTTTAACCTCACTCCATGTGTTCAAACTTTCACTCGGAAGAGTCTTGAACCATTCCTTAGCATCTCCAATAAGTGCTAAATGAAATAATTTCATATAGGCATCTTCAGCACTTGCTTCATCCAAGCCCATAGTCGCTACAAGATCATAAAAGGTCTCCAAGAAATTATGCGGATCCTCATGATCTTTCCCCGTGAACTGATTAGTCAAAATGAGATTATACCAATATGGCTTAATCTCCATTTGCTGAGCAGTGGGGGACAAGACAATTGCGGACCGATTCCTTCGACCTAGCGGAATCACATAGTCACCAAGGACTACTACCCTCGTCGGATTAGGAACTTCCGCAGCCCTATCAAAAGTAACAGATTGTGTAGAGTTACTAGAGAAATCTGAGGAACTCTCTCCCTCCTTTTGTTCACGGTATTTAATTGAAGACTGTCGTCTAGCAAATGCCTCGATTTCATCAATATACACTAACTTTTCTCTTTGGCTTTTGCTGCGAGTAAGCATACAACAATGGTAAGAGTTAGGTACAAATATACAAATACTTACAAAAAGAGTTACTATTAACAGTTTTTACAAATCAACTCAAAACTTAAAAGAAATAAACAACCGTGCTCCCCAGCAACGACGCCAGAAATTTTGTTAACCTTTTTATGGTGCTGGAAAGGATTAACTCGTTTCAGTATAGTGAATATATGTGTGTCGTTCACAGGGAGCACTTGAATTTATTCGATTAAGAGTTAAGTTGACAGAATGTTCAAAAACATATCAATTTGTGAACGGAAAATAAAATAAACACTTGGTAAAAAGATAAACAAATAAGATAACTATTCACTTGAGATTGAGTTTCATTACTTAACCTTGTTTCTTTCAATAAAAGTTAAATATTATAAGAAAAGATGCTTACTCAATATCACAAGTGCAAATATCTTTGTCACTCGATTCTAAGACATTAGTCTCTAGAACCCAATCTCTTGGCACTCTAGGTACTAAGTCTTGCATTAAGCAGAGTATTTTGGCAATCATAAGCTCCTCCATCTATCTCCAGACTAGAAGGTTTTATGAGAGTTTTTCTTCAAATCCATTTATAAACCAGTTTCTCAATTGCGCAAATAAACTAACACATGGAAAAGGTGATCAAGCTTAAACCAAGAAAAGAAGAACAGAAGAAGAACTCCAATTCATATATAATATAATAACTAGTAATTGAAAGAAACAAGAGACGAAGTAATTACATTCAATCCCGGTGGAAAGCTTAGCCTAGCAAGGCCATGAACCTCAAGAACTAAACCTAAGAGTATTAGAACTCTGACTAAAGCACTACACTTTGTAGTTTATTTCTTTTCAATCCAATCTCTCTATCCTAACTTCTGAAGGGTTGTATTTATAGGTGTTTTGGGCAGGGGTCTGGCGCTCAAGCGCCCTCCTGGTGCTTGTGCGCTGGCCTGACACGTGCTGGTTAATGAGCTTAATTGCCTGGTTAATGTTTCTGGCGTTCAAGCCCTAGTGTGGCGCTCGAGTGCCAGGCTCATAACTCAGGTAGAAAGGATCCAATGCTCAACGTATTCTGGCGTTCGAGCCCTGGCATGGCGCTCGAGCGCCAGACTCATAAATCTGGCAGAAGGGATCCTATGTTCCTCAGCTTCCAGCGCTCGAGCCTTGGTATGGCGCTCGAGCGCTGGCCTCTTATATGCTCCTGCAACTTGATTTTCTTATTTTGCTTCGAAAAATACCTGAAAATACATTTCTAGAGTTAGAAAATTTATTATTACCACTTATTTACTCTTAAACTGACAAAGTAAGGAAAATAGGTGAAATTATGTATAGAAACTGTAATTTCTAGAGAAGATAAGTGCAAATCCTTTATTATATCAACACACTAATTTGCACTTATCACAAAACAAAGCCTCCCACCAAATCAACTCTCACAACTTCCTTTGCTTCAGGACCTGAGAGCAAATTAAGCACAAATCTTTTGAAGCTCATAACTGATAGAAAAAAAAATTAAACAGTGTCTCGATGACTACCGAATTCATAAGAAGAAAAATTGACAGAGGCAACTTAACAAAACAATATTGACATCTTCGCAACAAAGAAGAAAAATTGACAGAAAGTACAGTAGATCACATCAACAAATGAATAAAAAAACAGGGGAAAACAGGCAAACTCAGGGGAGATAATATAAATTGAAAAAAGTCTGTCTCTCATGAAAAATTTGCAGGATCAAAAACATACAGGTGGTGCAGTGAAGAGCATGTGATACATCAAATAAGAGTGAAAGCAGCAACATCTTCAGAATGAAAGCAATACTCAAAAATGTGAAAGTGACTTAGGTGATACATTCAATTTTTGAAACATAGATAAAAATAAAATAAAATGACATCCAAATATTTTGATAACACCAAATTCTTAACATAGGGGTAAAATTAAAATAAAATGACATCCAAATAAGTTGATAATACAAAATATTTAACATACAACTAAAAATAAAATGAAATCTAAAAGCCTTCATTGTCACTAGAAGCCTTCATTGTCACTAGAAGCCTTCATTGTCATTATCATCTTCATCATTTTCATTCTCTTCATTAACCTCCTCATCATCTGTTTCAAAGTCTTCGTTGTCCTATCCCCTTCCTCATTGTCATTGTATTCGTTGTTGTTGTTGTCATCTCCCTCATCTATGTCTTCATATTGTCTTATTGGGTCAGCCAAGCCTTGAATTTCTTCTATTTCCTCAATTGGATCAACGTTCAACATTTGTTCTGCCTGGTAAGGATTTTCATTCTCACTACCACTCACTTCAACATAACCCCTTGGTTTTGTTGTGATAGCAACACACCAACTTCAAATGTCTCTGTTACAAGTTTCTGGATAATGGACATAGTAAACTTGTCTAGCATTTTGTGCGAAGATGAACGAGTCATATGAATTATACCTCCTACTCGACTTCAACTCTACAATGTTGACTTGGGGATAGACCCTTGTGCCTCTTGGCCGTCATGGATCAAACCACTCACAATAGAAAACAGTGATCTTACCATTCAAACCAAGGTAGTTCAATTCATAGATATGTTGGATGATGCCATAAAAGTCATCTTCTCCTCCTTCAGTTACACCCTTTAATGTGCACCCCAAAGTTGGCTGTTTTCTTACCCTCACTCCAGGACTTAGTCTCAAACCGGTAACCGTTAACTAAGTGCATATTCCACGATGTTACCTCTGTATTGGGACCCCAAGCTATTGCTCGTATGACTGGGTCAGTCACCCCATTTCTCTTGTCATGGACCTATAGAAAAGATATCCAAAAGTTAGATGATTGATGATACATGTTTATGTTCAGGGGTTTAAGATTATTTCGGGCATACGACACTTACATAAGTTCGAAACCAACTAGGAAATTCTGCATGTATATGAGGAGATCCGTCTTGACCAATATTAGAGTATTGTTGTAAGAATAAGCTGACAAGTGGATAAGATTGATTAGAATAAAGATTCATGGAAAGATATATATCGACACAAGCAAAGGATATCCACTTAATCGAGATATGGTTTAACTTTTGTGCAATTGATAAGGACATGGATATGAGCAGAAGTCCACTCGGCGTCGGTAAGAGAATGGTCTCCACATGATCTAGTAGAATGTCCAACTTTGTTTAGCACTGACAACCTCTCCTGGACAACATCGTTTCCATTACGAGGATCGTTCCTGAAACTGTTGTTTGACAAGCAGCATTCATCCTTGAAATAATGAGAGCAGAAATAGGTTATTTCACGGTGTAAGTGGAATTTACATATTGATCCTTCTGGACGTGATTTGTTACTAACTGCCCGCTTTGCTTCTCCCATCATTCTGTCCAAAGAAATAACACAAATAGGTTTACCCAATGTTTTGTATCCAGTTTTGAGTACTTCCTGTACTTTTTTTAATTGATTTGGCTTTTCAAAAAAAAAGGTTTACCCAATGTAAAAAATAAAGTTTCTAAGGATTACTTGTACAAAACAGCTTAGAGGGAATGCAGTGGTGTTATTACCTTTCAAATGGATACATCCAACGATATTGAAGCGGGCCACCAAGCATTGCTTCCTTGGGTAAGTGTATTGGAAGGTGTTCCATTGAATCAAAAAAGCCCGGTGGAAATATTCTTTCCAACTTGCATATGATTATCGTAATATTCTGCTCCATCTGAACCAAGTCATCCATCCTAAGAGTATTGGAGCATAAATCCTTGAAAAATTGGCTTATTTCAGCAATTGGTTTCCAAACACAGCCGGGTAGAGAATGAAAAGCAATTGGTAATTCCAGTTTCTAAACACTCCATGAATGGAAATACATTCATGATGCCATCGCATTTGCGCCGCACTTTCCATTGATGCATATAGTCTTTGTAGTCTTGAAATGATCGAGAAGTAGAACATTCTTAGCTTTGGGACATCCTTGTATCGACCTTTCCCAGTTCTGCGAGGCTTATATCTTGGTGCTTGACAAAATTTGCATTGTCGTAAGTCAATGTCTTCCTTATAGTATAACAAGCAGTCAGCCGGACAACAATCTATCTTGACAACATCTAGCCCCGACTTAGACACCAGCTTATTCATTTGGTAGTAGTTTCTAGGTATGTTATAGCTTTCAGGAGCCACATCAATAAGCATTTGACCAAAAAAATCTAGACACTTCTGGGGACAATGCCAATTAGTTTGAGCGGCTAACAACCTCACAGCTATTGATAACTTGGAAACTTTAGATCCTTCATAAATGGGTTGGTTTGCTGAGATTAACATTTCATAAAACCGTTGAGCATATGAGTTAGGTAACTCTTCCTCATTAAAGTCCTCTTGTTCTATATCAACAACAAGCCTCAATGCGTCATGGACCATTTGATGCATAAAAGTGAAGTGGTCTTCATAATCCATATTTGGCTCATCGCTTGATTCCGTGTCCTGCTCGAGTGTCATTGGGAACTATTCTCCATGATTTGTCCAGACCCAGTAGTTTGCTTTAAACCCATGCCTAAGCAAATGTTCCGTCACGGTACTTCATTCAAAATGTGCTCACAGTCACATCGTGAACAAGGACACCTAATCCCCCTATCCGACAAATATTGTGGATTTTGCATAGCCTTGTTCACAAAGCTATGAACTCCAGTTACGTACTCAGGCCTTAGCTGTCTATGCTCATCAAGCATATCGTACATCCAACTACGGTCCTCCATTGAAAGCTGGAAGGCAGCTAGTTAAATTCAATACAACCATTTCAAACAGACACAAGAAGTAGCGTCTAATTACCATACACTTAGAATACAAAAAAATGAACCAAAAATTTCCACATAACACAAGAACCATGGTTCAAGATATTTAACATTCAAGACTCAACAATAGTTATTAATAAATTTTAACTAAAGGAAACACAGGCGTGCAACATCTACAAAATACATAGGAATCTAGCTGCAGCAAAGATAGTGGCTTGAAGTAAGCGGTATCAAATTGAAAAAAGAGGAACTAGAATTCAACACTCAGTTAATGCATAGGAATCTATTCACAGCAAAGATCATAAGTCCTTAAATTCTTCATTATAATTGCATTGATTATGTTATGTTTGCATTTCTAATTAAGAAGCAAGATAAGACACACAAACTACAAATATAACATAATTTCTAATTAAGAAAATGACATGTGAGCAGTGAATTAGTTGCTTGTATATATACCTTGTTAGACCTGATTTGCTTCAAGGTAGAGTCTAGCAGACGTTGAATATGCTCAAGTACCTTCACATCTAACTGCTCCAACTCTTCCCCAAGCAGGTTTCTACAATATAATATATATTATGCAGATCTATCAGATATATAATTTACTCATCACATAATCATATATATAAAAAATATTGTATTTTGCAATAAGAAATTGCTATGATTTTCGTTGTATTTTTTTCTTGGTTTGTGCAAATCTATATGCATGCATTTTATATATAGTTTCTCAAAATGTATATCTAAGTTTAACTTGACCATAACAAACACCGGTACATGTTTACTTTTGGTCAAACTTTCATTTTTCTAATTTAATTACTGATCATCTTAAACTAGATTTCCATGATATATACTCCAATTCATAGGTACCTACTACTGTAGTATATACTAGTATGCAGGGGTCGGTCAAACTTGGTTACTTACTAGTTAACAAAAAAATGAGCTACATATATATACAAAGTTGAAATTGAAATAGATAAATAAAAATAAAAATTTGGATCAGAAGACTAGTTTTGTAGCAAGTAATTATAATTAGAAGAGTAGTTATCCCAAACAAACAAGTTGTTAAACACTTTTTATATATGATCTGGACATACATGATGAGCATGATAAACATTGAATGCAATATGCATGCATCCATTTGTCCCACTATATATATACTTATACATGCAGTGCACACAAGTCAATAAGCATGTATGTGTGTAATTATGTTGTGCAGCATACATACATAAATATATATATATATATATATATATATATATATATATATATATATATATATATATATATATATATAAAAGCATTAAACATAGATAGAATAAGAAATAGAAGGTTAGGAAAGGATATATAAATGGAAGTTGATTGATTATTGAATAGCAGTTCATCACGTCACACTACTTCAATTTATTTTATTCCCTCAATTACAATCATCATGATACATATATACTATTATATGGATGCCTATATACGTAACCAACCCAAACACCTTATCATTAGTTCATCTCTATACAGCCAAAACAAAAACCAAAACTGAATTAATTTGTGATTATAATTTTAAGGACTAAATTCACATTGGACTACAGCAAATCAGCGCTTTTAGAAGCAGGTCTAGTAGATTGAAGAATTGGCGCTAACAAATGGAAATTTCCAGCTAGATCAATATTCAAGTAAAATCAGTTGTGAATGTGTTGTGATCTAACCTGACAGAGATGTAGGACGAGCAAGATGGTCTTCTTGGTCAGCAAAGGGTAGTAGGATTGCTTATGGGTCCTGAGCTTCGGCGGCGGTGGTGTGCACCTGCAAGCACTCCGACGCCCAAGTCAGTGAGTGAATTAGGGTTTGTATGTGTGATAATATATCTTACGTACCTTGCACGGTGCATTATGATAGTATTTATAGAGTGAGGTAAATGACCTAAGTGCGGTCTATATTGGGCCAAGATCTGTGTCTGGGCCCAATCCTCATCAGCTGGACTTGGATAATAGGCCGCGCCCAACTTACCGGGATGCTGGCGGTATTTGGTGTTTATATGACCCGGCATGTTAACACCTATCCGGGATACCATAATTTTGGTCCACAACAGTTGCCCCCCAATTCATCAAGCTCTTCTTGGGAAAAGTTGGCGAGTTCATTCGTCATGCCGGGTGGATGTTTGATGGCGATTCTGGAAATGTTACGAGATGACGGTTGGTTTTTCTTTTAGGGCGTGTGTGTTTCACGCACCCCACTTTGGGCACTGTGCGCGATGATTAGCGTGGTTCTTGGGCCCCAAGTCCATTAAGGTGATGTGACTGTTTTTACTTTATTTCTTTTCACCCGTTACATTTTACCTCGCTTCTCCTTTTCAAGTTTTTTACTCTTCTCTTTCGCGCTTCTTGCCCTTTCATTTCTTGCAACCAAGAGCTCTGAGACTTTTCTTCTTCCTCTTCGTGCCTGTTTTCTTGATCTGTTTTCTAGCGACATTTCAACTCTTCTTTCAGGTATTATTTCTACTTCTCGCTATTTTGTGCTTTTATTCAATTCTTTCCTGATTCTTGGGTTGTTCTATTGCATTTTCCCCTTGTTTTAGGGTTTAGTCGTAGTTTCTGGGTTTCTTTCCTTCAAAAATGGCCGATAATGTTATCGTATTAACGAGTAGTTCTTCCTCAGGGTCGAATGATACCGAACTTCTTGAGACTTTTGCGAGGGGGTTACGAAAACATAGGTCTTCACATGAGCCAAAACCTTGTTCAGGTACGACCTCTAGAGCCAACCTTGATTATTGTGAATCTTCCCATTTTTGATTTTATCCTCTATATTCACGACGAGTGGAAAGTGGAGAGTCAGTTACTCAAAGCGTGAATGGGTCGTTTAACACTTTGAACCCAGAGCCTTCTGCTCTTCTTCTGGCATCAGCCCATCTTTCCGATAAGTATAGTTCTGAGAGTTTTGCTTTTATCGAGCAAGATTCAAATCGTCGTGCTCCTGTTAATTTTATTCCAGTAGGAGATGAAGTAGAATCTGCTTATCCCGTGGGTCCTTTAGGAAATGGAGAATCCATGTCGTCATCTATGACACATTCCCTAGATTTTGAGTCTGACCCTGCTTATGTTCCCTCTTCTCACAGTCATTCACCTCTGGGATCTAATTCTGCTCTCTCTTGTAATATAGATATGGAAACTGCTCAAGGTGGCATTCCCATCTCGGTGGCTCCAGGATCATCTGATGATGTGCCGGCTTCGTCTGATGCCGGGGGCTCAGAAGTTGTTGTGCGAGGAGCGGGCGAACCTAGTACTTCGAGACCTAGGATCGAGTGTCCTCATGACTTCCTTGAACTGAAGAACATCTGGGGGATGTTATGGGCTCCTTGGGACATCATCCGGGAAGAGTGTTCGGTGAGGAGTAGTCGCCGGCTTAGAGAAGTAGAGAAGCACTGGAGAGCGTGCTTTCATTATGGGCCCAACACCCCAGGGACTAATGTTACAGCTGATCCTTCGTCGAACCATAGATTAGTCATCCCGAATAAGAGGGAAAGGATTTGTACGCCGGCATCTAAGGGCGAAGGGTCTTATATCATGATGCTGGAGTCATTATGGCATCAGCTTAAGATTAGGTTCCCCTTCTTCGACCTCCAAATTGAAGTTTTGCACAACCTTCATCTCGCTCCTACCCAGCTTCATCCTAATGGTTGGGGATTTCTTCAGGCCTTTGAGGTCTTTTGCTGGGCTCATGGCTGGCATTGCTCCTCAACCTTGTTTTTATATATTTTTGGCCTCTACCATGGTCCAAAAAAGAAGAATTGGGTATCCCTTCGTCACCGCTCCGGGATCCCCCCGCTATTTGTTCCTTACGAAGAGTCTTTCAAGGCCCATAGGGATATTTACGTTAAAGTCGTCCCTCGGACTAAAGATTGTACTCCCTTCTGGATTGGGGAGAACAAGCAGCCCTTGTTCCCGCTCTACTGGACGGAGGAACATTATCAGAGGTCACTATCCCTGAAGGAGTTGGAAATTGGCTTCCTGGAGGAAGAGGATCAACAAACCTTTAGGAATCTGTGTATCTTTGTTGAGCAGGGGGGGTACCCATCCATTGTAAGGATGTGATAGTGGCGTCTCGTCAAGATCAGGCGACATGCTTATGTAGGGCATTGTCCTTTATTGTAGAATGTTGTTTATCTATATTTCATGTCAGTCATTTTTCATCTTTTATTAACAAGTGTCGTTCTTGTTTTTGCAGCTGAGATCATGGCCAATTATGCCGTCTAGAAACAAAAGCGAGATGCCAAGGGAAAGGGGAAGGCTACTGCCTCTGGTCCACCTCCTTCTCCTGCTCCGATTCCTGCTCCTGTCCAGGTAGTCCTTACTGGGATTAACATCTCAGAGGTTGCTCCTACTGGGGGAGCACCTCCTGCTAAGAGGGCTGTACCTCCATCTTCTGGAGCCGAGGTGGCTAACGTACAGTCAAAACGTCGTCGGCCTACCAAATCCGGTATGCTTTTGTCTTTTTTGGAGTCTTTAATCATACTGGGACCGTACATTATTATATCGTTTTAGTTCGATTTGTAGGTGACCAGCCTGGAAGTGCCCAAGGGGCTTCTGCCGGGATGAGCCCGGTATTGGTGGCGCCCTTCTCTACTCCTTCTTCTGCCTGGGAAGGATTCCAATCTCCCTTGATCAAGTTTCAGCACGGAGATTTTTTCACGAAGGGTGGAGCTGCTGCCGTGAAGGTACATGTTGTTTACCATCTAAATTTGGTATTGATTGATTGATTGATTGATCCCGGTAGCTTGGCCTCTTATCTGCGTTTTTTATCTTGATTTTTGCAGGAGCAAGCCAAATCCCTTATGGGTTGGACGGCTATGAGTATGGCTATGCTCCAGCATGTCCATGATCAAGCGGAGGACATGGGACAAGCTGCTTCTTTGAAGGTCCAACTTCGGGATCTGCGGGATGATATGGACTTAAAGGAGGCTTTGCTCAAGAGCTCCAGGGAGGCGAAATCTCGTGCGGAGAAGGATCTCGCTGTTCTGAGGGAGAAGTTCTCTCTTTTGGAGGAGGATTTATCTAAGGAGAAGGAGAGGGCAGTCAGCTTGGATTTCGAGAACTCCAAGTTGAAGGGTGAGGTCTCCCAGCTCAAGATTAAGGCGAAGGAAGATGGTTCTGCCCTCAAGCTTCTTCAATCCGAGCTTTTGGGGTCGACTTCGAAGCTTCACGAGGCCCAGGTCGAGCTGCGGGAGACGCAAGAGAAATTGGAGGAGGCTTATCAAGATATGGATACTACGGTAGATGATTCCTACCGTGATTGTGTGAAGACCCTCCTCTTCTTAAATCCCGGGATTGAGCTAAACACTCGTGGGCTTTGCAAGTATTAGGGCATGAAGGATGGGATGTTCATGGATTTCCATGACCCTCACAATCCCGTGCCACTCGACCCTTCTGATCCCAGATTGGAGCCGTTCGACTGTAGCACTCCTCCTCCTTCTTCTGATCCCATGCCGGAACTCGAAGTTGCAGATGCTGGAGGGGCTGCCTGATTTGTTGCTTTTTCATTTTTATATTTCTTTTGTTTTGTAAAACATTGGCAGAAAAATCCAGCTAGTTGTAAACTTTGTCATCCCGGTCTTCCGGGTTAATTTTAATGCATTGTGGTTTATGCATATTTCGCTTCTGTGCTTCTTTTGCTTTATTTATTGCGTTTCTGCATGTCGTAGAGGCTCGACCACTTAAGGTACCTCTTTGCTTTTCTCCGGACATGGAAATTTCTCATGTCTCTGTAATTGTTAGGACACATTAGTGATGTCGTCCTTTGAGCTCCTTAATAGGAGGGAAAGTAGTTTGTACTTTCTCCAATTTTTGTTGAAGTGTAGCTTCGGTTTATGCCTCCTTTATTTTTGGAGTTCTTTCTTTCTGTTGCATTTTTGTATGTTGTTGAGGCGTGGCCATTTCAAGGTGCCTCTAACTCTCGCTTGACATAGACTTTTTTTACACGCCGTTTGGATTGTTAGGGTTACATTTGTGATGTCGCCCTTTTAGCTCCTCAATAGGAGGGAAAGTGTTTTGTACTTTCTCTAGGTTTAAGTTGAAGTGTGACCTTGGTGGTATTTCATGCTTCTTTATGGCCAGGGTTAACCCGTTTAGGATCCCTATTGAGTCTGTAGTAGAGAATTACCCATGATGGTATCTCGACTCATTGTTGGCCTTGCATGTATGTCGGTTTCTGTTTGTTGCCGACATCTCGATCTCGGATTATTTGTACTTCTCATACTTTCTTCCGATCTTAGCTATAATAATGCCTTAAGTCTGCGACATTAAGCGTTCTTGGAATCTCTTTGCCTTTGAGAGTTTCTAAATGATACGCTCCGTTAGCTGCGATGGTCTTGACCCGGAATGGGCCTTCCCAATTTGCTCTAAGCTTCCCGTCTTTGGCATTCCGATTTCCAATACTGACTCTTCTTAGGACTAAGTCGCCCTGTTGGAATCTTCTCGGCACAACCCTCAAGTTGTATCTCTGTGCTACTTGTTGCTTCCGGGATAACTCTTTGATTCTGGCGGCTTCTTGGATTTCTTCGACCATGTCAGAATCTTCCCTGAGTAGCTGTTCATTTTCTTGTGCGGGATACATGACCCTCCAAGATGGATGTCCAATTTCTACTGGGATTACGGCATCTGATTCGTATACCATTCGAAATGGAGTTTCTCCAGTAGAGCTATGGGGAGTAGTTTTGTAGCTCCAAAGTACCTGATAAAGGTCTTCCACCCAACTAGTTCCAGCTTTCTCACACCTCTTTTTCAAGCCATTAAGTATGACTTTATTGGCAGACTCTGCCTGCCCGTTTGATTGTGGGTGATCTACACTGGCAAAATATTGCTTGATGCGGAGTCCTGCTAGCATTTCTCGAAATTCTTTGTCGATAAATTGGGTCCCATTATCACAGATGACTTCTGCCGGGATACCAAACCGGCATATTATTTGCCGGAAGACAAAATTCCGGGCTTTAACTGATGCTGTGCTGGCTAAGGGTTCCAGTTCAATCCATTTAGTATAATAATCAACAGCAATAATAAGGTGTTTGAACTGACCTGTAGTTGGCGTGAAAGGTCCCAAGAGGTCCAAACCCCAAGTGTGAAAAGGCCAAGGGGTGGAGATGCTATGCAAATCTTCGGCCGGGATGTGGGATAACAGACTATGTTCTTGGCACTTTTGGCATTTTTTCACGTGGTCAGCTGCATCTTTGTTCATGGTTGGCCAAAAGTATCCTGCCCGTAAGGATTTCCTTGCCAACGATTTGCCACCAATGTGGTGACCGCAGCTCCCTTCATGTACTTCAGTGAGAACGTACCATGTTTCGGATGGTCCAATGCATTTAAGCAAAGGAGTTGACAGCCCTCTTCTGAATAATTATCCTTCTATCACGGAATACCGGGAGGCATTTTGCACCAACTGCTTTGCTTCCCGGGCATCTGCCGGGATGGTGCCTTTAGTGATATACTCTATTATTGGAGTCCTCCAATCTTCACTTTCAACCTGCAAAATAGCACAAGGAGAAGGGAGAACTTCTTCTACCATTGACTTCAAAGTTGGGGATGACTTGGTGTTGGCCAATTTTGAAAGTAAATCAGCGCGACTGTTCTCTTCTCTTGGAATGTGCTTGATCTCAAACTTGGAAAGACCAAGTAGACTTTCTTTAACCTTTGCTAAGTATCTTTGCAACAGTGGCTCTCTTGCCCGATATTCCCCTTTTATCTGGGATACCACCAATTGGGAGTCTAAACATAAAGTAATCGCGGTAGCCCCTAGTTCTTTTGCCGCGCGTATCCCGGCTAAACAGGCTTCATACTCTGCTTGGTTATTGGAGGTTGGAAATTCAAATTTCAAAGAGTATTCTATAGTTACCCCCTCATCGTTTTCGATTAGTATGCCTGCGCCTGTTCCTTTGGTGTTTGAGGACCCATCAACGTAAATGGTCCAGGATCCTTTTGGCTCTTCTTCGGGATGTGTCATCTCGGCTACAAAATTAGCCAAAGCCTGTGCTTTGATTGTCTGACGTGGTTCATACGAAATATCGTATTGTGATAATTCTACCGCCCAGGTCATCATTCTTCCTGCCAAGTCAGGTTTATGCAAGATTTGTCTAATAGGTTGATTAGTTCTTACCGTGATGGGATGGCATTAGAAGTATTGCCTCAACCGCCGGGATGCAAATAGCGGGGCATAGGCGACTTTCTCAAGCCGCTGGTAGTTCAACTTCGATCCCTGTAGCGCCTTAGAGACTAAATATATCGGACTCTGGTTCCGGGATTCTTCCTTTACCAAAGCCGCACTAATTGCTTCATTGGTGACGACTAAGTAGAGATATAGGACCTGCCCAGGATCTGGGCGAGATAGGACTGGTGGGCTTGAGAGGATTTTCTTCAACTCCCGGAAAGCTTCTTCGCAATCTACATTCCATTGGAAGTCTTCCTTACGTCGTAAGGTCCTGAAAAAAGGTAAGCATTTCCTGGCTGAATCTGGAAGAAATCTCGTCAATGCAGCGATCCTTCCAGTAAGCTGTTGGACCTCTTTAATAGTTCTGGGACTCTGCATATTCAACACGGCACTACACTTGTCGGGGTTGACTTCGATCCCTCGACTGGTTAGCATGAAACCCAAGAATTTTCCGGCTTCGACCCCAAAAGTACATTTGTTAGGATTTAACCTTAAATCATACCCGCGCAGCTGTTGGAAAGTTTCACGCAAGTCAGCCACCAGATCTTTGTCTTCTGGGGTCTTTACTATCATGTCGTCAATATAGACTTCAAGGATTCTGCCAATCTGTTCTTTGAAGACTTGGCTCATCATCCGTTGGTAAGTTGCTCCGGCATTCGTCAAACCAAACGACATCATGGTGTAGCAGTAAACACCTATGTTGGTGATAAAAGCCGTTTTCTCCTGATCTTCAGGGTACATTGGGATCTGGTTATAGCCGGAGTAAGCATCCATGAAAGATAGATATTTATAACCTGCAGAGTTGTCCACAAGTTTATTGATACAAGGCAAGGGGAATGGATCTTTGGGGCATGCTTTATTCAGATCTGTGTAATCTGTGCACATTCTCCACTTCCCGTTAGCCTTTTTTACCATCACCACATTTGAAAGCCAATCTGCATATCGTATTTCTCAGATGAACCCTGCATCTAGCAACTCCTTCACCTGTTTTTCTATAGCTGCTTGTCTTATTAGACCCATTTTTCTCTTCTTCTGGGCCACCGGGATAGATCCCGGTCTCAAAGACAAGCGATGGCATGCGAATTCTGGGTCAACTCCAGTCATGTCGGAAGAAACCCAAGCAAACAGGTCTTTATTCGTCTTCAACAACTCAATGAGTCATTCCTTGATCACGGGGGGTATGTTTGCCCCTATCTTGACGGTCTGATCTTCTTTAAGTCCTATCTGGACTAAGATCTGGTCCCCTTCTAGTTGAGGTCGTTGACATTCAAAGTCTGCTCTGAGATCTAGGTTGGTCATCATGACCCCTACATCCCGCATGAGATCACATCTCTCCATCTTTTGCTTCCCTTTCTCTTCTGCCGTTACTGGCAAGATGGATGGTGATTTCGTGATTTTAAGGCTTTCTTGATAACATTTTCGTGCATCACTGCTCTTTCCACGGACAGTTACTACCGAGCCATCTTCTCCTGGAAACTTCATGGCTAAATGGATGGTAGAGACTATGGCGCCAAGGCTGTTCAGGGTTGGTCGCCCAATGATTGATTGTAAGCTGAGGGGCAATCCACCACTATGAACCTAGCGGGAATTGTTTTGGTATTTGGCTTTTTGCCGAAATTCTCTTTAAGGTCAACATATCCTTTGGGAATGATTGTATCTCCAGTGAAGCCAATTAAGCTACCTTTATGGGGAATTAAATCCTTGGATCATAATCCCATTTTATCAAACAGGCTCCAGAACATAATGTCAGCTGAACTTCCTTGATCAATGAAGATTCGATAGACTTCGAAGCCGTTCAGATTAGCTGCTATGACCAATAGCTCATTATCCCGGATCCGTTCTTTCGGGAAATCTGCATCTGAGAAAGATAGCACTGGGTTAGCTACAGCAGTTACCTAGGAACAAGAATCCCTGACATCTCGGGTCCTCTTCTTGTCTTCGAGACCCTTTAAGCTGGCTCCTCCAGCTATGACTTGAATTATTCCCCTAGGAGGGGATTCCTGTGCTCGTCTTGGGCTCCGGGATCTCTGACGGATTTCAGCTCGTTGATCTCGGTTCCTAGGAGGGGATCTAGGTGTTTATGTCCGAGGAGATGGACTTCAGCGACGATCCCGCCTTTCTGAGGATGCCCGAGCATAATTCCTCAGCCTCCCTTGTCGAATCAACTTTTCAATTGCATCCCGGAGTTGGATGCACTCATCAGTAGAATGTCCATGATCCCGATGGTATTCACAGTACTTATTTTGGTGCTTTCCAACTGTTTTCAAAGGTGGTGGCCGCTCTCTTAGTTCAGAGTGCATCACTTCTTTCAATACTGAAGCTGGCGGGACTATTAGCGGAGTGTAATTGTTGAAAAGACCCTTGCGCTTCTTGGGAGACCTATCCCGGGATTTGTCGTCTTTGCCCCGAGATTGGTTTGGAGGGACAATTTTTGCTTTGTCATCCTTCTTGGCGGCTTAGGCCTTCTCCCATTCTTCTACTCTGATCCACTTTTCAGCCTTGACCTTCAAGTCATCCATGGAAGTGGGCTTATCTCCAGCCAGTTGCTTGGTGAAGGCTCCTGGCTTCAATCCTCTTACAAAGAAATATAACACCAAGTTAGGTTCAACATTCCTAACCTCTAATACTTCATTGTTAAAATGTGTTATATAGTCTCGTAAAGATTCATCTTTTCCCTGTTTAACAGTCTTTAAGTGGAATTCAGATTTGAACTGTCTTTTACTGCTAGTGAAATGAAGAATAAACTTATCTTTAAGAGTTTTCCAGTTGTTGATGGACTATGGTGGAAGGTCTGAGAACCAACGACTTGTAGCCTCTGACAATGTGAGGGGGAAGGCACGGCATACGATGGCCTCATTCACCCCTTGAAAGTACATGGCCCTTTCAAAAGTGCTGACATGTAGAGTGGGATCCTTGGTTCCTTCATATTCCTTTAACTTCTTTGCAAATTGGAATCCATGAGGAAGGGCATGGGACATTATCCAAGGCGTGAAGGGATTGTCAATGTACCTGAAGTCTGGGACATTTTCGGCCATGTGTTCATGGTTACCGGCAGGTTGTCCGGCTTGCTGGCCCCAGGGAGGACAGGTGGCGGGTTGGCCCCCTCAACACGAGATTGATGCGGGGCCCCTTCATGTCGGCGACTTACCCGCCGTTCCTGTTGCCTTTCCTGAGTTTTCAGATTTCCTTCTTTTTCTCCTTCAATTGCGGATTTTCGTTGCTGCTTTTCCGTGTTGTCATTATCTTTTTCCAGATTTTCAGGGTTTGGCTGGGTATGCCTCTCAGCTCTTTCCTCTTCTGAATCATCTTCGATAACAACATGCTTGCCCTTCCGCTGTTGCTCTTTGAGATCTGCGATCTCTTTGGCTTGTGACTGCACCAACTATTGCAGTTTACGGAATTCTGCTTCAATATCAAAGTGCTGGGATGCCCTTGCTTGATTCGATGCACTAGCCTACTGTCCAGGTCCTTGGTTTTGCACGCTGGTATCGTTGTAATCCCTATTTCTGGTTGAGCCAACCATTGTTGATGATGGATGGAAGTGAAACTTTTTGTTGCGTTCCCCACAAACGGCGCCAATATTGTGATCTAACCTGACAGAGATGTAGGACGAGCAAGATGGTCTTCTTGGTCAGCAAAGGGCAGTAAGATTGCTTTTGGGTCCTGAGTTCCGGCAGCGGTGGTGTGCACCTGCAAGCACTCTGACGCCCAAGTCAGTGAGTGAATTAGGGTTTGTATGTGTGATAATATATCTTACGTACCTTGCATGGTGCATTATGATAGTATTTATATAGTGAGATAAATGACCTAAGTGCGGTCTATATTGGGCCAGGATCTGTGCCTGGGCCCAATCCTCATCAGCTGGGCTTCGATAATAGGCCGCGCCCAACTTACCGGGATGCTGGCGGTATTTGGTGTTTATATGACCCGGCATGTTAACACCTATCCGGGATACCATAATTTTGGTCCACAACAGAATGATATAATGAAATTTGAATATGACATCAGATGATGAATTAACTTCAATAATCAATGAAATGTTCTTGAATTAATGAGTCAACATCGCACGATAAAGAGGACCAAGAAGCAGGACATCAGCTCATGAATAAGGAAGAAATTCAATCAATGATTAATTGAAACAAAGCGGGATATCAGCGCATGAACAAGGAAAATTGAATCAAAGAATTGGAAGCTAACAAGTATTCAGTGCAAAGAAATGTGACGAAGCGAACGAATAACAAAAATATCCAATGAAAATGCAGCAAAAAAATAGCAGCACAAGACATCTGAAATCTAAAATCTTCAAAAGGATCATTTCCAGCATTATCACGTGATGAACATATATAATGTTAACATCAATTAGTTACACAGTAATGAACATATATCATTATCACTCGTATTATACTGTTAACATTAATTTGTTACACAGTGAAGCTATATTTGATGGTCCAAATCAAAATTTTGACAACATTGTATAAACTGCAGTTCTCACATAGTGACATGCATTGACCACAATCCCAGTTACAAGTGAATCCTGTTCATCTTTTGAAATTCCAGCTTGGATGGAATGGAATTAGTCAATGCCTTAAAATCACAGACACTTTTCACACATATCCTGCTTTCTAATTGAATTGAGCCCTTTCTAAAAAAAGTAAGTCTTCTTTAGTCAAAGTCTTTCTTAATAAGATTCATAAATTAAAGTAAGAACAATGCTCAAATAAAATGTAGGAAACTGCAAATATTTCTCAACTACCTTTCTTTTCTTGTTTTCCCATTATATTTTTCATGTTTCATCATTCATCATCACATAAATGTAATAGCCAAAAATACTATTTCACCCATATCTGCATTCAGCTAAGGTAATGTAATGAATGCATTTTTGTTGAAAAGAAACACTGATCAAGTAACCAAAATTGTCTGATTTTGGCATAAACTAGTGCATATGATGATCATATCCTAATGCATATAGGCTGGTCCCCATTCGAGGTCATTTTGATCAGAAATTCAGAAGAACCCTTTCTCTTCATCTAAGATATGTTAAGTGTGTGAGTGTGATTGGTATTCATTATTCAAAGCCAGCATTCCATCTAGACCAGTTAATGAATATGATTCAGTTCATTCTTATCTTTCTGTTTTCTCTGTATAGCTTTGAGTTCTATTTTCATAGCATTATAAAAATATCACTTTGCATAAAACTGGTATGAGTTGCTAAAAATGTGAATAATTTCTTCACAATATATATAAGCAGAAACAAATCTCTATAGTTTCCTAAAAAATATTATACATTTAATTGAAAATACGGTAACATTCTTCTATCAAAGCATTAACATATTGCAGATATTACACATATTGAATCTATGTCTTTGCAGATTGAGTATTAACATATCAGATTGAGTATCAAGTATACAGTGAAAGGAAAATGGGAATGTGAGAAGGATTATTGAATGTTGCTTCAGAATTTTGAGTTTTGTAACGAAAAATATGCTCATAAAATTGAACATCTCTAAATACGAAGACATGGAAAACATAAAATGAGTAAACCTCACTTCAAATTCTCTAAACATGGAAAACATAAAATCCTACTTTTTATAAAAAAATTATAGTATAAAGACTATGAATATGAACATGCTAAGTGAATAGGAAGAAGCACAATAAGGTGAATAGAAACACAATTTGATAAATGGAATACAAAGGAAACAGGGTGATACACCAAGAATGATTTACAATGAGAGTGACACTCCAAGAATGGCTTAATTTACAGAATTTACAATTTACAGAATGCATAATCCTTACAGAAAACATAAAATCCTCAAAATATTACACATATTGCAGATTGCCAGATAGGGAAAACATGAGAAAGAGAGACAATAGAGGGCAAACAAACCTTTAGGGAGATGGACCAAGAAGAGGGGCACTGTGTATATCCACTGCAATGCCTTAGAATCGGTTCCCCTTTGTGAACCCTAATTTCCAAAGCAAATTGGGACAGACCTTTAAGGCATGTTAGAAGCAGCAAATTAAGAAATAGGGAGAGCGTAAGAATGGAGGAAACGAACCTTAGAGAGATGGACGAAGAATAGGGGCATT
The DNA here is from genome assembly GCA_037177725.1 of Cyamopsis tetragonoloba. Lineage (NCBI taxonomy): Eukaryota > Viridiplantae > Streptophyta > Magnoliopsida > Fabales > Fabaceae > Cyamopsis > Cyamopsis tetragonoloba. Next base: position 1,115,325 of record CM074121.1, on the reverse strand, counting down.
GCGTATAGCCACTGCGCACATTGACGAGGAATAGGGAATAGGGTTTTGATGAATGGGGTTTTGAGGCAAGATGAAGAGGGAGTAGGGTTATGACGGTAGCAATGAAGTCGGGGACGGTTCCGGTGGCGGTGACGATTCTGGTGGCAGTGACTGTGACGGTGGCGGTGATGGTTCTGGTGGATTTGGAGGATTTGGACGGTGAAATCGTGAAAGGAGCAGAGGTTAGTGACTGGCTTACAGCTTGGTGAAAGGCGTGGGTGGGTGAAAGGAAGATTTTGGGTAATTTTTAATCCCCTAAGTTGTGTCAGCCATGGGGGACGCTTTTTTGAAAAAAATTATAGTGTAGGCTTTGGCCGACACCATTTGATAATAAGACCAACACTAAATTTCCCAAAAAAAAGAAAAAAAAATCCTCAGTAGTGTCGTCCTAATGTCGGTTTTGGCCGACGCTACCAACTAAATTAGCATCTGCCTCGAGGCCGATCCTTTCTTTTGGCAGCTAAACTGTTGCATTCTTGTAGTGTTAATTGCTAAGGTTTCTAGTGTTGAGCAAAGTGAATTCGTTATTTAACTAATACTACACCTATTTGCCTTTTACATGACTTTGATTTTTCCTTATTCTATATATACATACATATATATATATATATATATATATATATATATATATATATATACTTTACAGTCTAAAGTCTCTTGGGATCGTGTTGATCAAGCTAAAATCGAGGAGGTGTATGCCAAGAAAGTTAAAAAACGCCTTAATGATTTGCTTGGAAAGCATAAGAGGTCGGGGATTAAACCACATTGGATTGGTGAGGAGGCTTGGGCTGGCCTTTTGGAATATTGGGGTACTGATGATTTTAAGAGGATCTCAGCAAGAAATAAGCAAAATCGGACCTCTACTCGTGGCGGAGCTTTACATACTACAGGGCGATCTCACATCAAGGTTGCACGTATATTGGTAAGTGATTGTCAATTTTGTGTGTTAATTTTATCTGCTTGTCAACTTTATGTGGTTTGTTGTTTGTGGAACGATTGTGACTGGATTTTTATTTTTTCTTAGGCTAACAAGTATGGTAGGCCTCCTACTGTTGCGAAGCTATTTGCGGCCACTCGCATGAAGAAGTCCGGCGGATGGGTTGATACTCGGTCTTGCGACACATATGTAAGTTGTTAGCACTTTCTTGTTTGATGCTGTGTTGATTTTGCAATATAATTGAGAGGTATAAAAAATATCTGGAACATGTTCTGCCATCACTGGCTAGAGAGAATTAAAGTTACTACTACTTGCTAGTTGCTACCCAAAAAATAATTGCATAAAAATACATTGTAGCTTTTTCGTTCTGTATGTTTTGCTACCCTAAAAGACCCTCCGCCCCTGAACACAGAGAAGCATGAAGATGAATGATAAGTTAGAAATTTTAGCTAAAGGCATTTTGGTGTTCCTGCCTTGAAAATCTCGCATGAACCTATTTTTTCAATCCAAAACATCCTTCTTCATCATTTTTATCTTGTTCCTCGTGCATCAATATGAGTACAGAAGCAACAACATCAGTAGTAGTAGTGATTTCATAATCCCAATTTTTTGTTTGATCCTTCCTTTGGATTTTCTAATCTCATGTGATTCTCATTACTTCCATTTATATCTAGTTGAGTAGTAATTAATTAACTTTGAATTTTGAAAATTCAACGAGAACTATTAATTAACTTTGGATCCCTGGGAATATCTGTCCTTAGGATTTGTTTATTAATTATAATAACTGCAGCTGGTTCTCCTGTTTCCATTGTTCTGCTCATCTGAACAGTGTTTTCAATTTTGTCTTGTTACTTATTACTTCTCCCACTTTTGATATTATTATCTGATTCTATTTTTATTTTTGTTTTGGGCAGTCAGAGTATAGGAATCTGCTAGAGTCACAAGTTGTAGTCACTCAAGAGGTTGGTGGGCCTTCGGTAGACTTAACAGGAGTGTGGGTCAAAGTGGCGGGTAGGAGAAAAGGCCAGTGTTATGGCACCGCTGACTTGGCTCCGAATGCCTGACGTGGAGTTTCTACATTACTTAGTGACTCCCATGCACCTCCAGCTAATAGTAGTTCACTTGCCGAGGAAGTGGTGCAGAGGGCAGCTATAGCAGAGGAGAGGGCAGCTGCGGCAGAGGAGAGGGCAGCTGCAGCAGAGGAGAGGGCTGCCTGTGTTGAGGCAGAGATGCAGGAGATGCGAGAGATGTGGCGGGCTGTGTTAGATCATCAGAGGTCAGGAGAAGGTTCTACTAGTGTTAGCAAGGCACACCCTGATTACAATAAGAGTTTGGATGAGGAGCCATTGGGACATGATGCCAATGTCCCAATGCAAAAGCGTGCCCGTCGTCGCTGACTTCGATTATTTATATTAACACTATGAACTTGTTTTAGATTTGACTCAGTTGTTTACTTGTTTAATGTAGATAATTTTTGGAAATGTTAGCCTCTTGTAGACTTGTATACATGTGTTAGGTTGTGTTTATGAACCAGTTTAGTGAACCTATATATGAAATATGAACTAGTTCAAGTATTAATGGATCGGAGTTCTATTTTATAATAATTAGTTTCAATTGAGATTTCAAATTATTGGAATTGTTTAATTTATATAGGAAGGTATGGCACAGCCAATAACAGTGGAAAAGAATTTATAAAAATGTATTTTTTTTATTAAGAAAAAGCTAGCGTCGGCCAAGACGGACGCTTTCCACGACAAAAAAAAAACGGTAGCGTCTGTGTTTTTTAATTTGTGTTGGCCTTACAAGAAAAACTTAGTGTCGGCCTTTTAATTAGTTTTGTCGGTTTTTAAAAGATTTGTGTCGGCCTAACAGGAAAAAAAGTAGCGTAGGCTTTTTATTCAGTATCGTCGATTTTTTAAAACATTGTGTTGGCCTAATAGTAAAAAAATTAACGTCGGCTTTTTAATTAGTATCTTCGGCCTTTTTAAATTTGTGTCAGTCAACCGTTTGCATCGGTCATCCCTTTTTGCGTCGCCATTTGCATCGGCTTTGACGGCCACAATGTTGCGTCGGCCTTAATTCCGACACAAACTTTTGTGTCGAGGAATTTAGCGTCGGCCTCGACACCGACACAAAGCCGACGCTAACTACTTGTGTTGCGTCCGCTTTTCTGTGTTTGTGTCGGCTTTTGGCCGACGCTAATAGACTATTTTCTTGTAGTGTAAATAGAGAAACTTTCAACTAACTCTATAGTGCATAACCAAAATGCTGTAAAGTAAACTAATAAAGCACAATGACACTAGATTCGGTTTCTGACTTGGAGAAATAAAATTCACTTAATGATCTTTATGATCATATAATGTTGTTGGGAGAAATAAAATTCACTTAATGATCTGAATTGAAATAATGTTGTATTAGCCTGTGTAGCAGCAGTGTAATCAGAACACATAAACGTAAAAGGGAGACACGGCATAAATTAGTTGCAGGGCAGTCAATAAAATGCTATATTAGCCTGTGTAATCCGAAGACATGGAAAACACAAAATGAGTAAACCTCACTTCAAATTCTCTAAACATGGAAAACATAAAATCCTACTTTTTATAAATAATTATAGCATAAAGACTATGAATATGAACATGCTAAGTGAATAGGAAGAAGCATAATAAGGTGAATAGAAACACAATTTTATAAATGGAATACCAAGGAAACAGGGTGATACACCAAGAATGATTTACAATGAGAGTGACACTCCAAGAATGGCTTAATTTACAGAATTTAAAATTTACATAATGCATCATGCTATGCTTTAATAATCCTTAAAGAAAACATAAAATCCTCAAAATATTACACATATTGCAGATTGCCAGATAGGGAAAACATGAGAAAGAGAGACAATAGAGGGGAAACAAACCTTTAGAGTGATGGACCAAGAAGAGGGGCACTGCGTATATCCACTGCAATGCCTTAGAATCGGTTCCTCTTTGTGAACCCTAATTTCCAAAGCAAATTGGGACAGACCTTTAGGGCATGTTAGAAGCAGCAAATTGAGAAATAGGGAGAGCGCAAGAATGGAGGAAACGAACCTTAGAGAGATGGACCAAGAATAGGGGCACTGCGTATAGCCACTGCGTGCATCGACGAGGAATAGGGAATAGGGTTTTGATGAATGGGGTTTTGAGGCAAGATGAAGAGGGAGTAAGGTTATGACGGTAGCAATGAAGCTCACTGTCGGGGACGGTTCCGGTGGTGGTGACGGTTCTGGTGGTGGTGACTGTGACAGTGGCGGTGACGGTTCTGGTGGATTTGGACGGTGAAATTGTGAAAGGAGCATAGGTTAGTGACTGGCTTACAGCTTGGTGAAAGGCGTGGGTGGGTGAAAGGACGATTTTGGGTAATTTTTAATCCCCTAAGTTGTGTCAGTCATGGGGGACGCTTTTTTGAAAAAATTATAGTGTAGGCTATGGCCGACACAATTTGATAATAAGACCAACACTAAATTTCCCAAAAAAAAGAAAAAAAAATCCTCAGTAGTGTTGTCCTAATGTCGGTTTTGGTCGACGCTACCAACTAACTTAGCGTCCTCCTCGAGGCCGATGCTTTATTTTGGCAGCTAAACTGTTGCATTCTTGTAGTGTTGATTGTGGATTGAATTGTGTGTTAGGGATTAAATGGGGTGTTTTCAAGTTAGATTGGATGCGATATGGTATAAAATTGTTTTAAAAAATGCCAGGGGTTACTCAGTTATATGTTTACATAAAACTGACGGTTACCATATCGCAGGTATTGGAAGATTAGGAAGCAAAAGCCACAGATGGGATGAGGTGTGGGCTTTTCTTAGGTATAGCCACGCATGGTGAACCTAAGTTTCAAGTTCATATGTTAATTTGTTCAGCTGTAGAGGAATCCGTATAAATTGAAAGGGTTGTAATTATTATTATTATTTTTATTTTTATTAATTATAGTAAATTAGAATTTAGCGGAACTTATTATTATTATTATTACTATAAACTCATGTATTTTGATGGGGCATATGATAGTCCCTTAAACTAAGTGTTATGTAACTTACGAAGGTGAACCATCTACGATGCATATTACTTAACAATGTTTTACAAAAAAAAAAACTTAGCCTTAACTTTCATTAGGTGTTACAGTTTTCGAAAAAAAATAAAATAATTTAAGAAATTTAAAAATTACATTTTTGGTTTTATATTAAAAAACACTCAATTTTCAAAGTGTATAGTACACAAATTCTAGAAAAAATGTTGCAATTTTAAAAATATAAATAATTGTGTAAGTTAAGCTAGAATCTTCAAGGTGAACGATACTTTGTTTTCAAAAAAATAAAATAATTTAAGAAATTAAAAAATTACATTTTCATTTTTAAATTAAAAAACACTTAATTTTCCAAGTGTATAGTACATGATTTCTTGAAAAAATATGGCAATTTTAAAAATATAAATAATTGTGTAAGTTAAGCTAGAATCTTAAAGGTGAACAATACTTTGTTTTCAAAAAAGTAAACTAATTTAAGAAATTCAAAAATTACATTTTCATTTTTAAATTAAAAAACACTCAAATTTCCAAGTGTATAGTACACAATTTCTAGAAAAAATGTTGCAATTTTAAAAATATAAATAATTGTGTAAGTTAAGCTAGAATCTTCAAGGTGAACGATACTTTGTTTTCAAAAAAATAAAATAAGTTAATAAATTAAAAAATTACATTTTCATTTTTATATTAAAAAACACTCAACTTTCCAAGTGTATAGTACATGATTTCTAGAAAAAAATGTTGCAATTTTAAAAATATAAACAATTTGATAAGATAAGCTAGAATCTTAAAGGTGAACAATACTTTGTTTTCGAAAAAAAATAATAATTTAAGAAATTTAAATATTACATTTTCAGTTTTATATTAAAAAACACTCAATTTTCAAAGTTTATAGTACACGATTTCTAGAAAAAATGTTGTAATTTTAAAAATATAAATAATTGTGTAAGTTAAGCTAGAATCTTCAAGGTGAACAGTTCTTTGTTTTCAAAAAAGTAAAATAATTTAAGAAATTAAAAAATTATATTTTCATTTTTAAATTAAAAAACACTCAATTTTTCAAGTGTATAGTACACGATTTCTAGAAAAAATGTTGCAATTTTAAAAATATAAATAATTGTGTAAGATAAGCTAGAATCTTCAAGGTGAACAATACTTTGCTTTCAAAAAAATAATAATAATTTAAGAAATGAAAAAATTACTGTAACATCCCGAAAATCCCTAAAAGAGACTTAGGACTTAAAGGGATTTGATTACAAATTACAAAGAAAAGGAAAGAAGGATTAGTTGTAAATTGAATATGAACTGTCATATTCGAATAATATTCGAATATGCCTTGCCATATTCGAATAGTATTCGAATATGCATGTCCATATTCGAATAGCATTGAAATATGCAAGCTAATATTCGAATAGTATTCGAATTTGCAAGCTAATATTCGAATATGCAGGTGAGGAATTGAATACAAGAGCCTTATATTCGAATATATATTCAAATATGGACCCCAAAATCTATAAATAAGGGTGCCTTGACTCCAAAGTGGCTGTTCTTCAGATTCCTCGCTTCTCACACACCAAAAACCTCTGTTCTCAAACCAAATATGTCACAACTCTTCAACCCTGAGGCTTCCATCTCAAAAGACTAAGGTTCCAAACTGCTTGATTCAGATTCAGAGGCAGCTACTGCAAAGGAACCAGAGTAGGAGGCTTAGGAGAAAACGATTCAGGGAAGTTCCAGGTAACCCTGAAAACCCCAAATCCTTAAATACTTGGAATTTAGGAACATGTGACTAGGGAATGATAGGAACATGTTATTAAGGAAATCAAATTGTTATGTTTTGCTTAAGTCTGATAAATGATGCATACTATGTTTGAAATATGTATGATATAGTTGACATAGTATGATTTTGATAGGCTTTGTGTTGATGAATGATGTATGTGATGTTGTGAAACATGTTAAAGGTATAAATAAGGTTTTCCAGAGTTAGATGTGACACTAACTGGGAATCTGATATTGAAATGATTTCAAATTGGTTTGAAAAGGATTTAGTCCCAGTATTAGCATATTCAAATATGTATTTGAATATGGAATGCCATGTTAAAGGTATATGGAATGCCATGTTCAAATAGAATCCGAACAAATGAGAGTTTGTAGTCGGATAGGTGCATATTGGAAATCCTTCTTTATATGCTATATGCTTAATATGAATATGTGATGCATTAGAACTGTAAATGGAAATATTAAAAGAGGCTCTTCCCACTCAATAGAAATTGAGCAAGAGGGTTAAGTTCCACCGGAAGTAAACCGGGTAAGAGGACAGAGTAGAAAATGGGAAAAAGATGAGAATGTAGGGTTATCCCGGAAAGAGGAAAATAACCTGAAGTACTAGGCTATCTTCACGAGGTAGGTAGTCTAAGTACCAAGGGTACTATCTTCACGACGTAGATGGTTCCCAGGGCTAGCTTGAGAGAGAGTTAGCAGCCCGGCATGAGGATCCTTGGGGGGACGCTCGCCAGGATTGTGATGATGATGAGCTCAATACGCGTTACTGCCACGTGTTTTGGTGGATTCCCGCTGCACAGGGTTTCCCGTTAAAAGGGGAAAGAATTGAAATGAAAAATGATCATGCATACATATCTATGTGATTGGTATTATGAAATTTCTGAATTTTTTTTATTTGTCTTTTTGTTTAATGTTTTTCTTATTAGCTTTTTTAGTTTCTGATTTATTTTAATTTTCAATCACTTGGTTGGATTAAATATGACTTTGATCTGACGATCGAGTAGTGGATTTCGAGGGGACACTACTGATGACGCCTTCAAAATGCTATGAGGGAAGTCTAGTTCACGAATGATTATAGGGAAATTGTTTTCCTTTTTAATGTATATCTGTTTTTTTATTTGTTTTTATTTTTGTGTAGTAGGTTTTAGGCTTTTATTAACCTTAACTTTAAATTTTGGGGTTTTTTCTTTTTCTTTTTCTCAATTTTTTCTCGGTTTGTGCCTTGTAATTTCTTTTTGAGTTTGTCTTAGTTTTGTTTACTTGGGCCCCCAAGTAAACAACTAAGTATGGGGTGTGATAACTCTAGTTTTTAAGTCATTTTTTAGTTTGTTTTTCATAATTATTTTATTGTTATTTTTACTAATTATAAGTTTTAATTTTATATGTTTTATCTTTTTGTATTTATTTTGTTTTAGTTTATATTGTCTCGTTTTGGTTTTTTTTGGTAGATTTGGCGGCCGCCTAGGCGTGGCGGTTTCCACGCCTAGGTGAGACTATATTAATATCACAAGAATGAATTATGGGATGCCAAAAATTTTATGGATAGCATCTAAGAAGCTCATTCCCCAGGTTTCATGTACTTTGTTTTGCAAGCTAAACGCTTATCTTTGAATGTGAATGTAAAAGCGAAATTTTTGAATTTTTTTATTTGTCCTTGTGTTTAATATTTTTCTTATTAGCTTATTTAGTTTCTGGTTTATTTTAGTTTTTAGTCACTTGGTTGGATTAAATATGACTTTGATCTGATGATGGAGCAGTGGATTTCGAGGGGACACTACTGATGTCGCCTTCAAAATGCTATGAGGGAAGTCTAGTTCACGAATGATGAAAGGGTAGTTGTTTTTCTTTTTGATTTATATCTTTTTTTTTTCTTTTTATTTTTGTGTAGTAGGTTTTAGGCTTTTATTAATCTTAACCTGAAATTTTGTTTTTTTTTTTGTTTTTCTCATTTTGTTCTCTGTTTGTGCCTTGTTATTAATTTTGAGTTTGTCCTAGTTTTGTTTATTTGGGGTCCCAAGTAAACAACTAATATGGAGTGTGATAACTCTAGTTTTTAAGTCATATTTCGGTTTGTTTTTGTTCGTTATTTTTTTTTATTTTTGTTAATTGTATGTTTTAATTTTCTTTGTTTTATCTTTTTGTATTTATTTTATTTTGTTTCATTTTGGTTTTTTTTGTCGATTTGGCGGCCGCTTAGGCGTGGCGGTTTCCATGCCTAGGTGTGATGATCTTAATATCACAAGAATGAATTATGGAATGCCAAAAATATTATGGCTAGCATCTAAGAAGCTCATTGCCAAGGTTTGATGTACTTTTATTTGTTTAATTTTTATTTTATGAGATGTTTTGAATGATTATGGAAAATAAATATTATTAGTCCTTAAAATTAATAACCGGCAACGAAGTTAGAGGGTTAGACTCTAAAATTAAAAAAAAAATTAATTCAGTCTTTAAAAATAATATTAACAACAAATTAATTTAATCTATCACCTTAAGCAAGAACAATATTCTAAATATGTGGAATAAATTGACCTATTTTTTAATAAATTGACGTTAAGACCAAATTAATTTACTTTTTCAAATTTCAAAGATTCATTTCTTTAATTAACGGGTAGTTATTCGATAGATACATGTTTGATTTCTCTTAAGTAAGATGGTACTGGTTTGACCATTATAATTGAAATAAAAAAAATAAAAATTCTTGATGAAAGAGTTAGGAACAGCCCCATTACAATGCCAATGTTCCTTCCTAAAATAGAATTATCTTATGTGAATCATAATTTCATGATGTGATATTTTAATATATTTTATTAATGAGATATTTTAGTTAATTAATCAATAAAAAGAGCCTAATAAAGTGTTTTAACTTAACAGGTAGATGGAGAGAACCCAAATTTGTACATAAAGTAAGTAGTAAAGTATAACTTTAAATATAACATTATTCATATGATTCGCATGATATTTAGTATGAATTAAATGAAGAATGAAGAATATTGAAATTTCATTTAATAGGATACTTTAATGATGAGAAGGTGACGACAGCAATTATCGATACCGACGGTTGGCTTCACACCGGTGATATAGGTTACGTTGACGATGACAATGAGGTTTTCACGGTTACTGGGTCAAGGAACTCATCAAATTTAAAGGCTTCCATGTATAAATATAATATATTTGTCGTTAATTATTTAACTTGAAAATTTTACTTTTATATATCCATAGAAATGAAATAAAAATAAAAAAGTCACACAATTATATTTATAAAAAATCTAATTGTATATATTCATGATATTAACTGTATGTATGTATTAGGTACCGCCAGCAGAACTTGAAGGCCTTCTTATTGGCCATCCTTCCATTTTGGATGCTGTTGTTGTCCCGAAAGCATATATATCATTAAAATTAAACAAGATATAAATATTAAAAAATAATAATTAAACAAGATATATAATAACCGGTTAATTATAATTTGATTCTTTATATTTTGTTTTGGTGCAATTTTTCTTTTTTATAAGTAAAAGCAAATTTTATTATAGTGAATACGATTGGTATTCCAACCTGTTACACAACAGAATCAAAACTCAAACAAACAAAAAAGCTAACAGAATACCAATCTACATGATACAATGGATTAGTATTTTGATGCGATTTAATATCAAAACTTTTAAAATGTGTGTTTTATCAGTCTAATTTTTATGCACTTTATTCTTTTTTAAAATAATATATTTAACAATAATTTTTATTCAAATTAATAGTAATTTTATATTAGCGATACTTTTTATTTAAGTAGCTTTTTTTCATATTAGTGATGGTTTTAAGAAATAGTAGAGATGATTTTGTGTTAAAATGTACATTTTAAAATTTTAGGAGACAAAACACAATTTATACTAAATTACAGATTAGACAAGACAAAGTACAAGGGTCAAATTATAATTAACTGTAAAATACAATATAAGTCATAATTAAGTGTCAAATTACACACTATTTTTCAAGTGTAGAGTACATGATTTCAAGAAACAAATGTTGATATTTTAAAAATATAATAAAAAAATTAAGCTAGAAACTTCATGGTAAAAAATACGATGTTGACAAAAATCAAATAATTTAATAAATTTAAAATATGCGTTATCATTTTTAAAGTAAAAAAACACCCTATATTTCAAGTCTATAGTACACGATTTCTACAAACAAATGTTGCAATTTTAAAAATATAAAAAATTGTGTAAATTAAGCTAGAAACTTCATGGTAAACCATACATTGATTTAAAAAAAATTTAAATAATTTAATAAATTTAAAATATGTGTTTTAATTTTTTTTAGTAAAAAACACCCAATTTTTCAAGTGTATAGTACACGATTTCTAGAAACAAATGTTGATATTTTAAAAATTTTAAAAAATAGTGAAAATTAAGCTAGAAACATCATGATGACCAATACATTGTTGTCAAAAAAATCAAATAATTAAATAAATTTAAAATATGCATTTTCATTTTTAAAATAAAAAATACCATATATTTCAAGTCTATTATTAGTACACGATTTTTACAAACAAATGTTGCAATTTTAAAAATATAAAAAATTGTGTAAATTAAGCTTTAAACTTCATGGTAAACAATACATTGTGGTAAAAAAAATCAATAATTTAATAAATTAAAAATATACGTTATCATTTTTTTAGTAAAAAACACACTATTTTTCAAGTGTAGAGTACACGATTTCTAGAAACAAATATTGATATTTTAAATATATTAAAAAAATTAAGATAGAAACTTCATGGTGAAAAATACATTGTAGTAAAAAAAATAAAATAATTTAATAAATTTAAAATATGCGTTTTCATTTTTAAAGTAAAAAACACCTTATATTTTAAGTCTATAGTACACGATTTCTACAAACCAATGTTGCAATTTTGAAAATATAAAAAAATTGTCTAAATTAAACTAGAAACTTCATGGTAAACAATATATTGTAGTCAAAAAAATAAAATAATTTAATAAATTTAAAATACGCGTTTTCATTTTTAAAGTAAAAAACACTCTATATTTTAAGTCTATAGTACACGATTTCAACAAACAAATGTTGCAATTTTAAAAATATAAAAAATTATGTAAATTTAGCAAGAAACTTCATGGTAAACAATACATTGATTTTAAAAAAATTAAATCATTTAATAACTTTAAAATATGCATTTTCATTTTTATAGTAAAAAAACACCCTATATTTCAAGTCTATACACGATTTTTACAAACAAATGTTGCAATTTTAAAAATATAAAAAATTGTGTAAATTATGCTAGAAACTTCATGGTAAACAATACATTGTTTTCAAAAAAATATAAAGATTTAATAAATTTAAAATATGCGTTTTCATTTTATTAGTAAAAAACACCCTATTTTTCAAGTGTATAATACAGGATTTCTAGAAACAGATGTTGATATTTTTAAAATATAAAAAAAATAGTGTAAATTAAGCTAGAAACTTCATAATAAACAATACATTATTGTAAAAAATATCAAACAATTTAATAAATTAAAAATATGCGTTTTCATTTTTAAAGTAAAAAACACCCTATATTTCAAGTCTATAGTACACGATTTCTACAAACAAATGTTGGAATTGTAAAAATATAAAAAATTGTGTAAATTAAGCTAGAAACTTCATGGTCAACAATAAATTGATTTTAAAGAAAATTAAGTAATTTAAAAATTTTAAAATATGCGTTTTTATTTTTTTAGTAAAAAACACCCTATTTTTCAAGTGTGTAATACACAATTTCTAAAAACAAATTTTGATATTTTAAAAATATAAAAAAATATTGTAAATTAAGCTAGAAACTTCATGATGTAAAATTCATTGTTTTCAAAAAAATCAAATAATTTAATAAATTTAAAATATGCTTTTTCATTTTTTTTACTAAAAATCACACAATTTTTCAAGTGTATATTACATTTTCATTTTTAAAGTAAAAAACACCCTATATTTAAAGTCTATAGTACACGATTTCTACAAACAAATGTTGTAAATATAAAAATATAAAAATTCTATTAATTAAGCTAAAAACTTCATGGTAAACAATATATTGATTTCAAAAAAATTAAATAATTTAATAAATTTAAAATATGCGTTGTAATTTTTTTAGTAAAAAATACCGTATTTTTCAAGTGTATAGTACATGATTTCTAGAAACAAATGTTGATAATTTAAAAATTTAATAATATTGTGTAAATTAGGCTAGAAACTTCATGATGAAAAATACATTGTTGTCAAAAAAATCATATAATTTAATAAATTGAAAATATGTGTTTTCATTTTTAAAGTTAAAATCACCCTATATTTCAAGTCTATAGTACACGATTTCTACAAACAAATTTTTCAATTTAGAAAATATAAAATGTTGTGTAAATTAAGCTAAAAACTTCATGGCAAACAATATATTTATTTCAAAAAAATCAAATATTTTAATAAATTTAAAATATGCGTTTTAATCTTTTTAGTAAAAAACATCCTATTATTCAAGTGTATAGTACATGATTTCTAGAAACAAATGTTGATATTATAAAAATTTTAAAAAATTCTTTAAATTAAGCTAGAAAATTCATGATGAGAAATACATAGTTGTCAAAACAATCAAATAATTTAATAAATTTAAAATATGCATTTTCATTTTTCAAGTAAAAAACACCCTATATTTCAAGTCTATAGTACACGATTTCTACAAACAAAAGTTGCAGTTTGAAAAATATAAAAAATAGTTTAAATTAAGTAAGAAACTTCATGGTGAAAATACAATGTTGTCAGAAAAAGCAAAGATTTTAATAAATTTAAAATATGCATTTTCATTTTATTAATAAAAATCACCCTATTTTTCAAGTGTATATTACACGATTTCTCGAAACAAATGTTGATATTTTCAAAATATAAAAAAATAGTGTAAATTATGCTAGAAACTTCATGGTGAACAATACATTGTAGTCAAAAAATTCAAATAATTTAATAAATTTAAACTATGGGTTTTAATTTGTAATGTAAAAACCACCCTATATTTCAAGTTTATAGTACACGATTTCTACAAACAAATGTTGCAATTTTGAAAATATAAACAATTATGTAAATTAAGCTAGAAACTTGATGGTAAACAAATGTTGATATTTTAAAAATATAAAAAAAAATTAAGCTAGAAAATTCATGGAGAATAATACATTGTTGAAAAAAAAAGCAAATAATTTAATAAATTTAAAATATGCGTTTTCATTTTTAAAGTAAAGAACACCCTATATTTCAAGTCTATAGTACACGATTTCTACAAACAAAAGTTCCAATTTAAAAAATATAAAAAATATTTAAATTAAGCTAGAAAATTTATGGTAAAAAATAAATTGATTTCAAAAAAATTAAATAATTTAAAAAAATTTAAATATGCGTTTTCATTTTTTTAGTAAAAAACACCCTATTTTCCAAATGTATAATACACGATTTCAAGAAACAAATGTTGATATTTTATATATATAAAAAAATAGTGTAAATTAAACTAGAAACATCATGATGAAAAATACATTATTTTCAAAAAAATCAAATAATTTAATAAATTTAAAATATGCGTTTTCATTTTTAAAGTAAAAAACACCCTATATTTCAATTAAATAATACACGATTTCTACAAACAAATTTTGCAATTTAGAAAATATAAAAAAATTGGTAAATTAAGCTAAAAACTTCATGGCAAACAATATATTGATTTCAAAAAAATCAAATAATTTAATAAAATTAAAATATGCTTTTTAATTTTTTTAGTAAAAAACACCATATTTTTCAAGTGTATAGTACACGATTTCTAGAAACAAATGTTGATATTTTAAAAATTTAAACAAATTGTGTAAATTAAGCTAGAAACTTCATGATGAGAAATACATTGTTGTCAAAACAATCAAATAATTTAATAAATTTAAAATATGCATTTTTATTTTTAAAGTAAAAAACACCCTATATTTCAAGTCTATAGTACAAAATTTCTACAAACAAATGTTGCAATTTAAAAAATATAAAAAATAGTTTAAATTAAGCTAGAAACTTCATGGTGAAAATACAATGTTGTCAAAAAAATGAAAGATTTTGATAAATTTAAAATATGTGTTTTCATTTTATTAGTAAAAATCACCCAATTTTTCAAGTGTACAGTACACGATTTCTCGAAACAAATGTTGATATTTTAAAAATATAAAAAATATTATGAATTAAGCTAGAAACTTCATGGTCAACAATACAATGTAGTCAAAAAAATTAAATAATTTAATAAATTAAAAATATGCATTTTCATTTTTTTACTAAAAAACACTATTTTTCAAGTGTATAGTACACGATTTCAAGAAACAAATTTTGATATTTTCAACATATAAAAAAATAGTCTCAATTAAGCTAGAAACTTCAGGGTGAAAAATACATTGTTGTCAAAAAAATAAAATAATTTAATATTTTTAGTAAAAAAACAACCTATTTTTCAAGTGTATAATACACGATTTCTAGAAACAAATGTTGATATTTTTTTTAAAAAAAAAATTAAGATAGAAACTTCATGGAGAACAATACATTGTTGACAAAAAAAAACAAATAATTTAATATATTTAAAATATGCGTTTTTATTTTTAAAGTAAAAAACACCTTATATTTCAAGTCTATAGTACACGATTTCTACAAAACAAATGTTGCAATTTTAAAAATATAAAAACTTGTATAAATTAAGCTAGAAACTTAATGGTAAACTATAAATTGTTGTAAAAAAGATATAATACTTTAAAAAATTTAAAATATGCGTTTTCATTTTTTTAGTAAAAAACACCCTATTTTTCAAGTGTATAGTACACGATTTGTAGAAACAAATGTTGATATTTTAAAAATATAAGAAAATAGTTTAAATTAAGCTAGAAACTTCATGATGAAAAATACATTTTTGTCAAAAAAATCAAATAATTTAATAAATTAAAAATATGTGTTTTCTTTTTTAAAGTAAAAGATACCCTATATTTCATGTGTATAGTACATGATTTCTACAAATAAATGTTGCAATTTTAAAAATATATAAAATTGTTTAAATTAAGCTAGAAATATTCATGGTAAACAATACATTTTTGTCAAAAAAATCAAATAATTTAATAAGTTAAAAATATGCATTTTCATTATTTTAGTAAAATCACACTATTTTTCAATTGTATAGTACAGGATTTCTAGAAACAAATTTTGATATTTTAAAAATATAAAAAAATAGTGTAAATTAAACTAGAAACATCATGGTGAAAAATACTTTGTTGTCAAAAAAATCAAATAATTGAATAATTTTAAAATATGCGATTTTATTTTTTGAGTTAAAAACACCCTATATTTCAAATCTATAGAACACGATTCCTACAAACAAATGTTGCAATTTTAAAAATATAAAAAATTCTGTAAATTATGCTAGAAACTTCAGGGGTAAACTATACATTGTTGTAAAAAAAATAAAATGATTTAATAAATTAAAAAAATGCTTTTTCATTTTATTAGTAAACAACACACTATTTTTCAAGTGTATAGTACACGATTTCTACAAACAAATGTTTTTATTTTAAAAATATAAAAAAATAGTTTAAATTAAGCTAGAAAATTCATGGTGATCAATACATTGTAGTACAAAAAATCATATAATTTAAGAAATTTAGAATATGCATTTTCATTTTTAAAGTAAAAAACACCCTATATTTTAAGTCTATAGAACACGATTTCTACAAACAAATCTTGCAATTTTAAAAATATAAAAATTTTTGTACATTAAGTTAGAAACTTCATCATAAACTATACATTGTTTTCAAAAAAATATAATAATTTAAAAAATTTAAAATATGTGTTTTCATTTTTTTAGTAAAAAACACCCTATTTTTCAAGTGTATAGTACACGATTTCTAGAAATAAATGTTGATAATTTAAAAATATAAAAAAAAGTTTAAATTAAGCTAGAAACTTCATGATGAAAAATACCTTGTTGTCAAAAAAATTAAATAATTTAATAAATATAAAATATGCGTTTTCTTTTTTAAAATAAAAAACACCCTATATTTCAAATCTATAGTACACGATTTCTACAAACAAATGTTGCAAATTTTAAAATATAAAAAATTGTGTAAATTAAGCTAGAAACTTCATGGTAAACAATACATTGATTTCAAAAAAAATTAAAATATGCGTTTTCATGATTTTAGTAAAAAACACCCAATTTTTAAAATGTATAATACACGATTTCTAGAAACAAATGTTGATATTTTAAAAATATAAAAAAAATAGTGTAAACTAAGCTAGACAATTCGAGGTGAACAATACATTGTTGTAAAAAGAATCAAATAATTTAATAAATTTAAAATTTGTTTTTTCATTTTTAAAGTAAAAAACACCCTATATTTTAAGTCTATAGAACACGATTTCAACAAAAAAATCTTGCAATTTTAAAAATATAAAAAATTGTGTACATTAAGCTAGAAACTTCATCGTAAACTATACTTTGTTTTAAAAAAAATATAATAATTTAAAAAATTTAAAACATGTGTTTTCATTTTTTTAGTAAAAAACACCCTATTTTTCAAGTGTATAGTACACGATTTCTAGAAACAAATGTTGATATTTTAAAAATATAAAAAAATAGTTTAAATTAGGCTAGAAACTTCATGATGAAAAATACATTGTTGTCAAAAAAAATTAAATAATTTAATAAATTTAAAATATGTGTTTCCTTTTTTAAAGTAAAAAACACCCTATATTTCAAGTCTATAGTATACGATTTCTACAAACAAATGTTGCAATTTTAAAAATATAAAAAATTTTATAAATTAAGCTAGAAACTTCATGGTAAACAGTACATTGATTTCAAAAAAAATTAAAATATACGTTTTCATTTTTTTAGTAAAAAACACCCTATTTTTCAAATGTATAATACACGATTTCTAGAAACAAATGTTGATATTTTAAAAATATAAAAAAATAGTGTAAATTAAGCTAGAAACTTAATGGTGAAAAGTACATTATTTTCAAAAAAATCAAATAATTTAATAAAATAAAAATTTTCTTTTTCATTTTTTTAGTAAAAAAACACACAATTTTTCAAGTGTATAATACACAATTTCTAGAAACAAATTTTGATATTCTAAAAATATAAAAAAATATTGTAAATTAAGGTAGATACTTCATGGTGAAAAGTATATTATTGTCAAAAACATCATATAATTTAATAAATTTAAAATATGCATTTTCATTTTTAAAGTAAAAACACCCTATATTTCAAGTCTATAGTACACTATTTATAAAATAAATGTTGCAATATTAAAAATATAAAAAATTGTGTAAATTAAGATAGAAACTTCATGGTAAACTATACATTGTTGTCAAAAAATATAATAATTCAATAAATTTAAAATATGCGTTTTCATTTTTTTAGTAAAAACACCCTATTTTTCCAGTGTATAATATACGACTTCTAGAAACAAATGTTGATATTTTAAAAATTTAAATAAATAGTTTAAATTAAGCTAGAAACTTCATTGTGAACAATACATTGTAGTCAAAAAAATCAAATAATTTAATAAATTTAAAATATGCATTTTCATTTTTAAAGTAAAAAACACCCTATATTTCAAGTGTATAGTAAACGATTTCTAGAAACAAATGGTCATATTTTAAAAATATAAAACAATAGTGTAAATTAAACTAGAAACTTCATGGTAAACTATACATTGTTGTCAAGAAAATATAATAATTTAATTAATTTAAAATATGCGTTTTCATTTTTTTAGTAAAAACTCCCTATTTTTCCATTTTATAATATACGACAACTAGAAACAAATGTTAATATTTTAAAAATATAAAAAATAGTGTAAATTAAGCTAGAAACTTCATTGTAAACAATACATTGTAGTGAAAAAAATCAAATAATTTAATAAATTTAAAATATGCATTTTCATTTTTAAAGTAAAAAACACCCTATATTACAAGTGTATAGTACACGATTTCTACAAACAAATGTTGCAATTTTAGAAATATAAAAATTTGTGTAAATTAAGCTAGAAACTTCATGGTAAACAATACATTGTTGTAAAAAAATCAAATAATTTAATAAATTAAAAATATGTGTTTTCATTTTTTTGGTAAAAAACACACTATTTTTCAAGTGTATAGTACACGATTTCTACAAACAAATGTTTTTATTTTAAAAATATAAAAAAATAGTGTAAATTAAGCTAGAAAATTCATGGGGATCAATACATTGTAGTAAAAAAAATCAAATAATTTAATAAATTTAAAATATGCATTTTCATTTTTAAAGTAAAAAACACCCTATATTTTAAGTCTATAGAACCCGATTTCTACAAACAAATCTTGCAATTTTAAAAATATAAAAAATTGTGTACATAAAGTTAGAAACTTCATCGTAAACTATACATTGTTTTCAAAAAAATATAATAATTTTAAAAATTTAAAATATTCCTTTCCATTTTTTTAGTAAAAAACATAATACATGACTTCTAGAAACAAATATTGATATTTTAAAAATATAAAACAATAGTGTAAATTAAGCTAGAAACTTCATGGTGAAAAGTACATTATTGTCAAAAAATCAAATAATTTAATAAATTAAAAATATCATTTTCATTTTTTTAGTAAAAACCACACTATTTTTCAAGTGTATAGTACACAATTTCTAAAAACAAATGGTCATATTTTTGAAATATAAAAAAATAGTGTAAATTAAGCTAGAAACTTCATGATGAAAAATATATTATTGTAAAAAAAATCAAATAATTTAATAAATTTAAAATATGCGTTTTCATTTTTAAAGTAAAAAACACCCTATATTTCAAGTCTATAATAAACGATTTCTAGAAACAAATTTTGCAATTTTAAAAATATAAAAAAATGTGTAAATTAAGCTAGAAACATTAATTGTAAACAATACATTGTTGTCAAAAAATAAAATAATTTAATAAATTAAAAATATGCATTTTCATTATTTTAGTAAAAAACACACTATTTTTCAAGTGTATAATACACGATTTCTAGAAACAAATGTTGATATTTTCAAAATTTTAAAAAAAATTAAGCTCGAAACTTCTTGGTGACCAATACATTTTTGACAAAAAAAATCAAATAATTTAATAAATTTAAAATATGCGTTTTCATTTTTAAATTAAAAAACACCCTATATTTCAAGTCTATAGTACACGATTTCTACAAACAAATGTTGAAATTTTTAAAATATAAAAAATTATGTAAATTAAGCAATAAACTTCATGGTAAACAATACATTGATTTAAAAAAAATTAAATAATTTAATAAATTTGAAATATGCGTTTTCATTTTTAAAGTAAAAAACACCCTATATTTCAAGTTTATAGTACACGATTTCTACATACAAATGTTGCAATTTTAAAATATAAAAAATTTTTTAAATTAAGCTAGAAACTTGATGGTAAAAAATAAATTTATTTAAAAAAATTAATAATTTAAAAAATTTAAAATATGCGTTTTCATTTTTTTAGTAAAAAACACCCTATTTTTCAAGTGTATAATACACGATTTATAGAAACAAATGGTCGTATGTTAAAAATATGAAAATACAGTGTAAATTAAGCTAGAAACTTCATCATGAAAAATACATTATTGTCAAAAAAATCAAATAATTTAATAAATTTAAAATATGCGTTTTCATTTTTAATGTAAAAAACACCCTACATTTCATGTCTATAGTACATGATTTCTACAAACAAATGTTGCAATTTTAAAAATATAAAAAAAATTTTGTAAATTAAGCTAGAAATATTCATAGTAAACAATACATTGTTGTCATAAAAATCAAAGAATTTAATAAATTAAAAATATGTGTTTTCATTTTTTTAGACTAAAACACACTATTTTACTAGTATATATTACACGATTTCTAGAAACAAATTTTGATATTTTAAAAATATAAAAAAAAGTGTAAATTAAACTAGAAACTTCATCGTAAAAAATACATTGTTATCAAAAAAATCAAATAATTGAATAATTTTAAAATATGCATTTTTATTTTTAAAGAAAAACCACCCTATATTTCAAATCTATAGAACACGATTTCTACAAACAAATGTTGCAATTTTAATAATATAAAAAATTGTGTAAATTAAACTAGAAACTTCATGGTAAACTATTCATTGTTGTTAAAAAGAATCAAACATTTTAATAAATTAAAAATATGCGTTTTCATTTTTAAAGTAAAAAACACCCTATATTTCAAGTCTATAGTACACGATTTCTACAAACAAATGTTGCAATTTTAAAATATAAAAAATTGTGTAAATTAAGTTAGAAACTTGATGGTAAAAAATAAATTGATTTAAAAAAAATTAATAATTTAAAAATATAAATATGCGTTTTCATTTTTAAAGTAAAAAACACCTTATATTTCAAGTGTATAGTACAAGATTTCTACAAACAAATGTTGCAATTTTTAAAATATAAAATTTTTTTTAAATTAAGCAATAAACTTCATGGTAAACAATACATTGATTTAAAAAAATTAAATAATTTAATAAATTTAAAATATGCGTTTTCATTTTTAAAGTAAAAAACATCCTATATTTCAAGTCTATAGTACACGATTTCTACAAACAAATGTTGCAATTTTAAAAATTGTGTAAGTTAAGCTAGAAACTTGATGGTAAAAAATAAATTGATTTAAAAAAAATTTAATAATTTAAATAATTTAAAATATGTGTTTTCATTTTTTTAGTAAAAAACACCCTATTTTTCAAGTGTATAATACACAATTTCTAGAAACAAATGTTGATATTTTAAAAATATAAAAAAAATTAAGCTAGAAACTTCTTGGTGAACAATACATTGTTGACAAAAAAAAATAAAATAATTTAATAAATTTAAAATATGCGTTTTCATTTTTTAAGTAAAAAACACCATATATTTCAAGTCTATAGTACACGATTTCTACAAACAAATATTGCAATTTTAAAAATATTAAAAAATTGTGTAAATTAAGCTAGAAACTTGATGGTAAAAAATAAATTGATTAACAAAAAATTAATAATTCAAAAATTTTAAAATATGCGTTTTCATTTTTTTAGTCTAAAACACACTATTTTTCAACGGTATAGTACACGATTTCTAGAAACAAATTTTGATATTTTAAAAATATAAAACAATAGTGTAAATTAAGCTAGAAACTTCATGGTGAAAAATACATTGTGGTAAAAAAATCAAATAATTGAATAATTTTAAAATATGCATTTTTATTTTAAAGTAAAAAACACCCTATATTTCAACTCTATAGAACACGATTTTTACAAACAAATGTTGCAATTTTAAAAATATAAATAATTGTGTAAATTAAGCTAGAAACTTCATGGTAAACTATACATTGTTGTTAAAAAAATCAAATAATTTAATAAATTAAAAATGTGTTTTCATTTTTTTTAGTAAAAAACACTATTTTTCAAGTGTAGAGTGCACGATTTCAAGAAACAAATGTTGATATTTTAAAAATATAAAACAATTAAGCTAAAAATTTCTTGGTTAACAATACATTGTTGACAAAAAAAAATCAATAATTTAATAAATTTAAAATATGCGTTTTCATTTTTAAAGTAAAACACCCTTTATTTCAACTCTATAGTACACGATTTCTACAAACAAATGTTGCAATTTTTAAAATATAAAAAATTATGTAAATTAAGCAATAAACTTCATGGTGAACAATACATTGATTTAAAAAAATTAAATTTAAAATATGCATTTTCATTTTTAAAGTAAAAAACACCCTATATTTCAAATCTATAGTACACGATTTCTACAATCAAATGTTGCAATTTTAAAATATAAAAAATTAAGCTAGAAACTTGATGGTAAAAAATAAATTGATTTAAAAAAATTTATTAATTTAATAATTTTAAAATATGCGTTTTCATTTTTTTAGTAAAAAACACCCTATTTTTCAAGTGTATAATACATGATTTGTAGAAACAAATGGTCGTATTTTAAAAATATAAAAAAACAGTGTAAATTAAGGTAGAAACTTCATGTTGAAAAATACATTATTGTCAAAAAATCAAATAATTTGATAAATTTAAAATATGTGTTTTCATTTTTAAACTAAAAAACACCCTATATTTCAAGTCTATAACACGATTTCTACAAACAAATGTTGCAATTTTAAAAATATAAAAAATTGTGTAAATTAAGCTAGAAACTTCATGGTAAACTATACATAGTTGTTAAAAAGAATCAAACAATTTAATAAATTAAAAATATGCGTTTTCATTTTTTTTAGTAAAAAACACACTATTTTTCAAGTGTAGAGTATACGATTTCTATGAACAAATGTTGCAATTTAAAAAAAAAAAAAAATTAAGCTAGAAACTTCTTGGTGAACAATACATTGTTAGAAAAAAAAATCAAATAATTTAATAAATTTAAAATATGCGTTTTCATTTTTAAAGTAAAAAACACCCTATATTTCAAGTCTATAGTACACGATTTCTACAAACAATGAGTTTCGGGGCTCAACCAAGTCCTGATTTGGATTTTGATTTCTTTCAAACACCGCCTACCTCCGGCCCTCAATGACTGCTCAACAAATTTTTTTTCTTCCTTGCATCCTAACGTAGATTAGTTTTATTTAATTTTGGACACATTAAAACTTTTTGAACTGATTAGATTTGGGATTATTTTTATTATCCTCACCATTATGTCTCAAAATTATTATCTCTTTTTTATGATTCCAAAAGGGGGAGAAGAAATATTACTACACTTAACTTAACCGGAATACTGTTGTTGCTTATTAAAAATGCTTAACATATCTATATGCATGTTGACAGGGGGAGTCGAACTTTGTAAGTAAGGGGGAGTCTCTCAGAATATCGCACGCAATAAGTGATCTGATTCCTTTGTTGTTTGTCATCATCAAAAAGGGGGAGTATGTAAATGCAACATGCTCTAAGCTTGAAGTTTCAATGATTCCAAAACAAACCAAGAATCAAAAGGATAAATCCCGCGAACAAGCGCAGTAAACAGATCCACAACAACAAAGGGTATATAGGTTTTAAATTATAAATAAATGTAAGTTTGATTAAGGCTCTTTGGAATTGAAACAAACATTTTTCTAAAAGAGATTTTTAGAAAAATATTAAGAGTTAAGATAAAAACATTTTCAAAGAAAAGACCCTCATAGAAAATTTCAAAGAAAATATCTAAAAATTGATTTTCACTTGAAAAAGTCAAAATTGGGTGTATATTCGAATATCAAGGTTCTGGAAATAAAATTTGAATTTTCTGACCAGTATATTCGAATATGGCTTGCCATATTCGAATACATATTCGAAAATGACATATTGTATTGGCCTGATCATTTTTCAGAAACTGTGTATTCGAATATATATTCGAATATAACAAGGAACCTAGGCCTTGTCACCTTCCAGAACTATTATATTTGAATACATATTCGAATATGGAACCTCCATATTCGAATATATATTCGAATATGAAGCGTACAGAAATCAAATTTTAAATGCAGAAACACTATATTCGAATACATATTCGAATATGGTATGGAACCTCCATATTCGAATATGAAGCGTACAGAAATCAAATTTTAAATGCAGAAACACTATATTCGAATACATATTCGAATATGATAGTGCCATATTCGAATATGAAAGTGCCATATTCGAATATGAAAGTGTCATATTCGAATAGCATATTCGAATATGTTAATGAAATATGCGCAGCTTCTGACTGTTGTTTCTGCCATCTATAAAAAGGGCCTCTGACTTAAAATATAACATACCCTTGTGAGCTTAACATTGAATTCAAAAATTACTTCCTATCATCAATCTCTCTGAATCAAGGGTCTTGTGCTTTTGCCAAAGGCTTACTTTGTTTTTCCCTATTTTGTTTCTTTCATCAAAACAAAGAGCCTTAAATCAAATATATTAGAGCTTCAAGTTGTATCATTTACTCTTTTGAGAGTTTCAATTGTGGTGAGCTAATTTTGTGAGAAGGTGTGGTATCCTTCTAAATTGTTTGAAGGTGGGGTATCCTTCAAGGTGTTCTTAGGGTGAGGTATCCCTAGATTGAGGCCTTTAAAATTGGTGGGGTATCCAATTGGAAAAGGTGCTCTTAGTGTGTAATTGTTGAAAAGTAATACAAGAAATCTCGCGTGGCGGAGATTCGTAGACTGGACGTAGGTCACAAGTGGTGTGTGACTAAACCAATATAAAACTCGGTGCTATTCTCTCTATCCCTAAAACTCATATCTGTTTGGTTTATTTAATCTTCATTTCTATTTTTCATTACATTTTAAATTCCATACGTCAACTAATATATACCTTGATTAAGTTTTATTATAATTTTAAACGAATTCACCGAAAATTTTTTAAGCTCAATTCACCCCCCCCCCCCCCTCTTGAGCATAGAGGCCACTTGGTTAACAGAATTGAATATGAGACAAAGGAGGTGGATGGAATTTCTTAAGGACTACAACTTTGATTTGAGATACCACCTTGGTAAGGCCAATGTGGTAGCCGATGCTTTAAGTCAAAAATCCTTGCATATATCCTCCATGATGATTCATGAATTTGAACTATTGGAGAAATTTAGGGATCTTCACCTTGATGTCTCCATGAGAGCCATGAGTTTGCATTTAACCAAGCTGGAAATAAGGAATGAGCTTCGGGAGATAATTAAGGTAGCCCAACTGGAGAACGAGGATTTTTGCAAAAGAGGGGTCAACCCGGTTTCTCCGAAACAAGTGATGGGGTAATTTTGTTTCATGGTAGGATCGTTATCCCTGACAATGATGGCCTTAAACAGACGATATTAGAGGAAAGCCACAAAAGTGGATACTCTTTTCATCCCGGCATCACAAAGATGTATCAAGATTTAAAGAAAATGTTTTGGTGGCTGAGAATGAAAAAGGATATCGCTCTTTTTGTAGCCAAGTGACTCGCTTGTCAACGGATAAAGATCGAACACCAAAGACCCTCGGGGGAGTTACAACCACTTGAAATACCTGAATGGAAATGGAAAAGTGTGGCAATGGATTTTATAGTCGGGTTGCCTAGGACCCAAACCGGATTCGATTCCATATGGGTCATTGTGGATAGGCTTACCAAATCTGCTCATTTCTTACCTGTTAAAGCCAATTACCCCGTGGATAGGTATGCTCGTCTGTATGTTAGGGAGATAGTTAGACTTCATGGGGCACCCCTCAGCATCGTGTCGGATAGGGACCCAAAATTTACCTCTAGGTTTTGGGGGGCGTTGCAAAGGGCTTTTGGGACTAGATTGAGTCTTAGCACCGCATACCACCCCCAAACGGATGGCCAATCTGAACACACTATACAAACCTTAGAAGATATGTTGAGGGCATGTGTTCTTGATGAGAAGAGGGATTGGAGCGAGACACTACCCCTGATTGAATTTGCCATTCTAGTATTGGCATGGCACCGTATGAGGCGCTATATGGCAGGAAGTGTAGGTCACCTTTATGTTGGTATGAGGTAGGTGAGAATGCCCTATTGGGGCCAGAGATGGTTAGGGAAACATCTGAGAGAATTAGGGAAATACGGGAGAGGCTTCGAATTGCTCAAAGTCGGCAAAAGAGTTATGCGAACCAAAGGCGAAAGCCACTCGAGTTTGAAGAGGGAGAACATGTATTCTTGAAAGCCACTTCCACCACAAGAGTTGGACGAGCTCTCCGAGTCAAAAAACTACATTCCCGATTCATAGGGCCTTTCCAAATTATAAAACGTGTTGGTCCTGTCACATATCAGCTTGCTCTCCCCCCTAATCTTTCCAACTTGCATGATGTTTTTCATGTCTCTCAACTTCGCAAGTACATTCCCGATCCATCCCATGTCTTACGCCCCGAAACAGTAAAATTAGGAGATGATTTGTCTTACCAAGCAAAACCGATTAAGATTGTGGATCACAGCCTGAAAACCCTAAGGAACAAGACCATACCTCTAGTAAAGGTGATTTGGCAAAGCTTGAACGCAACTGAAGCAACATGGGAGAAGGAACAGAATATGCGGAGTCGTATCCAGAGCTGTTTGAGAATTGGTAAGTTTAATTTTGAGGGCAAAATTAAATTTAAGGGGAGGAGAATTGTAACATCCCAATTAATTAAATGGTACTAAGTATTAGGAAATTGGGTTTAAAAGGGAACAAAAAGGAAGGGAAGGACCTACTTGCAATTTTAAAAATTTGCAAAGTAGTCCCTCCCATCTCAAGTGAACTTGACCACACAAGTCAAGAGCCCAAAAGCTTTCTTCTTCCTCCCATTCTCGCCAGCTCTCTCTCTCTCACTCTAAGTTCCATTTTCTCCAACTTCTCTCTAAAACCCATTCCTCCAATCTCCATAGATATACCTTGCATGTGTGGTTTTTGGTGTTTGTAAGCCTAAACGCCTTCCAATTTCATGTATGGGGTAACTGAATTCTTAAGTTTCTCTCCTAATTCATAGTTTCTTCTTCTTCATACTCTCATTTGGGAATTTTGTGACTAAATGCCATTAGGGAAACAAGAGCTCAAGAATCAAGCTAAGGGAAAAGGAAAATTGGTGTTAGACTTGAGTTCTAAACCCTAGAAATAGCCATTCAAGAGCAAGGGCAAGAAGAGCTTAAAGGTAACCCCAAAACCCCAATAGTATAGCTAGCTGGAAATTGTGAATGGTAGGATGAATTTTGTGATGCAAATTGTGATTTTGGCTTGAAATCATGTAAATTGTCTTGATGTTTGATGTAATTCTGAGTGTTATTTCTGTGACTTTGAACTGAAATTCGAAGGATTCGTATTATGAATTGGTCATCATGGTCTTCACAAGAATTGTAGACATTCCCCTTAGTTTTTAAATTCCCTTGGTTTCAATCAATTTGGAGGTCTACAACTCTAGTTATGACCCAATTAATGAGACAGGGTCAATTATGAAGTATCTGTTTTGTAAAATGTGTTTCCCTGTCAAAGAGGGATCTTTTTGGAACTTAAATATTTAGAACTGGGTTTTATGGTCTTTATAAGAGTTGTAGACAATCCTCTTATCTTTCTAATGATTTTGGTTTCACTCTATTTGGAGGTCTACAACTCAAGTAATGACCAAAATACGAACAGTTGTGCGCACACGTTCCTGGCCTGTGCGCACAAGATTGGGCAGCAGCTCCAGGGGGTATTAATGTGCGCACATGTTGGAGGGCTGTGCGCACAACTAGAGGCAGCAAGCAAAAACACAATTAAGGTGCGCACAGCTGAGCAAAGTGTGCGCACAGCTAGGGAAGAAATTCAATCCCACACCCTTCTAGCCTTCATTCTTCAACTCCTTTCATCTCTAGCTTCATTCTTTAAGTCTAATCTTCAAAGATCAACAATTCTCCATGCTTATTCCTACATGAACATAATCAAACAAATTGCAATTTAGACATCATAAATCTATTTCTAGGATAGGAATGAATGAAATTAGGTTCATGTGACTTATAAACATGCAATAGGATCATTGAAATGTTGTGGTATGTGTTATGACATGAATGGTGAGTAATTTGATTGATTGTTTTATATGATTGAGATGAGATGAATGACTTCATAGTATGGGATGAATCAAATAGGAAATTGAACATGAACTTGTGTGATTGGTTTGAAATGTTAATGCAATATGTGATCAACTCTCCTCTTAACAAGAGTATGGGTTAAGGTATTGGTCTGAGGAAGAGATTGAGATTGATATTGCATTGGCTCATGCATTGTCATTCATGGACAAAATGGATTGCATATGCACCTTCGGGTGTTTGACCGGGCAGGTTGAGGGTTCAAGGAGGGACGCTTCCTTGGACAACGGAGATCTCCATTGAGGGTGCGGACTGCCGGCACAAAAACTAACGATAAAGGAAATCATGCATAGCATTGCATTTCATTGACTCTATGATTTGAAAGTCCAGGGTAATGGTAAATTAGATGCTTGAATGTTGTAGTTGCTTAGCTATAGAGTTGGGAAGGATTTGCCACTTGTTGCCTGTGACACTGTTTGAACATGTTTTAGATAAACCGGGGGTTACTGAGATATATGTCCCAGTATGTATCTCACGGTTACAGTGTTGCAGGTGGTTCGGGAGACACAGGAGTAAAAGCCAAGAAGTAGAAGAAATGTTTCAAGAAGATAACTGTCCTTTGTTTTGATAAATCTCATTGTAATGTTTTGTTATGATGGATCTAAAAATTTTATTTTGTTAGACTCAGTTGTATAAACTTAAGCCAAGTAGATTATGTGTAACTCTCACTATGGGGTGTAATATGTATTACCTTAGTGGTTTTCATGAACTAGAGTCACATAATGTACAGACTATGCCGATGTTCACTTGCTTAATATATGTGCTTTCCATTGGTTATGGGAGCTCAATTATTACGGTGTTACATCTAAACTGGATATACTTAGCATTTAACTTATCAGCTTCAAGTATAGTACACGATTTTTAGAAACAAATGTTGATATTTTAACACCCTATTTTTCAAGTGTATAGTACACGGTTTCAAAAAACAAATGTTGATATTTTAAAAATATAAAAAATAGTGTAAATTAAGCTAGAAAATTCTTGGTGAACAATACATTGTTGTTAAAAAAATCAAATAATTTAATAAATTTAACATATGCGTTTTGATTTTTAAAGTAAAAAACACCCTATTTTTGAAGTGTATAGTACGCGATTTCTAGAAATAAATGTTTCAATTTTAATAAATATATAAAATTGTAAAAATTAAGCTAGAAACTTTATGGGGAACAATAGATTGTTTTCAAAAAAATCAAATAATTTAATAAATTTAAAATATGCATTTTCATTTTTAAAGTAAAAAACACCCTATTTTTCAAGTCCATAGAACACGATTTCTAGAAACCAATGTTGCAATTATAAAAATATAAACAATTGTGTAAATTAAGCTAGAAACTTCATGGGAAAAATTACTTTATTTTCAAAAAAATCAAATAATTTAATAAATTTAAAATATGCGTTTTCATTTTTAAAGTAACAAATACCCTATATTTCAAGTCTATAGTACACAATTTTTAGAAAAAAATGTTGCAATTTTAAAAAAATAAAAAATTGTGTAAATTAAGCTAGAAACTTTGTTGGGAACAATACATTGTTTCAAAAAAAATTAAATATATTAATAAATTTAAAATATGCGTTTTATTTTTTAAAGTAAAAAACACCCTAATTTTCAAGTGTAGTACACGATTTCTAGAAACAAATGTTGCAATTTTAAAAATATAAATTTTTTTATAAATTAACCTAGAAACTTTATAGGGAACAATATATTGTTTTTAATAAAATCAAAAAATTTAATAAATTTAAAATATGCGTTTTAATTTTTAAAGTAAAAAACACCCTATTTTTAAAATGTATAGTACAAAATTTTTAGAAACAAATGTTGCAATTATAAACATATAAAAAGTTTTGTAAATTAAACTAAAAACTTCATGGTAAACAATACATTGTTTTCAAAAAAATCAAAAAAATTAATAAATTTAAAATATGCGTTTTCATTTTTAAAGTAAAAAACACCCTATTTTTCAAGTTTATAGAACATGATTTATAGAAACAAATGCTGCAATTTTAAAATATAAATCAAATAGTGTAAATTAAGCTAGAAACTTTATTGTGAATAATACATGGTTGTAAAAAAAAATAAAATAATTTAATAAATTTAAAATATGTGTTTTCATTTTTTTAGTAAAAATCACCCTATTTTTCAAGTGCATAGTACACGATTTCTAGAAACAATAGTTGATATTTTAAAAATATTAAATACAGTGTAAATTAAGCTAGGAACTTCATGGTGAACAATACATTAATTTAAAAAAACAAATAATTTAATAATATTAAAATAGGCGTTTTCATTTTTTAAGTAAAAAACACCCTATTTTTCAAGTGTATAGTACACGACTTCTCAAAACAAATGTTGATATTTTCAAATATAAAAAAATAGTGTAAATTAAGCAAGAAACTTAATGGTGAACAATACATTGTTGTTAAAAAAATAAAATAATTTAATAAATTTAAAATAGGCGTTTTCATTTTTAAAGCAAAAAACACCCTATTTTTCAAGTGTATACTACACGATTTCTAGAAACAAATGTTTAAATTTTAAAAATATAAAAAATAGTGTAAATTAAGCAAGAAACTTCATGATGAACAACACATTGTTGTCAAAAAAAAATAATATAATTTAATAAATTTAAAATATGCATTTTCATTTTTATAGTAAAAAACACCCTATTTTTCATGTGTACAGTACAAGATTTCTAGTAACAAATGTTGATATTTTAAAAATATAAAAAATAGTGTAAATTAAACTAGAAACTTCATGGTGAACAATACATTGTTGTCAAAAAAATAAAATAATTTAATAATTTTAAAATATGCATTTTCATTTTTAAAGCAAAAAACACTCTATTTTTCAAGTGTATAGTACGCGATTTCTAGAAACAAATGTTTCAATTTTGAAAATATAAAAATTTTGTAAAAATGAAGCTAAAACTTTATGGGGAACAATAGATTGTTTTCAAAAAATTAAAATAATTAAATAATTTTAAAATATGCGTTTTCACTTTTTTTAGTAACAAACAACCTATGTTTCAAGTGTATAGAACACGATTTCTAGAAACAAATGTTGCAATTATAAAAATATAAACAATTGTGTAAATTAAGCTAGAAATTTTCATGGGGAAAATTATATATTTTCAATAAAATCAAATAATTTAATAAATTTAAAAATATGTGTTTTCATTTTTAAAGTAAAAAACAACCTAATTTTCAAGTGTATAGTACACGATTTCTAGAAACAAATGTTGCAATTTTAAAAATATAAATTTTTTTATAAATTAACCTACAAACTTTATGAGGAACAATATATTGTTTTCAAAAAAATCAAAAAATTTAATAAGTTTAAAATGTGCGTTTTAATTTTTAAAGAAAAAAACACCCTATTTTTCAAGTGTATTACACGATTTTTAGAAACAAATGTTGCAATTATAAAAATATAAAACTTTTTGTAAATTCAACTAGAAACTTCATGATGAACAATACATTGTTTTCGAATACATCAAAAGAATTGATAAATTTAAAATATGCGTTTTCATTTTTAAAGTAAAAAACACCCTATTTTTCAAGTGTATAGAACACGATTTCTAGAAACAAATGTTGCAATTTTAAAAATATAAATCAAATAGTGTCAATTAAGCTAGAAAATTTATTCTAAACAATATATGGTTGTAAAAGAAATCAAAAAATTTAATAAATTTAAAATACGCGTTTTCATATTTTTAGTTAAAAACATCCTATTTTTCAAGTGTTATAGTACACTATTTCTAAAAATGAATGTTGATATTTTAAAATTATAAAAAAGAGTGCAAATTAACCTAGAAACTTCTTGGTGAACAATACATTGTTGTATAAAAAATCAAATAATATAATAAGTTTAAAATATGCGTTTTGATTTTTAATGTAAAAAACTCCATATTTTTCAAGTGTATAGTACACGATTTCTAGAAACAAATGTTTCAATTTTAAAAACATATAAAATTGTGTAAATTAAGCTTGAAATTTCATGGGGAAAATTACATTTTTTTCAAAAAAAATCAAATAATTTAATAAATTTTAAATATGCGTTTCCATTTTTTTAGTAAAAAACACCCTATTTTTCAAGTGCATAGTACACGATTTCCAGAAACAAATGTTGATATTTTAAAAATATTAAATATAGTGTAAATTTTACTAGGAACTTCATGGTGAACAATGCATTGATTTAAAAAAAACAAATAATATAATAATTTTAAAATATGCGTTTTCATTTTTTTAGTAAAAAACACCCTGTTTTTCAAGTGTATAGTACACGATTTCTAGAAAATATTTTAAAAATATAAAAAAATAGTGTAAACTAAGGAAGAAACTTCAAGGTGAACCATACATTATTGTAAAAAAAATCAAATAATTTAACAAATTTAAAATATGCATTTTCATATTTATAGTAAAAAACACTCTATTTTTCATGTGTACAGTACAGGATTTCTAGTAACAATTTTTGATATCTTAAAAATATAAAAAATAGTGTAAATTAAGCTAGAAACTGCATGGTGAACAATACATTGTTGTTAGAAAAATCAAATAATTTAATAAATTAAAAATATGCATTTTCATTTTTAAAGCAAAAAACACCATATTTTTCAAGTGTATAGTACACGATTTCTTGAAACAAATGTTTCAATTTTGAAAATATAAAAAATTGTAAAAATGAAGCTAGAAACTTTATGGGAAATAATAGATTTTTTCAAAAATATAAAATAATTAAATAATTATAAAATATGCATTTTCATTTTTTAAGTAAAAAACACCCTATATTTGAAGTGTATAGAACACGATTTCTAGAAACAAATGTTGCAATTATAAAAATATAAACAATTGTGTAAATTAAGCTAGAAATTTCATGGGAAAAATTACATTATTTTCAAAAAAATCAAATAATTTAATAATTAAGCTAGATATTTCAAGGGGAAAATTACATTGTTTTCAAAAAAATCAAATAATTTAATAAATTTTAAATATGTCTTTTCATTTTAAAAGTAAAAAACACCATAATTTTCAAGTGTATAGTACACGATTTCTAGAAACAAATGTTGCAATTTTAAAAATATAAAAAATTTTATAAATTAACCTACAAACATTATGGAGAACAATATATTGTTTTCAATAAAATCAAAATTTTTAATAAATTTAACATATGCCTTTTATTTTTTAAAGAAAAAAACACCCTATTTTTATAGTGTATTACACGATTTCTAGAAACAAATGTTGCAATTTTAAAAATATAAAAAATTTTATAAATTAACCTACAAACATTATGGAGAACAATATATTGTTTTCAATAAAATCAAAATTTTTAATAAATTTAACATATGCGTTTTATTTTTTAAAGAAAAAAACACCCTATTTTTATAGTGTATTACACGATTTTTAGAAATAAATGTTGCAATTATTAAAATAAAATTTTTTTTGTAAATTCAACTAGAAACTTCATGGTGAACAATACATTGTTTTCAAATAAATCAAAAAAATTGATAAATTTAAAATATGCGTTTTCATTTTTAAAGTAAAAAACACCCTGTTGCAATTTTAAAAATATAAATCAAATAGTGTCAATTAAGCTAGAAAATTTATTGTGAACAATATATGGTTGTAAAGAAAATCAAATAATTTAATAAATTTAAAATATGCTTTTCATTTTTTTAGTTAAAAACACCCTATTTTTCATGTGTATAGTACACGATTTCTAGAAACAAATGTTGATATTTTAAAAATATAAAAAATAGTGTAAATTAAGCGAGAAAATTCATGGTGAACAATATATTGTTGTAAAAAAAATCAAATAATTTAATAAG
Source organism: Cyamopsis tetragonoloba (assembly GCA_037177725.1). NCBI lineage: Eukaryota > Viridiplantae > Streptophyta > Magnoliopsida > Fabales > Fabaceae > Cyamopsis > Cyamopsis tetragonoloba. The sequence continues at coordinate 1,081,039 of CM074121.1, read as the reverse complement.
TTTAAAATATGCGTTTTGATTTTTAATGTAAAAAACATCATATTTTTCAAGTGTATAGTACACGATTTCTAGAAACAAAAGTTTCAATTTTAAAAACGTATAAAATTGTGTAAATTAAGCTAGAAATTTCATGGGGAAAATTACATTGTTTTAAAAAAAATCAAATATTTTAATAAATTTAAATTATGCATTTCAATTTTTTTAGTAAAAAACACCCTGTTTTTTAAGTGCATAGTATAGGATTTCTAGAAATAAATGTTGATATTTTAAAAATATTAAATATTGAGTAAATTTTGCTAGGAACTTCATGGTGAACAATACATTGTTTTAAAAAAAAAATTTTTTAATAATTTTAAAATATGCGTTTTCATTTTTTTAGTAAAAAACACCCTGTTTTTCAAGTGTATAGTACACGATTTCTAGAAACAAATGTTGATATTTTAAAAATATAAAAAATAGTGTAAATTAAGCTAGAAACTTCATGGTGAATATACATTGTTGTCGAAAAAATAGAATAATTTAATAAATTTAAAATATGTGTTTTCATTTTTAAAGTAAAAAACACCCTATTTTTCAAGTGTATAGTACACGAATTCTAGAAACAAATGTTTCAAATTTAAAAATATATAAAATTGCTTAAATTAAGCTAGAAATTTCATGGGGAAAATTACATTGTTTTCAAAAAAATCAAATAATTTAGTAAATTTAAAATATGTGTTTCCATTTTTAAAGTAAAAAACACCCTAATTTTCAATTGTATAGTACACGATTTATAGAAACAAATTTTTTGTAACACCTAGAGAGTATACATGTGTCCAGCTAAGGTAGCCATACAACGATACAAATGACTACCTAAGTAACAAAAAAAAAGGCTGCAAAACTGCTCACGCGCTGACACCCTCCGAGTCCGAGCCACCTGCAATACTGTAACCGTCAGTTATATGCTCGACATATAACTGAGTAATCCGTCGGCAATGAAAACAGTTTTATACAGCTAGTCTAACTGGAAAACCGTCCCAAACATACATACAACAAGTATAATTTCCAAACACATTGATATGCATGCATGATCATTTTCCAATTCATTTCTTTCTTCTTTTATCGGGAAACCCTGTGCACCGGGAATCCACCATAGTTGCATAACAGTGAATGCACAGTTTAGCTCATCATCATGGTCTTGGCAAGCGTCCCCCCACGATTCTACTGTTGAGCTACCAACCCTCTCTAGGGCTAGCCCATGGACTATCTACCCCTTTCGGGATAGCCCCTTTGCACTAGACTATCTACCCCATACTCGGGATAGCCTAGCACTTTAGGTTATTTGCCCCTTTCGGGATAACCCTACATTCTATCTTTTCATTTTCTGCTCTGTCCTCTTACCCGGTCTACTTCTGGTGGAACTTAACCCTCTTGCTCAATATCTATTGAGTGGGAAGAGCCTCTTTTAACATTTCCATTTTCAGTTCTAATGCATCACACATTCACGTTGCAAATATAACATATAAACAAGGATTTCCAATATACACCTATCCGATTACAAACTCTCATTTGTTCGGATTCTATGTGACAAACGTGTTATATTCATATATCTATTTGAACATGGCATACCATATTCAAATACATATTTGAATATGCTAATACTGGGATTCAATCCTTTTCAAACCCATTTGATATCATTTCAATATCAGATTCTCAGTTAATGTCACATTCAATTATGGAAAACCTTATTTATACCTTTAACATGTTTCACAATATCAAGTACATCATTCATCAACATAAAGCCTATCAAAATCATACACATAACAATCATATCGTGCATATTTCAAACATAGTAGGCACAATTTAATCATTCATCAAACTTTAAACAAAACATATTAGTTTGATTCCCCTAATAGCATGTTCCTATCATTTCCTAGTCACATGTTCCTAAATTCCAAGTATTAGCATAGGAAGGAGAGATAAAGGCGTGGGAGAATGTGAGAATGTGAGAGGGAGAGGGAGAGATGAAGGCGTGGGAGAAGATGGAGGCAAGGAGGGGGTTTTGTGAAAATTCCACATCTTATTAAAAATTGCTATATGGCCCTTCCTTCCACTTCTCTTAATAATTGCAACAATTCCCATTGAAACTCCTAATTTCTCCTAAAGAACTACTAATTCTCACTTGGAAATTTATGGGATGTTACAATTCTACCACCCTTAAAAGAATTGTGTCCTCACAATTCGTTATAATTCCTAGGTCACAGAACTTTCATAACTGAGATACCTTGAGAGAGTTGTAGGTTCAAAACCTAACACATTTTAAACTAGCAAGAGTTTCGACTAAAGTCGGGAACTTGATGGAGTAAATTTTATCAAAGTGTAGTACGACTTACATAGAATTTCAACATGAATGTTATATAATTATAGGAAGACCCTAATTCGGTAGAGTTATTCGGGAAAAATGACTTTAGGACCTTGTTTTAGAATTGTGATTTCCACAATCATGGACTTGGAAGAGATCAAGATGAAAATGACATTTAGATCACAAGTACATTGAGAGAATAAGGATCTACTCCTGAGATGCGACCCTTATTTATTTGAGAACTATTGAGAAGACTTGCTCAATTTAGACTTGATGTTACCGAATATCAAGTACTTAATAGAAGTTTCATAGGCTTGTTGAATAAAATAGGCGTAACTAAAGAAGTTTCTATCATAGCTATCCTTCAAATTGAGGGGATTTTGAACTGGTAAGAAGTAACTTAAAGTGACTTTAATTTGTGAATTAGGCTTCAAAAGTTACAAGACCTACTAATGAATTAACTTAACTTAATTCATCACCAAGATTTTGAATTTCTAAGAAAGTTTAAATGATTACTAAGACTCTAGTTTTGAAGTAGAGGTCAAGATTCTACAAGCATTGATGTTTCGAGTGAAATTTGGTTATGAGTTCAAGGTCGTATAACCCGTTAGGTCTTGGTTGTAGAGTGGAAGGAATTCATTGTAAAAGCATAGATTCCCTGAACGTGTCGTGGAAGACTACTTGGACCAAAGCGTCTTCTTATTCCTTTTTAGGGGTGACACTTAATTCTAGGATGATTAAATAATTCCAAGTTATTGATATGAGTTAGAGTGGATTAGAATGTGTTTCGCACGTGGCCCTCAACACTAGTAGTCATGAACTTATTGCCATGATATAAAGAGAATTGTTGAAATGATAATAGCGTGATGAGAGCTCGTCGTCTTCTTACCTAAGTAAGAATTCGGGATTTGGAAAGTTGGAAACTGATTCGAGTGCCAACATATTTGTTTTGGTGGAAGCATTATAGTTTATGACTATAATGACGGTGTATCACGTCAAGGAAATTCTTGTAACCCTACAAGGATTTAAATTATAGTTTTACTGTAAAGCTAAACTTATCTTTAGCTTACACTTCGAATAAGTAACTGAATTTACAAGGAAGTCGGGGTGCTTAGCCGAAATACAAAATCATATGACAACCGGAGTTGTTTAGGTCTCTAGGAATCTCTGAGGGAGATTATCTAAAAGCTTGAAATCAAATAGTTACTAGGAGTAGTTGGACTTGCCTAGACTTCATAGGATTAAATTTTTGGAAATCTAAGTTCGAATTGACAGGGAGAGTTAAAAGGAATTCTCTAAATGGTCAATAGTAATCCGTTAGCGATAAACCGCATAGATAAAGGCTTATGTGGGTTCAAACTTTAGGAAAATCCAAATCTTCATAATCTGAAGGGAAGATTATTAAGAAGTCCTCTAATGCTTTAGTTGTGCCACTTTGATTGGGTCGTCTTTCAAGGCAACTCGGATCTAAGATTTTGGAACTTGAACATAAATAAGGATATTTTGGTGACCATCAGAATGGCTTCACGAGCTTACATCACCAAGGAAATCTTTAACTGTGACATTGAACTAGAGTTTTGAAAGAATTTCCTATATTGATTTGAATGTCAGAATTGAAGATAATTTGAAATTACGAAGAGTAAAGTTCTAGACCGTGGAATTTGAGATAGAGAAAATAAAACATGCTTAACTTGGTCTTAAAGTCGGCGTGGTAACGTATGTTCTCAAAGAACCAATAGGTTTAGCAGGCTTAGGCATATTGCAAGCGTGGTTTAACCTCGGAAAAATTTGGGCTCCTTGGAATTGGATGGAGATATGAGATTGAATATGTTTATACTTCTGTAGTGCAATTCTAATTTACTTATGACCCGAATCTTATACGATTCTTGTCTACTCCTAAGGGAACCAGTTTCTCCATTATCTATTGGAGATTCAAGATGATTTGAATTGAAGGAATTCAGAATTTTGTTTTTTTTTTTTGGACTAACCAAAAAATTAGACACAAGTAACTAGGAGCTAGGCTTTGGAACATATTCATCCACTGAGCATGCTAGAAAGTCTCATAATGTGGTTTTGAGAGTTGGAGTTTCACTAGTAGTCGTCTCTTGTACTGATCTACATAGATAGATTCCAATAGCTAATTGATCTTTCGAATCAAAAGGGGTTTACGCTAAGCAAAATGAAACAATTCAAGTGGAAACTTAATATTTGTACATTAGAGATACGTCCAAAAGAACCAACAAGGGTTAAGTATATTCTCGAAAATAGAGAAAATATTTTCTGGCTCCTATAGTGTGCTTGTAAGGCATTTTAAGAGTCGAATGGACTATTTAGAAATCTTCATGCGAAGAGGTCTTAGTGCTTGTTCCAGAGTTGAGACATCAATGGAATCGGTATAGGCAAATAAGCCCTTGAGCTTCTCTAAGGATACGTGACCGTCAAATTAAAATTTATGATGAATTCATCAAGAAAGAAAGCACATAATGGTATGGAATAAGCAATAAAAGTTATTCAATCACAACATTGATTCGAATTTAGGCTTGGCAAATTTCCCGAATAAGATAGAGAATTTAAATTCTAGGATTTTCGTGGATAGTTTGTCGATCACAATTATAAAGGGAGAGGGGGTCTATGGAATTCGAATCCTAATTTCACAAAATCATCACACTCATTTTCCACTATCTATTCTAGAGGGCTAACCAAATTTATCCTTAAAACATATCCTACATGGTATTCCTTCTAGGTTAATGACTTGAATTCATTGGTTATAAATGCATCAATGTTGTGACTAAGGTACTGAATTGGCTAGACCCAATATCTTACAATCACTTTAAAGATCATTCTTGTCCATTAGTTACAAAAAAAGAACAATCACTTTAAAGATCATTCTTGTCCATTAGTTGTCATAATACACGATTTTTAGAAACAAATGTTGCAATTAGAAAAATATAAAAACTGTATAGTACACATTTTTAAATTCCAAACCATCCTCTTTTTCAAGTGTATAGAACACGATTTTTAGAAACAAATGTTGCAATTAGAAAAATATAAAAAATTTTGTAAATTAAATTAGAAACTTCATGGTGAATAATACATTGTTTTCAAAAAAATCAAATAATTTAATAAATTTAAAATATACGTTTTCATTTTTAAAGTAAAAAACACCCTATTTTTCAAGTGTATAGCACACGATTTCTAGAAACAAATGTTGCAATTATAAAAATATAAACAATTTTTCTTAATTAAGCTAGAAAATTTATGGGGAAAATTATATTATTTTCTAAAAAATCAAATGATTTAATAAATTTAAAATATGCATTTTATTTTTTAAAGTAAAAAATACCCTATTTTTCAAGTGCATAGTACACGATTTCTAGAAACCAATGTTGCAATTTTAAAAATATAAAAAAATTTATAAATAAACCTAGAAACTTTATGCGGAACAATATATTGTTTTCATTAAAATCAAAAAATTTAATAAATTTAAAATATGCGTTTTAATTTTTAAAGTAAAAAACACTCTATTTTTCAAGTGTATAGTAGACGATTTTTAGAAACAAATGTTGTAATTATAAAAACATAAAAAGTTTTGTAAATTAAACTAGAAACTTCATTGTGAACAATACATTGTTTTCAAAAAAAATTTAAAAATTAAAAAATTTAAAATATGCGTTTTTATTTTTAAAGTAAAAAAACATCCTATTTTTCAAGTGTATAGAAGACGATTTCTAGAAACAAATGTTTTAATTTTTAAAAAATAAATCAAATAGTGTAAATTAAGCTAGAAACTTTATTGTGAACAATACATGATTGTAATAAAAATCAAATAATTTAATAAATTTAAAATATGTGTTTTCATTTTTTAGTAAAAAACACCCTATATTTCAAGTGCATAGTACACGATTTCTAGAAACAAATGTTGATATTTTAAAAAAATTAAATATAGTGTAAATTAAGCAAGGAACTTCATGGTGAAAATAAATTGTTTTAAAAAAACCAAAAAATTAATAATTTTAAAATATGCATTTTAATTTTTTAAGTAAAAAACACCCTATTTTTCAAGTGTATAGTACATGATTTCTAGACACAAATGTTGATATTTTAAAATATAAAAAAATAGTGTAAATTAAGCAAGAAACTTCATGGTAAACAATAAATTTAAAATATGCGTTTTCATTTTTTTAGTAAAAAACACCCTATTTTTAAAGTGTACACGACTTCTACAAACAAATGTTGATATTTTAAAAATATACAAAATAATGTAAATTAAGCTAGAAACTTTATGGGCAACAAATGATTGTTTTCAAAAAAATCAAATAATTTAATAAATTTAAAATATGAATTTTCAGTTTTAAAATAAAAAACACCATATTTTTCAAGTGTATAGAACACGATTTCTAGAAAAAAATGTTGCAATTATAACAATATAAACAATTGTGTAAATTAAGCTAGAAACTTTATGGGGAACAATAGATTGTTTTCAAAAAAATCAAATAATTAAATAAATATAAAATATGCATTTTCATTTTTAAAGTAAAAAACACCCTATTTTTCAAGTCTATAGTACACGATTTTTAGAAACAAATGTTGCAATTTTAGAAATACAAACAATTGTGTAAATTAAGCTAGAAACTTTATGGGGAACAAAACATTTTTTTCAAAAAAATCAAATAATTTAATAAATTTAAAATTTGCGTTTTCATTTTTAAAGTAAAAGACACCCTATATTTCAAGTCTATAAAAAGTTTTGTAAATTAAACTAGAAACTTCATTGTGAACAATACATTGTTTTCAACAAAATTTTAAAAATTAATAAATTTAAAATATGCATTTTTATTTTTAAAGTAAAAAACATCCTATTTTTCAAGTGCATGGTTGTAAAAAAAAATCAAATAATTTAATAAATTTAAAATGTGTTTTCATTTTTTAGTAAACAACACCCTATATTTCAAGTGCATATAGTACACGATTTCTAGAAACAAATGTTGATATTTTAAAAATATTAAATATAGTGTAAATTAAGCTAGGAACTTCATGGTGAAAATACATTGTTTTAAAAAAACAAAAAATTTAATAATTTTAAAATATGCATTTTCATTTTTTTAGTAAAAAAGACCCTATTTTTCAAGTGTATAGTACACGATTTCTAGAAACAAATGTTGATAAATTAAGCAAGAAATTTCATGGTGAACAATACATTTAAAATATGCGTTTTTATTTTTTTAGTAAAAAACACCCTATTTTTCAAGTGTACACGATTTCTAGAAACAAATGTTGATATTTTAAAAATATACAAAATAATGTAAATTAAGCTAGAAAATTTATGGGCAACAATTGATTGTTTTCAAAAAAATCAAATAACTTAATAAATTTAAAATATGCATTTTCATTTTTAAAATAAAAAACACCATATTTTTCAAGTGTATAGAACACGATTTCTAGAAACAAATGTTGCAATTATAAAAATATAAACAATTGTGTAAATTAAGCTAGAAACTTTATGGGGAATAATAGATTGTTTTAAAAAATATAAAATACCTAAATAAATAGAAAATATGCATTTTCATTTTTAAAGTAAAAAACACTCTATTTTTCAAGTGTATATAGTACACGATTTTTGGAAACAAATGTTGCAATTATAAAAATATAAAAAAATTTCTTAATTAAGCTAGAAACTTTATGGGGAAAATTACATTATTTTCAAAAAAATCAAATAATTTAATAAATTTAAAATATGCGATTTATTTTTTAAATTAAAAAACACCCTATTTTTCAAGTGTATAGTAGATGATTTCTAGAAACAAATGTTGCAATTATAAAAATATAAACAATTGTGTAAATTAAGCTAGAAAATTCGTGGAGAAAATTACATTATTTTCAAAAAAATCAAAAAATTTATTAAATTGAAAATATGTGTTTTCAGTTTTAAAGTAAAAAATACCCTATTTTTCAAGTGTATAGAACACGATTTCTAAAAACAAATGTTGCAATTTTAAAAATATAAATCAAATAGTATAAATTAATCTAGAAACTTTATTGTGAACAATACATGGTTTTCAAATAAACTGAAATAATTTAATAAATTTAAAATATGCGTTTTCATATTTATAGTAAAAAACAAACTATATTTCAAGTGTAAAGTACACGATTTCTAGAAACAAATGTTGATATTTTAAAAATATAAAAAATAGTGTAAATTAAGCTAGAATATTCATGGTGAATAATACATTGTTTTCAAAAGACTCAAATAATTTAATAAATTTAAAATATGCGTTTTGATTTTTAAAGTAAAAAACACCTAATTTTTCAAGTGTATAGTACAGGATTTCTAGAAACCAATGTTGATATTTTAAAAATATAAAAAAATAGTTTAAATTAAGTTAGAAACTTCATGGTGAACAATACATTATTGTCAGAAAAATCAAATAATTTAATAAATTTAAAATATGCATTTTCGTATTTAAAGTAAAAAACACCCTATTTTTCAAGTGGTACACGATTTCTAGAAACGAATGTTGATATTTTAAAAATATAAAAAATAATGTAAATTAAGCTTGAAACTTCTTGGTGAACAATTCATTGTTTTCAAAATATAAAATAAATTAATATATTTAAAATATGCGTTTTCATTTTTTTTGTAAAAAACACCCTATTTTTCAAGTGTATACTACACGATTTCTAGAAACAAATGTTGATATTTTAAAAATATAAATATAATGTAAATTAAGCTAGAAACTTATTGGTGAACAATACATTTTTGATAAAAAAATAAAATAATTTAATAAATTTAAAATATGCGTTTTCATTTTTTAGTAAAAAACACCCTATTTTTCAAGTGTACACGATTTCTCGAAATAAATGTTGATATTTTAAAAATATACAAAATAATGTAAATTAAGCTAGAAAGTTTATGGGCAACAATAGATTGTTTTCAAAAAAATCGAATAATTTAATAAATTTAAAATATGCATTTTCATTTTTAAAATAAAAAACACCATATTTTTCAAGTGTATAGAACACGATTTCTAGAAACAAATGTTGCAATTATAAAAATATAAACAATTGTGTAAATTAAGCTAAAAACTTTATGGGGAACAATAGATTGTTTTCAAAAAAATCAAATAGTTAAATAAATAGAAAATATGCATTTTCATTTTTAAAGTAAAAAACACCCTATTTTTCAAGTCTATAGTACATGATTTCTAACAAATGTTGCAATTTTAGAATTGTGAACAATTGTGTAAACTAAGCTAGAAACTTCATGGTGAACAATACATTGTTGTAAAAAAACATCAAATAATTTAATAAATTTAAAATATGCGTTTTCATTTTTTTAGTAAAAAACACCTTATTTTTCAAGTGTATAGTACACGATTTCTCGAAACAAATGTTGATATTTTAAAAATATAAAAAAATAGTGTAAATTAAGCTAGAAACTTCATGGTGAACAATACATTGTTTTCATAAAAATAAAATAATTTAATAAATTTAAACTATGCGTTTTCATTTTTAAAGTAAAAAACACCCTACATTTCATTTCTATAGTACACAATTTCTAGGTAGGTTGCAAGCGTGGTTTAACCTAGGAAAAATTTGGGCTCCACGGAATTGGATGGAAATATGAGAGTGAATGTGTTTATACTCCTGTAGTGCAATTCTAATTTACTTATGACCCGAATCTTATACGATTCTTGTCTACTCCTAAGGCAACAAGTTTCTCAATGATCTATTAGAGATTTTAAGATGATTAAAATTGAAGGAATTTAGGATTTTGTGTTTTTGGACTAACCAGAGAAACTAAACACAAGTAACTAGGAGCTAGTGTTAGGGACATAATCGTCTACCGAGTATGTTAGAAAGCCCCATAACATGGTTTCGAGAGTGGGAGTTTCACTAGTAGTGGTCTCCTGTAATGATCTACATAGAAAGATTCCAATAGCTAATTGGTCTCTCGAATCAAGAGGGGTTCACACTAAGGAAAATGAAACAATTCAAGTGGAAACTAAATATTTGTACATTAGAGATATGTTCAACAAAAAAAAAGAAAACCAACAAGGGTTAAGTATATTCTTGAAAATAGAGAAAATATTTCATGGCTCCTATGGTGCGCTTGTAAGGCATTTTTAAGTGTCGAATGGACTATTTAGAAATCTTCATGTGGAGAGGTCTTAGTGCTTGTTCCAGAGTAAAAATAGAACTTTTAGAAGATCGTTGGGGATAATCCGACTAAATTGAAATGGTATCCGAAATTGAACTCATCTTATCCTAGGGCCTCTCTAGGTCTTTTTATAGAAGCGTCTAAGGGTGTGGCTTAAAATATTGCTAAAATTTGAGGGAACTGAATGCTAAGACTTTTGCAATTAACTTAAGGAAAGAGAGACTTGTCTCTAGAGCCATCATGCGTAAAACAATACTATGTGAATCCCATAATAAGGTTTAGACCGAGATTACATGAACATTGGAATAGAGTGTCTCAAAAGAATTGATTCCAAAGTTAATGATAGAGTAAGATTTGTGACTTGAATCTTTTTAAGATTAGGTTTACAAAACTAACTTAATACAATCCTCAAGAGGAAAGAATTTCTAAATCTTGAACCTAAAGGCAGCTTGGATTTTATCTACAGAAAACTCTTAATTATAACAATTTTCAAGATACAATTTTACGCCACATCTATAAAAAGGAAATAGGGTTACTATAAGATGTAGCTACATGAAGAGACATCAATGGAATCCGTATAGGCAAATAAGTCCTTGAACTTCTCTAAGGATACGAGACCGTCAAATTAAAATTTATGATGAATTCATCAAGAAAGAAAGCACATAATGGTATGGAATAAGCAATAAAAGTTATTCAATCTCAACATTGATTCGAATTTAGGCTTGGTGAATTTCATAGAGAATTTGATTTCTAGGATTTACGTGGATAGTTCGTCAATCACAATTATAAAGGGAAGAGGATTTAAGGAATTCGAATCCTAATTTCAGAAAATTTTCACACCCATTTTCCACTATCTATTCTAGAAGGCTAACCAAATTTATCCTTAAAACATATCCTACTTGATACTCCTTCTAGGCTAGTGACTTGAATCCATTGGTTATAAATGCGTCAATATTGTGACTAAGGTACTGAACTGGTCAAGTCCAATATCTTACAATCACAACACCAGTACACCTATATCCCAATGTCTCGTCCTATTTTCCATGAAAGTTACTAAAAGAAGAACAATCACTTTAAAGATAATTCTTGTCCATTAGTGGTCATAACTTCTACTCTCATGCACCAATATTTAATTATCAAACTAAATATTAGCTACACGTTCCTTCGAAGCTTACGACACACCTAATAGATATGTTCAGAATATTAATCGTTCAGCTGACTATCGTCTCATTATCATTACAGTCCGAAGGATCAAACCGCTCTGATACCATAAATATAACACCTTATTTTTGAGCCCTTTTTTTTTATCGAAACACTAACGGAGGTTAAATTCTACTTTACAATAATTATAATAATAATTACAACTCTTTTAACTTATATAGATTCCTATAAAGCTGAACAAATTAACATATGAACTTGAGACTTAGGTTCACCATGTGTGGCTATACCTAAGAATAGCCCACAATTCGTCCTATCTGTGGATTCGTCCTATCTGTGGCTTTTGCTTCATAATCTTCTGATACCTGCGATAACATATAACTGAGTAACCCCCGGCACTTTTAAAAACAATTATACCATATCGCAGCCAGTCTAACTAGAAAATACCCTATTTAATTCCTATCACACAATCAATCCAATGCAACATATTCAAACATAATGCATGCAATGACAATTATAAATGTATGCATGCCATGATCTTTCATTATCATACTTGTTTCATTCTTTTCTTTAGTCTTTTACGGAAGCCTCGTGCACTAGAATTCACCATAGGCGCATGACAGCAACGCGCATCTGAGCTCAATCATGGACCACGGCAAGCATCCCTACCGTGATCAACTACCGAGCTATCTTGACCCCGTTCATTAGGAATAGCCCAGGACTTCCTTACCCGTTCATTGGAATAGCCCTTTCTTTCAGGTCATCTGGCTAGTCACGGGGCAACCCTACTAGTTCAGGCCATCTTACCCCGTTCATTGGGAGACCCTGCATTCTCAATCTTTTCATGCTTGTTTGCTTACTCGGTGTGTAACCGGTGGGAATCAACCCGCTTACTCAACATCCGTTGATGGAGGAAAGCTTAAACTTGTCTTTAAATTTCATTTTCATTTCACATAAATATTTTCATGCATTTCACATTCAATTCATATCATCTGCATACAACATTCATCATTCATCATTTATGACTTTACGATTTCATTAATTATTAATTAAATCACTTTCCATCCATGTCATAACACTATAGTTATCATAATCATTTCATTTCATTTTGTTTGATTATGTTCAAGTAGGAATAAAGCATGGAGAAGTGTTGATCTTAGACTATATTTCAAGTCTATAGTACATGATTTCTACAGACAAATGTTGCAATTTTAAAAATATAAAAAATTGTGTAAATTAAGCTAGAAACTTCATGGTAAACAATACATTGTTTTTAAAAAAATCAAATAACATTAATTAGTTAAACATATGCGTTTTAATTTTTTTTAGTAAAAAACACACTATTTTTCAAGTGTATAGTACACGATTTCTACAAACAAATGTTGCAATTTTAAAAATATAAAAAATTGTGTAAATTAAGCTAGAAACATCATTGTAAACTATACATTGTTGTCAAAAAAATAAAATAATTTATTAAATTTAAAATATGCGTTTTCATTTTTTAGTAAAAAACACTATTTTTCAAGCGTATAGTACACGATTTCTAGAAACAAATGTTGATAATTTAAAAATATAAAAAATAAGTGCAAATTAAGCTAGAAACTTCATGGTGAACAATACATTGATTTCAAAAAAAATTAAATAATTTAATAAATTTAAAATATGCGTTTTCATTTTTTTAGTAAAAAACACACTATTTTTCAAGTGTATAGTACACGATTTCTAGAAACAAATGTGGATATTTTAAAAAATATAAAAAAATAGTGTAAATTAAGCTAGAAACTTCATGGTGAAAAATACATTGTTGACAAAAAAATCAAATAATTTAATAAATTTAACATATGCGTTTTCATTTTTTAAGTTAAAAACACCCTATTTTTCAAGTGTATAGTACACGATTTCTAGAAACAAATGTTGATATTTTAAAAATATAAAAAATAGTGTAAATTAAGCTAGAAACTTCTTGGTGAACAATACATATTTGTCAAAAAAATTAAATAATATAATAAATTTAAAATATGCGTTTTGATTTTTAAAGTTAAAAACACCCTATTTTTCAAGTGTATAGTACACGATTTCTAGAAACAAATGTTGATATTAAAAATATAAAAAAATAGTGTAAATTAGCTAGAAACTTCATGGTGAAAAATACATTGTTGTCAAAAAAATCAAATAATTTAATAAATTTAAAATATGCGTTTTCATTTTTAAAGTAAAAAACACCCTATATTTCAAGTCTATAATAAACGATTTCTACAAACAAATGTTGCAATTTTAAAAATATAAAAAATTATGTAAACTAAGATAGAAACTTCATGGTAAACAATACATTGATTTAAAATATGCGTTGTCATTTTTAAAGTAAAAAACACCGTATATTTCAAGTAGTACACGATTTCTACAAACAAATGTTGCAATTTTAAAAATATAAAAAAATAGTGTAAATTAAGCTAGAAAATTCATGGTGAACAATACATTGTTGTCAAAAAAATCAAATAATTTAATAAATTTAAAATATGCGTTTTGATTTTTAAAGTAAAAAACACCCTATATTTCAAGTCTATGGTACACGATTTCTACAAATTAATGTTGCAAATTTTAAAATATAGAAAAATTGTGTAAATTAAGCTAGAAACTTCATGGTAAACAATATATTGTTGTTAAAAAAATCAAATAATTTAATATATTAAAAATATGCGTTTTCATTTTTTTAGTAAAAAACACACTATTTTTCAAGTGTATAGTACACGATTTCTAGAAACAAATGTGGATATTTTAAAAAATATAAAAAAATAGTGTAAATTAAGCTAGAAACTTCATGGTGAAAAATACATTGTTGACAAAAAAATCAAATAATTTAATAAATTTAACATATGCGTTTTCATTTTTTAAGTTAAAAACACCCTATTTTTCAAGTGTATAGTACACGATTTCTAGAAACAAATGTTGATATTTTAAAAATATAAAAAATAGTGTAAATTAAGCTAGAAACTTCTTGGTGAACAATACATATTTGTCAAAAAAATTAAATAATATAATAAATTTAAAATATGCGTTTTGATTTTTAAAGTTAAAAACACCCTATTTTTCAAGTGTATAGTACACGATTTCTAGAAACAAATGTTGATATTAAAAATATAAAAAAATAGTGTAAATTAGCTAGAAACTTCATGGTGAAAAATACATTGTTGTCAAAAAAATCAAATAATTTAATAAATTTAAAATATGCGTTTTCATTTTTAAAGTAAAAAACACCCTATATTTCAAGTCTATAATAAACGATTTCTACAAACAAATGTTGCAATTTTAAAAATATAAAAAATTATGTAAACTAAGATAGAAACTTCATGGTAAACAATACATTGATTTAAAATATGCGTTGTCATTTTTAAAGTAAAAAACACCGTATATTTCAAGTAGTACACGATTTCTACAAACAAATGTTGCAATTTTAAAAATATAAAAAAATAGTGTAAATTAAGCTAGAAAATTCATGGTGAACAATACATTGTTGTCAAAAAAATCAAATAATTTAATAAATTTAAAATATGCGTTTTGATTTTTAAAGTAAAAAACACCCTATATTTCAAGTCTATGGTACACGATTTCTACAAATTAATGTTGCAAATTTTAAAATATAGAAAAATTGTGTAAATTAAGCTAGAAACTTCATGGTAAACAATATATTGTTGTTAAAAAAATCAAATAATTTAATATATTAAAAATATGCGTTTTCATTTTTTTAGTAAAAAATACACTATTTTTCTAGCGTATAGTACACGATTTCTAGAAACAAATGTTGATATTTTAAAAATATAAAAAAATAATGTAAATGAAGCTAGAAACTTCATGGTGAATAATACATTGTTGAGAAAAAAATAAAATAATTTAATAAATTTAAAATATGCATTTTCATTTTTAATGTAAAAAACACCCTCTTCTTCTAACAATTTAGAAGTAAATGTAAAAAGAAATTTCTGAATTTTTTTATTTGTCTTTGTGTTTTATATTTTTCTTATTAGCTTTTTTAGTTTTGTGTTTATTTTAGTTTTTTAATCACTTGGTTGGATTAAATATGACTTTCATCTAATGATGGAGCAGTGAATTTGGAGAGGACACTACTGTGGCGCCTTCAAGATGCTATGAGGGAAGTCTAGTTCACAAATGATGATAGGGAAGTTTTTTTCCTTTTTAATTTATATCTGCTTTTTTTATTTGTATTTTTTTTGTAGTAGGTTTTACGCTTTTGTTAAACTTTACTTGAAATTTCGAAGTTTTTGCTTTTTTATTTTTCTCAATTTGTTCTCTGTTTGTGCCTTGTCATTTGTTTTTGAGTTTGTCCTAGTTTTGTTTACTTGGGGCCCCAAGTAAACAACTAAGTATGAGCTGTGATAACTCTAGTTTTTAAGTCATTTTTCAGTTTGTTTTTCATAGTTTTTTTTTATTTTTCTTAATTGTAGGTTTTAATATTTTTTTATCTTTTTGTGTTTAAATTTTTTTGGTTTATTTTGTCTCATTTTGTTTTTTTTGGTAGATTTGGCTGCCGCCTAGGCGTGGCGGTTTCCACGCCTAGGTGTGACGATCTTTATATCACAAGAATAAATTATGGGATGCCAAAAATATTATGGATAGCATCTAAGAAGCTCATTCCAAAGGTTTCATGTACTTTTTTTTGCAAGCTAAATGGTTATTTGTTCTTACAACTTAGAAGTGAATGTAAATAGAAATTTCTGAATTTTTTTGACCTGTCTTGTGTTTAATATTTTTCTTATTGGCTTTTTTAGTTTGTGGTTTATTTTAGTTTTCAGTCACTTGGTTGGATTAAATATGACTTTCTTCTGATGATGGAGCATTGGATTTCGAGAGGACACTATTGATGGCGCCTTCCAAATGCTATGAGGGAAGTCTAGTTCATGAATGATCATAGAGGAGTTGTTTTCCTTTTAAATTTATATCGGTTTTTTTTATTTCTTTTTATTTTTTGTGTTGTAAGTTTTTGGCTTTTATTAACTTTAACTTGAAATTTTGGTATTTATTTTTATTTTTCTCATTTTGTTCTATGTTTGTGTCTTGTCATTTCTTTTTGAGTTTGTCTTAGTTTTGTTTGTTTGGGGCCCAAGTAAACAAGTAAGTATGGGGTGTGATATTTTTTAAGTTATTTTTCGGTTTGTTTTTTATAGTTATTTTATTTTTATTTTTATTAATTGTAGGTTTTAATTTTATTTGTTTTATCTTTTTGAATTTATTTTGTTTTCCTTGTCTTTGTCTCATTTTGTGTGTTTTATTTTTTTTTTTGCACATTTGGCGGCGGCTTAAACGTGGCGGTTTCCATGCCTAGATGTGACGATCTTCATATCACAAGAATGAATTATGGGATACCAAAAATATTATGGTTAGCATCTTAGAAGCTCATTCCCAAGGTTTCATGTACTTCTTTTTGAAAGCTAAATGGTTATCTTCTTCTAGCAATTTAGAAGTAAATGTAAAAAGAAATTTCTGAATTTTTTTATTTGTTTTTGTGTTTTATATTTTTCTTATTAGCTTTTTTAGTTTCTGGTTTATTTTAGTTTTTTAATCACTTGGTTGGATTAAATACGACTTTCATCTGATGATGTTGCAGTGGATTTTGAGAGGACACTACCGATGACGCCTTCAAAATGCTATGAGGGAAGTCTAGTTGACGAATGATGATAGGAAAATTGTTTTCCTTTTTAATTTATGTCTGTTTTTTTATTTGTTTTTATTTTTGTGTAGTAGGTTTTAGGCTTTTATTAATCTTAACCTGAAATTTGGTTTTTTTTTTTGTTTTTCTCATTTTGTTCCTTGTTTGTGCCTTGTTATTAATTTTGAGTTTGTGCTAGTTTTGTTTACTTGGGCCCCAAGTAAACAACTAAGTATGAAGTGTGATAACTCTAGTTTTTAAGTCATATTTTGGTTTGTTTTTGTTCGTTATTTTTTTATTTTTATTAATTGTAGGTTTTAATTTTCTTTGTTTTATCTTTTTGTATTTATTTTATTTTGTCTCATTTTGGTTTTTTTTGTCGATTTGGCGGCCGCTTAGGCGTGATGTAACGCCCCAATTTATACTAAGCGGAATTAGTTATTCAATTAAAGTTATTAAGGCTAAATCATCATACTCGTACCGAGAGGTTAAATTTCGAGTAAAATTTTTCGAAACTTAATAGTTGTATATTCGAAACGGTAATGAGACCTAGTCGAATGAAAGTTTAGATTTGGTAACTAACACACATCCGATAAGATAATATAACATAGATATATTAATTAGTCAAATAACAAACATAAATTACTGGGAATCCTAGGCGACATGACAAAAAAAATACTCTACCACTTGAAGAGTAGAAGATGTCACACATAGGAAATATACTGATCAAACATTATAGTCATCCAAATTATCTTAACTAAAATATAATTAAATAAAGGACGCTGCACTCTCCGTCCCAGTATCTTCACTCGGATCACTCTCAAGAGAGCTCTCCCTAGGTGAGTTGAAGAACCAACCCTGGCCACCAGAGTACTGCTCCACAAGAGACGGAGTGAAATAAGAAGGATGAAAGGCGGGTCGGAACGCTGCGGGTACAGGCATGAGACCAGGGGGTGTCCGAATAACCAACGTCAAAGCCGCTCCAATGTAAGTGGACCGAAGCATCGGTAGTGACGGATGAGATATCCAGAAGGATACTTCTCCTACAAAAGTGGACGTCCCACGAGATACATCATGCTCCCAGTAGCCTAATTCAATCGGACAGTTGATTTCCAAGAGGGTCTCTCGAGTCGCCATCTATTGTATCGCGTAATAGATATATACATAGACAGATAAATACAACACAAAACAGAGGAGTGAGATACAGCAAAGTTTGGTAGAAGTAGAGTTAGGATATTTAGATTTTTAAACAGAAAATCTACAATAGCTTACAATTGATATTCTCACTCGTAACATCACACAACATGTACACTTAAGGATACCATAATGCATGAGACTCCAAAAAAAAAAACGACATCATCGCTAGCGACTCTTTCTATTAAGAGGTGACCGGGAGTCATACTTCGTTGGTACAAGTCCATGTACCTTGGTACTCTCCACCGATCCAGAATATACTTTAGAGACGTGTCGAGGTAACCGAGCTTTTTCAGTGAGTAGCCCGACGTCGGGGAGCTACCACCGAGTCCCCTAGGCATCTCACACTCTGGTTAAAGCCCCCAAAGGCCGAAACCCACTCCCTAGAGTATAACGTTATTGTGCCAACGCACCACTTTTACCTTTTATTCCTCCTTAATAGAAGTTTTCGAAAATACTATTTTCAAAACATGCAATCTCAAGGTGCTTTAGTAATTTTAAGCATAGTTTATCACAAGGATTCAACCGGGTTCACATTCCATCCATACAACTAGGCTCAAACAACATTTTGCAAAAGATTCCTAATTACACCACCTTGTCAAATTCTTTACCACAGATTTTAGTTTAAAAAAACAAGGCAATTATCATGGTATTCATATAATACTCCTAATAGGGAGAATACACCTTTTAAAAGTCATATATTCAATTTCCACATTTTCTATATTCATCTTTTGGCACTAGGCCTTTATTAACTTCTACTATTAATACCATTGTTTGAAATTTATTTTAGTCCTTCTTGACATATTATCATTTAAACCATATCCAAAAATTATAGGAATTTATAAATAAGTCCAAAACAATCATTTAGCCTTGAAAACATCATTAACATCTTAAAAATGATTTATTTAGTATTAAAAAGCTCATAAATTTCGAATATTCAAAAGTCAAAGGAAAAGTGGTTTTTCCTTTGTTTTAGTGACTCTTCAGCATGCTGTCCTTTCTTTAAAAGAGGTAAAATAAATATTAAACGATTTTATTTGGTCCCCAAATAATTAATACAGTTACTTCACAGTGTTAGGGTCAAAATAGAATTTTTCCAGAATTTTTAAAAAATACTTAAGATGGTCAGAAAAATCCTTCTTTCAAACTGTACAGGATCTGGCAGTAGCTAGTCTAAAAAATATAATAAATTCATACGTACCCAGAAAAATATGAATTTTTGATATAATATAGTAGACATATTAACACACAACATATAAAAGTTTCAAGAATTATTGACTAGTAATACAGTGCGAAATATTTTCTCAAGTTTACAACTTTTTCCAGCAAAACAGAAAACTACAGTAACAGGATCTTCATCTTCAACGATTTTTATAAAATCACTCAGTTACTAAACATTTATGAAACTAATCCAGAAATGACCCACTTTGAGTCTAGTTTTTCATAAAAATATTCCTAAGTTAAATCTGTTTCCCAAGTGGTGCAGAAAGACTAAAACGTTCTGACTGTTCCAGAAATGACCTTGGGTCACTCAAAAATTCATATAAAATCAAATACAAAATCAAAAATTACAAATGATACCAATCTGGAAAGCTAACACACGGATCTATCATCATGCAAATTTTTGTATGCATCTAAACAGAATAAGAGCTTTAATGATACGTACAAAGTAACTCCAGTAGCATAAGCTCACCAGACAGAATAGAGCAATAATGTTTCAAGAATCAAAATAAGATCTTAACATCATCCAAAAATTATGAAACTTTACCAGTAGTTAAAACACATCTTAAAATGATTTTTAAGCATGGAGCTGAATTATCCAATGATCAATTCCCAAAATATGGGCTCTAAATCACCTGGCATAAGACAGAACCAGCTTTGAAAGTTAATGAATGAAGAGGGTCTAGGGCCAACCCTCACCCAAATACCCAACTAAATTCTACACTAAGCTATTCTCACTTCCCCTTACCAAGGTTATCTTCAAGGATTAAAGGGGTTGATGAAGGGTAGAGCTTCCAAGGTTGTCACTACAAGCAACACCAATTTTGGACTCAAGAAAATTTTAGAGAGAAAGGAGAAAAGAAGCTTGTGCTTTTGGGGTGTTTGGAAGTAAAGTAGAGTCCCCTATTTATAGAGGAAGGGGGCCGAAATTTTTGAGGGGTTTGGAGTGTTTGGAGAGCTTTGTTGAATAGTTGAGGAGTACATGAAGGCATGGTGTGAATAGTTGAAGGCATGGTGTGAATAGTTGGAGTGGTTGAAGCAAATCAAGTTCCCTATGTCTAGGGTATGGTTTGACCACATGTAGGGTATGGAGTGTTAGAGGGATTTGTCTTTTATTGATTAATACTCTAGAATGTAAATATGTTTTGGAATAACTGGTATATTTCGATCGTTACGCGTGCACTATAAAATTAAAAACGTAACGAAAAAATTCTAGAATTAAAAATATATCATTCTCCAATATTTTCTAATCATATAATCGGAATCGAAATATTTTTCTAGCGGAATAATTTCCTATTTAGTAATTAATTAGAAAAATTGAGAGTGTTACACGTGGCGGTTTCCATGCCTAAGTGTGATGATCTTAATATCACAAGAATGAATTATGGAATGCCAAAAATATTATGGATAGCATCTAAGAAGCTCATTGCCAAGGTTTGATGTACTTTTATTTGTTTAATATTTATTTTATGAGATGTTTTGAATGATTATGGAAAATAAATATTATTAGTCCTTAAAATTAATAACCGGCAACGAAGTTAGAGTGTTAGACTCTGAAATTATAAAAAAAAATTAATTTAGTCTTTAAAAATAATATTAACAACAAATTAATTTAATCTATCACCTTAAGCAAGAACAATATTCTAAATATGTGGAATAAATTGACCTATTTTTTGCTAAATTGACGTTAAGACCAAATTAATTTACTTTTTCAAATTTCAAAGATTCATTTCGTTAATTAACGGGTAGTTATTCGATAGATACATGTTTGATTTCTCTTAAGTAAGATGGTACTGGTTTAACCATTATAATTGAAATAAAAAAAATAAAAATTCTTGATGAAAGAGTTAGGAACAGCCCCATTACAATGCCAATGTTCCTTGCTAAAATAGAATTATCTTATGTGAATCATAATTTCATGATGTGATATTTTAATCTATTTTATTAATGAGATATTTTAATTAATTAATCAATAAAAAGAGCCTAGTAAAGAGTTTTAACTTAACAGGTAGATGGAGAGAACCCAAATTTGTACATAAAGAAAGTAGTAAAGTATAACTTTAAATTTAACATTATTCATATGATTCGTATGATATTTAGTATGAATTAAATGAAGAATGAAGAATATTGAAATTTCATTTAATAGGATACTTTAATGATGAGAAGGCGACGACAACAATTATCGATACCGACGGTTGGCTTCACACCGGTGATATAGGTTACGTTGACGATGACAATGAGGTTTTCACGGTTACTGGGTCAAGGAACTCATCAAATTTAAAGGCTTCCATGTATAAATATAATATATTTGTCGTTAATTATTTAACTTGAAAATTTTTCTTTTATATATCCATAGAAATGAAATAAAAATAAAAAAGTCACACAATTATATTTATAAAAAATCTAATTGTATATATTCATGATATTAACTGTATGAATGTTTTAGGTGCCGCCAGCGGAACTTGAAGGCCTTCTTATGAGCCATCCTTCCATTTTGGATGCTGCTTATGTCCCGTAAGCATATATATCATTAAAATTAAACAAGTTATAAATATTAAAAAATAATAATTAAACAAGATATGTAATAACGGGTAAATTATAATTTGATTCTTTATATTTTGTTTTGGTGCGATTTTTCTTTTTTATAAGTAAAAGCAAATTTTATTATAGTGAGTATAATTGGTATTCCAACCTGTTACACAACAGAATCGAAACTCAAACAAACAAAAAAGCTAACAAAATACCAATCTACATGATACAATGGATTAGTGTTTTGATACGATTTAATATCAAAACTTTTAAAATGTGTGTTTTATCACTCTACTTTTTATGCACTTTATTCTTTTTTCAAATAATATATTTAACAATAATTTTTATTCAAATTAACAGTAATTTTATATTAGGGATACTTTTTATTTAAGTTAGCCTTTTTTCATATTAGTGATGGTTTTAAGAAATAGTAAATATGATTTTGTGTTAAAATGTACATTTTAAAATTTTAGGAGACAAAACACAATTTATACTAAATTACACATGAGACAAGACAAAGTACAAGGGTCAAATTATAATTAACTGTAAAATATAATATAAGTTATCATTTGTTAATTAATTATATTATTGAATAATACTCCTACAATAATTAATAATACTCTAAAATGGAAGCAAATAAATTAAAATAATGTGAAGTGCAGGCAAAAGAATGAAGCTGCAGGTGAAGTTCCAGTTGCTTTCATCGTTAGCTTTGATCTCACTGAAGATGCCATCAAGGAGTTTATAGCTAAAAAATTTAAATTTTTTAACTTTAATCCTATTATTTAATTTTCTTTTGGTCTCCTAAAAATGTCATGAAAAAATTTAACATTATTAACGACTAAATTTTTTTTTTTTGAGTTAAGTTGGATTAAAATAAAAAAAATAAATGTTGGGACTAAAAACTTAATCAAACCTAAAAACTAACCATTTTAATGTAAAAAATAATCAATTAAATATTGTAAAAAAACCAGAAAAAAAGAAGAAGAAATGAAACTAACCATAGTTAATGAAATGTGTTGGAGTGCAATTTTACCTCAAAATAGGATGAACTGCAGTTTAGCATAACCTTAATGATGGTGAATACAATTTACCCTATATATAAACTTTCAAAATTGCTATATAACAAGAAAGACTTTTCGTGAAATATATACTAATGACGCAGCTTCGGATTTTCTACTTTTTTTTAATGTTAATTCAATTAATATATAAAGTACTTGTAACAAATAAATTCAAGATATTACTATAGGGTGTTAATTTGAAATCACCCCTAACTCTATTTTTCTTTTAACATAGGTATATTTATTAAAATATTATTCACTCTATTCTTTTTTATAAGTACTTAAATAAATAAATTTGTGCTTATTTTTATAAGTACCTATTGCAAAAATGAGGATTACTTATTATTTTTTTCTTCAATTTTACTCTTAGTTAATAAAGATACTTGAGTTTAATTTTAAATGATATGAACGGGGCTAAACAATTTGTCGAAGCCTTGGGATGTAAAAATAAATCGGTAGGGGAGCATTCCACCTTAGAGGAAAGTACTGCGCGAGCAATAGTAAGGGTATAATTGTAAATAAATTACTTTTTTTTGATAAATCAATGCATTTTATTGATGTTACAATTTTTCTTATCATGTATACTTTTTATTTTAATTGCTTATAAATAAGAACAGAAAAAGTATAATTTTAATATTAGTATAATTGGAACAATTTTTAAATTATTTACTAAAGAGAGTTTTTTTTAAAAAAAAAATTACTTTACACGCAACTTTTAGCACTTGTGGCAGTTTAAGACAAATGTCCAATAAAATACATTAGCCGCAATTTGAGCATCAACTACGGCTACTTTTCCATGGTTCAAATACTGACCGCAGCTAAATTCGAAAAATCATGGGTAATCTATTTTTTTAAGTAGAAAATATCATATTTTGATAATTTGTTTAGAAACTATTTTAATTTAGTAAAATAAATAAAAAATATTATTTTTATGAATAAGCCTTGAAAGGTGTGTTGTATTTGAAAATTTTTAGAACGAAAAAAAATATTGGAATGAGAAATAGCATCATCCTCAATATGTAATATGAGTAAATGACATAATACCAAAAAAAAAATTACATGATTTAAGGGGATTCAAATCTGGTGTCCTCAAATCATGTCTCCAATTATGTCCCACGAATAGAATATCGCCACGTGACAATATTCTATTTGTGAGACATGATTGAGGACATGATTTGGGGACACTAAATTTGAATCCAAAATGTACTTACATGATATAAACTCATTTTTGGTAGAGGTAACCAACTTTTAAAGCAGGATGAACAAAAATAAAATAGATGAGCCATAGGTACCTGTTAGGGTGCGCCCTCTATGTAATATTTGCTTGAGAATATTTATCATAATGTTTTTTATTGATTCACTAATAAAGTCTTTAATTGAATACTTTTTCGGTCCAAAAGATAAGTCACTTCTGACCGAATCACCAAAATAAAGAAATAGAAGTTAAATTATTAAATTGCAAGAATTGTTTCTAGAATACTATTCATTTGAAAAATAGGGTGCTCTTTACTTTAAAAGTGAAAACGATTTTTTAAATTTATTAAATTATTTGAATTTTTTGAGAACCATGTATTGTTCACCATAAATTTTCTAGCTTAATTTACATAATTGTTTATATTTTAAAAATAGCCACAATTATTTCTAGAAATCATGTACAATACACTCAAAAAATAGGGTGTCATTTTACTTTAAAAATGAAAACGAATTTTTTTCAATTTATGAAATTAATTGGTTTTTTAAAATAATGTATTGTTGACCTTTAATTTTCTATCCTAATTTGCCATATTTTTTATATTTCTGGAATTGCATCAATTGTTTATAGAAATCATGTACAATAAACTTGAAATATTGTGTGTTTTTTACTTTAAAAATGAAAATAATTTTTTTAAATTTGTTAAATAATTTTATTTTTTTGAAAACAAATTTTTGTTCACCTTAAACTTTCTAGCTTGATTTATATTACTTATTATATTTTTAGACCTGCAACAATTGTTTATAGAAATCCCGTACATACACTTGATAAAAAGGGTGCTTTTTTACTTTAAAAATGAAAATGAATTTTTTAAATTTGTTAAATTATTTGATTTCATTGAAAACAAAGTATTGTTCCCCATGAGGTTTCTATTTTAATTTGCACAATTTTTATATTTTTTAAAATATCCACATTTGTTACTAGAAATCGTGTATTATACACTTTAAATATACGGTGTTTTCTACTCTAAAAATGAAAAGAATTTTTTAATTTTATTAAATTATTTTATATTTTTTGAAAAAAATGTATTTTTCATCTTGAAGTTTCTAACTTAATTTATCATATTCTTTTATATTTTTTATAATTGCATTGTTTCTAGAAATCGTGTACTATGCACTTGAAAAATATGATGTTTTTTACTTTAAAAATGAAAACAAATTTTTTAAAATTATTAAATTATTTGATTTTTTTGAAAATAATATATTGTTTACCTTGAAGTTTTTAGCTTCATTTACCTAATATTTATATTTTTAGAATTGCAACAATTGTTTGTAGAGATCATGTCAAATACACTTGGAAATTAGGGTGCTTTTTAATTTAAAAATGGAACGAATATCTTAAATTTATTAAATTATTTGATTTATATGAAAATAATGTAATGTTCACCATGAAGTTTCTAGCTTAATTTACATAATTTTTTATATTTTTAAAATACCCACAGTTGTTTAGAAATCGTGTACAATACACTTGAAAATTAGGGGTTTGTTTACTTTAAAAATGAAAACAATTTTTTTAATATGATTAAATTATTTGATTTTTTGAAAACAATGAATTTTTCACCATGAAGTTTTACACTTTATTTACATAAATTTTTTATATTTTTAAAATTGCCACAATTGTTGCTAAATATCGTGTATTATACACTTGAAATATACAGTGTTTTCTACTTTAAAAATGCAAAGAATTTTTCATATTTATCAAATTATTTGATTTTTTTGAAAACAATGTATTTTTCATCTTGAAGTTTCTAGCTTAATTTATCTTATTTTTCATATTTGTAGAATTGCAACAATTGTTTTTAGAAATCATGTACAATACACTTGAAAAATGATATATTTTTTACTTTAAAAATGAAAATGAATTTTTTAAATTTATTTAATATTTTTATTTTTTTGAAAACAAAGTATTGTTCACCTTGAAGTTTCTAGCTGAATTTATCTTATTTTTCATATTTTTAGAAATTCAACAATTATTTCTATAAATCATGTACAATAAACTTGAAAAATTGACTGTTTTTTACTTTAAAAATAAAAATGAATTTTTTAAATTTATTAAATTATTTGATTTTTTTGAAAACAAAGTATTCTTCACCTTGATGTTTCTAGCTTAATTTATGTTATTTTTTATATTTTTATAATTACAACAATTGTGTCTAGAAATCATGTATAATACACTGGAAAAATAGGGTGTTTTTTTTGCTATAAAAATGAAAAAGAATTTTTTTAATTTTTTAAATGATTTGATTTTTTTGAAAATAAAGTATTGTTCACCTTGAAGTTTCTAGCTTAATTTATCATATTTTTATATTTTAAGAATTTAAACAAATTTTTCTAAAAATCATGTCCTATACACTTGAAAAATTGAGTATTTTTTACTTTAAAAAATGTAAACAAATTTTTTAAATTATTAAATTATTTCATTTATTTAAAAACAATGTATTGTTCACCTTAAAGTTTGTAATTTAAAAATGGAAATGTAATTTTTTAATATCTTAAATTATTTACTTTTTTGAAAACAAAGTGTCGTTCACATTGCAACATTTTTTCTAGAAACTTTGAAAATTGAGTGATTTTAATTTAAATATGAAAATATAATTTTTTAATTTATTAAATTATTTAACTTTTTTGAAAATGAAGAATTGTTCACTTTGAAGATTCTAGCTTAACTTACACAATTATTTAAATTTTTAAAATTGCAATATTTTTTTTAGAAATCGTGTACTATACACTTTGAAAATTGAGTGTTTCTTAATATAAAACTGAAAATGTAATTTTTAAATATCTTAAATTATTTTTTTTTTAGAAAACAAAGTATTGTTCACCTTTAAGATTCTAGCTTATCTTACACAATTATTTATATTTTTAAAATTGCAACATTTTTTCTAGAAATCGTGTACTATACACTTTGAAAATCGAGTGTTTTTTAATATAAAACCGAAAATGTAAGTTTTAAATATCTTAAATTATTTTATTTTTTTTAGAAAACAAAGTATTGTTTATGTTTAAGATTCTAGTTTATCTTACACAATTATTTATATTTTTAAAATTGCAACATTTTGTCGAGAAATCTGTACTATACACATGAAAAATTGAGTGTTTTTTAATTTAAAAATTAAAATATAACTTTTTAATTTCATAAATTATTTTGCTTTCTAAAAAACAAATATTGTTCACCTTGAAGATTCTAGCTCAACTTACATAATTATTTATATTTTTTAAATTATAACGTTTTTTTCTAGAAATCGTGTACTATACACTTTGAAAATTGATTGTTTTTTAATATAAAACTGAAAATGTAATTATATAATTTCTTAAATTTTTTTTTTATTTTTTTGAACACAAAGTATTGTTCACCTTTAACATTCTAGCTTATGTTACACAATTATTTATATTTTTTAAACTGCAACCTTTTTTAAAGAAATCTTGTACTATACATTTGAAATTTTGAGTGTTTTTTAATTAAAAATTGAAAATGTAATTTTTCAATTTCTTTAATTATTTTATTTTTTTAAAAACAAAGTATCGTTCACATTGAAGATTCTAGCTTAACTTACACAATTATTTATATTTTTAAAATTACAACATTTTTTCTAGAAATCGTGTTCTATACACTTTGAAAATTGAATATTTTTTAATACAAAACAGAAAATGTAATTTTATAATTTCTTAAATTGTTTTATTTTTTTTGAAAACAAATAACTGTCCACCTTTAAGATTGTAGTTTATCTTATACAATTATTTATATTTTTAAAATTGCAACATTTTTTCAAGAAATTATGTACTATACACTATGAAAATTGAGTGTTTTTTAATTTAAAAATTAAAATGTAATTTTTAATTTCTTAAATTATTTCATTTTTTTCAAAGCAAACTATTGTTCACCTTGAATATTCTTGTTTAACTTACACAATTATTTATATTTTTAAAACTGCAACAATTTTTCAAGAAAACATGTACTATACATTTGGAATTTTGAGTGTTTTTTAATTTAAAAATGAAAATGTAATTTTTTAATATCTTTAATTATTTTATTTTTTTAAAAACAAAGTATCGTTCACCATCATGATTCTAGCTTTACTTACACAAATATTTATATTTTTAAATTTGCAACTTTTTTTCTAGAAATCGTGTACTATACACTTTGAAAATTGAGTGTTTTTTAATATAAAACCGAAAATGTAATTTTTAAATATTTTAAATTATTTTATTTTTTTTAGAAAACAAATTATTGTTCACCTTTAAGATTCTAGATTATCTTACACAATTATATATATTTTTAAAATTGAAACATTTTTTCAAGAAATTATGTACTATACACTTGGAAAATTCAGTGTTTTTTAATTTTAAAACTAAAATGTATTTTTTTAATTTCTTAATTTATTTTATTTTTTAAAACAAAGTATTGTTCACCTTGAATATTCTAGCTTAACCTACACAATTATTTATATTTTTAAAATTTCAACATTTTTTCTAGAAATCCTGAATTATACACTTTGAAAATTGAGTGTTTTTAATTTTAAAATGAATATTTCATTTTTAAAATTTAAATTATGTTACTTGTTTGTAAACAAAGTATTGTTCACCTTGAAGATTCTAGCTTAACTTACACAATTATTTATAATTTTAAAATTACAACATTTTTTCTAGAAATCGTGAACTATACACTTTGAAAATTGTTTGTTTTTTAATATAAAACCTAAAATGTAATTTTTTTAATTTCATAAATTAATATTTTTTTGAAAACAAAGTATTGTTCACCTTTAAGATTCTATCTTATCTTACACAATTATTAATATTTTTAATATTTCATTATTTTTGGATGAAATCCTGTACTATACACTTGGAAAATTGAGTGTTTTTAATATAAAAATGTAAATGTAATATTTTAATTTCTTAAATTTTTTTTTTTGAAAACAAAGTATCGTTCACCTTGAAAATTCTAGCTTAACTTAAACAATTGTTATATTTTTAAAACAACAACATTTTTTCAAGAAATCCTGTACTATACATTTGGAATTTTGAGTGTTTTTTAATTTAAAAATGAAAATGTAATTTTTTAATATCTTTAATTATTTTATTTTTTTTAAAATCAAAGTATTGTTCACCTTGAAGATTCTAGCTCAACTTACACAATTATTTATATTTTTAAAATTATAACATTTTTTTCTAGAAATCATGTACTATACACTTTGAAAATTTAGTGTTTTTTAATATAAAACTGAAAATGTATTGGTCACCTTGAAGATTCTAGCTTATCATACACAATTATTTATATTTTTAAAATTACAACATTTTTTCTAGAAATTGTGAACTATACACTTTGAAAATTGTGTGTTTTTTAATATAAAACCTAAAATGTAATTTTTTAATTTCATAAATTAATTTTTTTTGAAAACAAAGTATTGTTCACATTTAAGATTCTAGCTTATCTTACACAATTGTTTATATTTTTAATATTGCATCATTTTTTGTTGAAATCCTGTACTATACACTTGGAAAATTGAGTGTTTTTAATATAAAAAGGAAAATGTAATATTTTAATTTCTTAAATTTTTTTTTTTGAAAACAAAGTATCGTTCACCTTGAAAATTCTAGCTTAACTTAAACAATTGTTTATATTTTTAAAACTCCATCATTTTTTCAAGAAATCCTGTACTATACATTTGGAATTTTGAGTTTTTTAATTTAAAAATGAAAATGTAATTTTTTAATATCTTTAATTATTTTAATTTTTTAAAACAAATTATTGTTCACCTTGAAGATTCTAGCTCAACTTACACAATTATTTATATTTTTAAAATTATAACATTTTTTTCTAGAAATCATGTACTATACACTTTGGAAATTTAGTGTTTTTTAATATAAAACTGAAAATGTATTGGTCACCTTGAAGATCCTAGCTTAACTTACACAATTATTTAATTTACCTAAATTTAGATAAAAACTTAAAGGTGAAAACCTAAAATGTAATTTTTTAATTTCTTAAATTTTTTAATTTTTTTGAACACAAAGTATTTGTCACCTTGAAAATTCTAGCTTAACTTGCACAATTATTTATATTTTTAAAATTGCACCATTTTTTCTAGAAATCGTGAGCTATACACTTTGAACTCTCAGTGTTTTTAATTTAAAAATGAAAATGTAATTTTATAATTTCTTAAAATATTTTATGTTTTTGGAAACAATGTATGGTTCACCATGAAGATTCTAGCTTAACTTACATTATTATTTATATTTTTAAAATTACAACATTTTTTCTAGAAATCATGTACTATATACACTTTGAAAATTAAGTGTTTTTTAATATAAAACCGAATATGTAATTTTTAAATTTCTTAAATTATTTTATTTTTTGTGAAAACAAAGTATTGTTCACCTTTAAGATTCTAGCTTATCTTACACAATTATTTATAATTTTAAAATTGCAACATTTTTTCAAGAAATGATGTACTATACACTTGGAAAAGTGAGTGTTTTTTAATTTAAAATTGAAAATGTAAATTTTTAATTTTTTAAATTATTTTATTTTTTTGAAAACAAAGTATCGTTGACCTTGAAGATTCTAGCTCAACTTACACAAGTGTTTATATTTTTAAGATTGTAACATTTTATTCAGAAATCGTGTACTATACACTTGAAAAATTGAGTGTTTTTTAATTTAAAACCTAAAATGTATTTTTTATTTTCTTAATTTTTTTTTGAAAACAAATTATTGTTCACCTTTATGATTCTAGCATATCTTAAACAATTATTTATATTTTTAAAATTGCATCATTTTTTCAAGAAATCGTGTACTATACACTTGGAAAATTGAGTGTATTTTAATTTAAAAATGAAAATCAAATTTTTTAATTTCTTAATTTAATTTTTATTTTTTTGAAAACAAAGTATTGTTCACCTTTAAGATTCTAGCTTATCTTACCCAATTATTTATATTTTCAAAAGTGCAACATTTTTTAAAGAAATCTTGTACTATAAACTTTGAAAATTGAGTTTTTTTAATTTAAAAATGAAAATGTAATTTTTTAATTTCTTAAATTATTTATTTTTTTGAAAAAAAAGTATTGTTCACCCTGAAGATTCTAGCTTAACTTACACTATTATTTATATTTTCAAATTGCAACATTTTGTCCAGAAATCGTGTACTATACACTTGGAAAATTGAGTGTTTTCTAATTTAAAAATTAAAATGTAATTTTATAATTTCATAAATTAATTACATTTTTAAAACAAAGTATTGTTCACCTTGATTGTTCTAGTTTAACTTACACAATTATTTATATTTTTAAAATTTCAACATTTTTTCAAGAAATTGTGTACTATACACTTGGAAAATTGAGTATTTTTTAATTTAAAAATTAAAATATAATTTTTTAATTTCTTAAATTTTTTAATTTTTTTGAACACAAAGTATTGGTCACCTTGAAGATTCTAACTTAACTTACACAATTATTTATATTTTTAAAATTGCACCATTTTTTCTAGAAATCGTGAGCTATATACACTTCGAATCCTCAGTGTTTTTAATTTAAAAATGAAAATGTAATTTTTATAATTTCTTAAAATATTTTATGTTTTTGAAAACAATGTATGGTTCACCATGAAGATTCTAGCTTAACTTACACTTTTATTTATATTTTTAAAATTACAAAATTTTTTCTAGAAATCGTGTACTATATACACTTTTAAAATTGAATGTTTTTTAGTATAAAACCGAATATGTAATTTTTAATTTTCTTAAATTATTTTATTTTTTGTGAAAACAAAGTATTGTTCACCTTTAAGATTGTAGCTTATGTTACACAATTATTTATATTTTTAAATTGCAACATTTTTTCAAGAAATGTTGTACTATACACTTGGAAAAGTGAGTGTTTTTTAATTTTAAATTGAAAATGTAAATTTTTAATTTTTGAAATTATTTTATTTTTTTGCAAACAAAGTATCGTTGACCTTGAAGATTCTAGCTCAACTTACACAAT
Source organism: Cyamopsis tetragonoloba (assembly GCA_037177725.1). Lineage (NCBI taxonomy): Eukaryota > Viridiplantae > Streptophyta > Magnoliopsida > Fabales > Fabaceae > Cyamopsis > Cyamopsis tetragonoloba. The sequence goes on along the minus strand of CM074121.1, from coordinate 1,048,482 downwards.
TGTTTATATTTTTAAGATTGCAACATTTTGTCCAGAAATCGTGTACTATACACTTGAAAATTTGAGTGTTTTTTAATTTAAAACCTAAAATGTATTTTTTTAATTTCTTAAATTTTTTTTTTGAAAACAAATTATTGTTCACCTTTATGATTTTAGCTTATCCTACACAATTAATTATATTTTTAAAATTGCATCATTTTTTCAAGAAATCGTGTACTATACTTGGAAAATTGAGTGTATTTTAACTTAAAAATTAAAATCTAATTTTTTAATTTCTTAAATTATTTTATTTTTTTGAAAACAAATTATCAATCACCTTGAAGATTCTAGCTTAACTTACACAATTATTTATATTTTTAATTGCAACAGTTTTTCCAGAAATTGTGTACTATACAATTGGAAAATTGAGTGTTTTTTAATTTAAAAATAATAATATAATTTTATAATTTCTTAAATTATTTTAATTTTTTGAAAACAATGTTTTGTTCACCTTGAAGGTTCTTGATTAACATACACTATTATTTATATTTTTAAAATTGCAACATTTTTTCTAGAAATCGTGTGTTGTACACTTAGAAATTTGAGTGTTTTTTACTTTAAAAATAAAAATATAATTTAATAGGTTTTTAAATTATTTTATTTTTTGAAAACAAAGTATTGGTCATCTTGAAGATTCTAGCTTAACTTACACTATTATTTATATTTTTCAAATTGCAACATTTTGTCCAGAAATCGTGTACTATACAGTTGAAAAATTGAGTGTTTTCTAATTTTAAAATTAAAATGTAATTTTATAATTTCATAAATTATTTATATTTTTAAAACAAAGTATTGTTCACCTTGATAGTTCTAGTTTAACTTACACAATTATTTATATTTTTAAAATTGCAACATTTTTTCTAGAAATCGTATACTATAACACTTGGAAAATTGAGTGTTTTTTAATTTAAAATTGAAAATGTAATTTTATAATTTTTTAAATTGTTTTTTATTTTTTTGAAAACAAAGTTTTGTTCACCTTGAAGATTCTAGCTTAACTTACACAATTATATATATATATATATATATATATATATATATATTTAAAATTGCAATATTTTTTCTAGAAATCTTGTACTATACACTTGAATTATTTAGTGTTTTTTAATTTAAAACTGAAAATGTAAGTTTTTAATTTCTTAAATTATTTTATTTTTTTGAAATCAAACTATCGTTGAAGTTGAAGATTCTAGCTTAACTTACACAATTATTTATATTTTTTAAATAGCAACATTTTCTCCAGAAATTGTGTACTATAGACTAGGAAAATTGAGGGTTTTCTAATTTAAATATGAAAATGTAATCTTATAATTTCTTAAATTATATTATTATTTTTAAACAAAGTATCGTTCACCTTGAACGTTCTAGCTTAACTTACACAATTATTTATATTTTTAATTGCAACATTTTGTGCAGAAATCGTGTACTATACACTTGAGAAATTGAGTGTTTTTTAATTTAAAATTGAAAATGTAATTTTATAATTTTTTAATTGTTTTTTATTTTGTTGAAAACAAAGTTTTGTTCACCTTTAAGATTCTAGCTAAACTTACACAATTATATATATATATATATATATTTAAAATTGCAACATTTTTTCTAGAAATCCTGTACTATAAACTTGAATTATTTAGTGTTTTTTAATTTAAAAATAAAAATGTAATTTTTTAATTTCTTAAATTATTTTATTTTTTTGAAGTCAAACTATCGTTGAAGTTGAAGATTCTAGCTTTACTTACACAATTATTTATAATTCTTAAATAGCAACATTTTCTCCAGAAATTGTGTCCTATAGACTAGGAAAATTGAGGGTTTTCTAATTTAAATATGAAAATTTAATTTTATAATTTCTTAAATTATTTTTTTTTAAAACAAAGTATCATTCACCTTGAAGGTTCTAGCTTAACTTACACAATTATTTATATTTTTAATTGCAACATTTTTTCCAGAAATCGTGTACTATATACTTTGAAAATTGACTGTTTTTTAATTTAAAAATAAAAATATAATTTTTTAATTTCTTAAATTATATTACTTTTTTGAAAACAAAGTTTTGTTCACCTTGAAGGTTCTAGCTTAACATACACTATTATTTATATTTTTAAAATTGCGATATTTTTTCTAGAAATCGTTGTTGTACACTTAGAAATTTTAGTGTTTTTTTAATTTAAAAATACAAATATAATTTAATAGGTTTTTAAATTTTTTTTTTTTCAAAATAAAGTATTGGTCACCTTGAAGATTCTAGCTTAACTTACACTATTATTTATATTTTTCAACTTTCCACATTTTGTCCAGAAATCGTGTACTATACACTTGGAAAATTGAGAGTTTTCTAATTTAAAAATTAAAATGTAATTTTATAATTTCATAAATTATTTATATTTTTAAAACAAAGTATTGTTCACCTTGATAGTTCTAGTTTAATTTACACAATTATTTATATTTTTTAAATTGCAACATTTTTTCCAGAAATCGTATACTATACACTTGGAAAATTGAGTGTTTTTTAATTAAAAATTTAAAATGTAATTTTATAATTTTTTTAATTGTTTTTTATTTTTTTGAAAACAAAGTTTTGTTCACCTTGAAGATTTTAGCTTAGCTTACACAATTATTTATATATTTAAAATTGCAACATTTTTCTAGAAATCCTGTAGTATACACTTGAATTATTTAGTGTTTTTTAATTTAAAAATGAAAATGTAATTTTTTAATTTCTTAAATTATTTTATTTTTTTGAAATCAAACTATCGTTCACGTTGAAGATTCTAGCTTAACTTAATCAATTATTTAGATTTTTTAAATAGCAACATTTTCTCCAGAAATCGTGTACTATCGATTAGGAAAATTGAGGGTTTTCTAATTTAAATATGAAAATGTAATTTTATAATTTCTTAAATTATTTTATTTTTTCTAAACAAAGTATCGTTCACCTTGAAGGTTCTAGCTTAACTTGCACAATTATTTATATTTTTAATTGCAACATATTTTCAGAAATCGGGTAAATTTGGAAAATTGAGTTTTTTTAATTTAAAAAATAAAAATATAATTTTTTAATTTCTTAAATTATATTAGTTTTTTGAAAACAAAGTTTTGTTCACCTTGAAGGTTCTAGCTTAACATACACTATTATTTATATTTTTAAAATTGCAACATTTTTTCTAGAAATCATGTGTTGTACACTTAGAAATTTGAGTGTTTTTTAATATAAAACCGAAAATGTAATTTTAATATTTCTGAAATTTTTTTCGTAAACAAAGTTTTCTTCACCTATAATATTCTAGCTTATCTTATACAATTGTTTATATTTTTAAAATTACAACATTTTTTCTAGAAATCTTGTACTATACACTTTGAAAATTGAGTGTTTTTTAATATAAAACTGAAAATGTAATTTTATAATTTCTTTATTTAATTATTATTTTTTTGAAAACAAAGTATTGTTCACCTTTAAGATTCTAGCTTATCTTACCCAATTATTTATATTTTTAAAAGTGCAACATTTTTTCAAGAAATCTGGTACTATACATTTGAAAAGTTGAGTGTTTTTAAATTTAAAAATAAAAATATAATTTTTTGATTTCTTAAATTATTTTACTTTTTTGAAAACAAAATTTTGTTCACCTTGAAGGTTCTAGCTTAACATACACTATTATTTATATTTTTAAAATTGCAACATTTTTTCTAGAAATCGTGTGTTGTACACTTAGAAATTTGTGTGTTTTTTAATATAAAACCGAAAATGTAATTTTAATATTTCTGAATTTATTTTTTTCGTAAACAAAGTTTTGTTCACCTATAAGATTCTAGCTTATCTTATACAATTGTTTATATTTTTAAAATTACAACATTTTCTCTAGAAATCTTGTACTATACAGTTTGAAAATTGAGTGTTTTTTAATATTAAACTGAAAATAAAATTTTATAATTTCTTAATTTAATTTTTATTTTTTTGAAAACAAAGTATTGTTCACCTTTAAGATTCTAGCTTATCTTACCCAATTATTTATATTTTTAAAAGTGCAACATTTTTTCAAGAAATCTTGTACTATACATTTGGAAAATTGAATGTTTTTTAATTTAAAAATAAAAATATGATTTTTTAATTTCTTAAATTATTTTACTTTTTTGAAAACACAGTTTTGTTCATCTTGAAGGTTCTAGCTTAACATACACTATTATTTATATTTTTAAAATTGCAACATTTTTTTCTAGAAATCGTGTATTGTACACTTAGAAATTTGAGTGTTTCTTTACTTTAAAATAATAAATATAATTAAATAGGTTTTTAATTTATTTTATTTTTTGAAAACAAAGTATTGGTCACCTTGAAGATTCTAGCTTAACTTACACTGTAATTTATATTTTTCAAATTGCAACATTTTGTCCAGAAATCGTGTACTATACACTTGGAAAATTGAGTGTTTTCTAATTTAAAAATTAAAATGTAATTTTATAATTTCATAATTATTTATGTTTTTAAAACAAAGTATTTTTCACCTTGATAGTTCTAGTTTAACTTAGAGAATTATTTATATTTTTAAAATTACAATATTTTTTCTAGAAATCGTATACTATACACTTGGAAAATTCAGTGTTTTTTAATTTAGAATTGAAAATGTAATTTTATATTTTTTTAAATTGTTTTATATTTTTTTGAAAACAAAGTTTTGTTCACCTTGAAGATTCTTGCTTAACTTACACAATTATTTATATATTTAAAATTGTAACATTTTTTCTAGAAATCCTATACTATACACTTGAATTATTTAGTATTTTATAATTTAAAAATGAAAATGTAATTTTTTAATTTCTTAAATTATTTTATTTTTTTGAAATCAAACTATCGTTCACCTTGAAGATTCTAGCTTAAATTACACAATTATTTATATTTTTTAAATAGCAACATTTTCTCCGGAAATCGTGTACTATAGACTAGGAAAATTGAGGGTTTTCTAATTTAAATATGAAAATGTAATTTTATACTTTCTTAAATTATTTTATTTTTTTTAACAAAGTATCGTTCACCTTGAAGGTTCTAGCTTAACTTACACAATTATTTATATTATTAAAATTGCAACATTTTTTTCAAAAATCATGTACTATACACATGGAAAATTGAGTGTTTTTTAATTTAAAAATGAAAATGTAATTTATAAATTTATAAATTATTTTATTTTTTTGAAATAAAGTATTGTTCACCTTGAAGATTCTAGCTTAACTTACACAATTGTTTATATTTTTAAAATTGAAATATTTTGTCCAGAAATCGTATACTATACACTTGAAAAATTTAGTAATTTTTAATTTAAAAATGAAAATATAATTTTTAAAACTAAAATATTGTTCACCATTAAGATTCTAGCTCAACTTACTCAATTATTTATATTTTTAAAATTACAACATTTTTTCATGAAATCGTGTACTATACACTTTGAAAATTGAGTGTTTTTTAATATAAAACCGAAAATGTAATTTTTTAAATTTCCTAAATTATTTAAATTTTTTGTAAACAAAGTATCGTTCACCTTGAAGATTCTAGCTTAACTTACACAATTATTTATAATTTTAAAATTGCAACATTTTTTTCTAGAAATCGTATACTATACACTTTGAAAATTTAGTGTTTTTTTATCATAAAACTGAAAATGTAATTTTATAATTTTTAAATTTTTTTTTTGAAAACAAATAATTGTTCACCTTTATGATTTTAGCTTGTCTTACACAATTATTTATATTTTTTAAATTGCAAAATGTTTTTGAGGTATTCTGTACTATACACTTGAAAAATTAAGTCTTTTTTAATTTAAAAATTAAAATGTAATTTTTTAATTTCTTAAATTATTTTTTTTTTTTGAAAACAAAGTATTGTTCACCTTGAAGATTATAGTTTAACTTACACAATTATTTATAATTTGAAAGTTGCAACATTTTTTCTAGAAATCGTGAACTATACACTTTGAAAATTGTGTGTTTTTAATTTAAAAATGAAATTTTAATTTTTAAATTTTTTAAATTATTTTACTTCTTGTAAACAAAGTATCGTTCACCTTGAAGATTCTAACTTAACTTACACAATTATTTATATTTTTAAAATTACAACATTTTTTCTAGAAATCGTGAACTATACATTTTGAAATTTGAGTGTTTTTTAATATAAAAACAAAAATGTAATTTTTTAATTTCATAAATTATTTTTTGGAAAACAAATTATTGTTCACCTTAAAGATTCTTGCTTATCTTACACAATTATTTATATTTTTAAAATTGCATCATTTTTTTAAGAAATCTTATACTATACACTTGGAAAATTGAATGTGTTTTAATTTAAAAATGAAAATGTAATTTTTTAATTTCTTAAATTATTTTTTTTTGAAAACAAAGTATCGTTCACCTTGAAAATTCTAGCTTAACTTACACAATTGTTTATATTTTTAAAACTGAACATTTTGTCTAGAAATCGTGTACTATACACTTGAAATATTGAGTGTTTTTTAATTTAAAAATGAAAATATAATTTTTTAATTTCTTAAATTATTTTACTCTTTTAAAAACAAAGTATTGTTCACGTTGAAGTTTCTAGCTCAACTTAGCTAACTATTTATATTTTTAAAATTATAACATTTTTGTCTAGAAATCATGTACTATACACTTTGAAAATGGAGTGTTTTTTAATATAAAACTGAAAATGTAATTTTATAATTTTTTAAGTTATTTTTTATTTTTTTGAACACAAAGTATTGTTCACCTTTAAGATTCTAGCTTATCTTACACAATTATTTATATTTTTAAAACTGCAACATTTTTTCAAGAAATTCTCTGCTATACATTTGGCATTTAAATTTCTTAAATTTTTTTTTTCAAAAACAAAGTATTGTTCACCTTTTAAAATTTCAACATTTTTTAATACTTCATCAGCTGCTAATACTGCTGGAAATACTCCTATTTTTGGCACTGTTGGATTGAACCCTAGTGGCCCCCAACCCAGCGTATCAACACTTCCCATTTTCACCCCTATTCCACCCGTAGGATCTTAGGTATCAACAACTGCAACAATACCCATAAACCCTGCGGTTACACTGATGAACCAGTACGCTACTCCTAGCAGAATGACCACCCACCAAATACCACTAACTCTACCCATGCCCTTTATTCCCAATTTCGGCCCTAACCCAGGAAACCTACCCGCACCTAACTTTTCCTTCACCCCACTACACGCAAACTTGTCCCCCCTGCCCAACCAGAACATCCGAAGCCTTAAGATTAAGCTACAACCCTTTGATGGAACAGACCCCTTGGACTGGTTATTTCAAGCAGAACAATTTTTTCTGTTTTATCAGGTACCTGATGAGCAGAGGGTACATTTAGCTGCTTTTTATATGAAAGGAGATGCGTTTAGCTGGTTCAAATAGATGGCTCTAAATAACCAACTGACAGACTGGCATACATTCATGAGGCAATTGGAAGTTAGGTTTGGCCCATCTACTTATGAAAACCATCAAGCAGAACTGTTTAAGTTAAAACAAATGGGGTCAGTAGCCGATTACCATGCTGCTTTTGAAAAGTTGAGTAATAGAGTGTTTGGCCTCTCTAATGAGATGATTCTTAACTGTTTCCTTTCGGGTCTAAACGCTGAAGGCAGGAGGGAATTAGCGGTTATGCAACCTTATAACATCACCCAGGCCATTGGATTAGCTAAGCTTGTGGAAGCCAAATTAAAAGACTCAAAACCCAAATTCTACAAGAATAGCTATAACCCTACACCAAACCAACCAGTTTCAATTCCCAGTAACCCCTCCGCCTAACCCACCCTCCCTACCAATAAAAAGACTGACTCAAGCCCAGATGCAAGAAAGAAGGGCCCAACGACTTTGCTACAATTGTGATGAAAAATTCATGCCAGGACACAAATGCTCAACTAGCAGGTTTTTGCTCTTAATGGTAGACGATGAAAGTCCAGGAGAAGAAGCACCTAAACCTAACCAACCCGATTCCCAGGACGCCATAAATTTCCAATTATCACCATAAGCCCTAACCGGACAGCCCTCCCCACACACTCAAATTCCAAGGTACCATTCAAGGATTACCAGTGAGAGTGCTTATTGACTCTGGAAGCTCCCATAACATCCTACAACCCAAAATAGCTAACCATCTACACCTGCATTCTAACCCTACACAACCCTTCTCAGTCATGGTAGGCAATGGGGCACACATAACCTGCTCAGGAAAATGCCCAGACGTGCCCATTGAAATACAAGGTCAGGAGTTTATTATTCCGTTTTATCTTCTCCCAATTGAAGGAGCAGATGTCGTCCTCGGAATAGAATGGTTGAGGACCTTGGGACCCATAGTGGCAGATTTTGCTGTTCCTAGCATGTCCTTTTCCCATAACAAAGCCCAAATCACCCTCAAGGGAGATCCCTTAACCCTTCCAACACCCTCCACCTACACACAATTCTACCACCTGATTCAAACTGATGCAGTGGCATCACTTCACCTGTTAACCTTCCTACCTAGCCAAACCCATGATAACCTACCATCCCCAAACATAGAAAAGCCTGAAGCCACCCTAGATAACCTTAACCCAAAAATTCGATCCCTGCTTTCATCCTACAAACACTTATTCCATAGCCCACAAGGTTTGCCACCCATAGAACCCATGATCACCGCATTACACTCCATCATAATACCCCACCTGTGAATGTTAAACCCTACCGCTATCCCCACTCCCAAAAACAAGCCATGACAACACTTATCCATGACATGTTGCAAGAAGGCATCATTAAACCCAGCATTAGCCCTTACTCATCCCCGGTCTTACTAGTAAAAAAGAAAGATGGAACATGATGTTTTTGTGTGGATTATAGAGCACTGAATGCAGTCACTGTTAAGGATAGGTTTCCTATTCCTACGATTGGTGAGTAACTGGATGAATTGGGGTCTAAGGTGTTTTCAAAGATAGACTTACGCTCGGGTTATCACCAGATTCGAGTGTTTCCCCCCGACACACAAAAAACAGCTTTCAGAACGTTCGACGGACACTATGAATTCCTAGTGATGCCGTTTGGACTCACTAATGCTCCATCTACCTTTCAATCCGCGATGAATGACCTACTTCGACCATATTTGAAGCGGTTTGTTTTAGTTTTTTTTGACGATATTTTGATTTATAGTCCTGATATTAATGAACACTTACACCATTTGAAATTGGTTTTAGATCTGTTGGATGCTAAATTCTCTAAGTGTTCGTTTGCTACTTCTACTGTTGAGTATCTAGGACATATCATTTCAGAAAAGGGGGTTGCACCTGACCCTGAGAAGATTCAAGCTATCCTAGATTGGCCAGAGCCACGTTCGCTCACGGCACTCAGAGGTTTCCTTGGCCTCACCGGATTTTATAGAAGATTTGTCCGTCATTACGCCACTCTCGCCGCTCCTCTCACCGAATTATTAAGAACTACTGTTTCCACTATTTTTCATTGGGGTACAGAGGCATCAGATGCTTTTACAGAATTAAAAAAACAAATGACATCAGCTCCGGTGTTTGTCCTGCCTAATTTTGTTCAAACGTTTGTTGTGGAAACGGACGCTTCATCACTTGCAATTGGTGCTGTGTTAACCCAACAAGGGCGTCCCTTGGCCTTTTTCAACAAGAAACTCTCTCCCAGAATGAGGGCTGCCTCCGTATATGTTCGGGAAATGTATGCTGTAATAGAAGTAGTTAAGAAGTGGCGTCAATATCTCATTGGATAGCATTTTCACATAATCACAGATCAATAGAGCCTCAAGAGCTTACTCACACAAGGATTTCAGACACTAGAACAACAAAAGTGGGCAACAAAATTACAAGGATTCAGTTTTGAGATATTTTACCGTCCAGGGGCCTCCAGTCGCGTGGCAGACGCACTATCTAGAAAGTTCTCTGATGAAAAGGCACTTTTGATGGCTCTGACCTCTCTAGTTCCCAGTATCATCTCGCAATTACAGGAGTACTATGCAAGGGATTCCTCAGGCAAGACAATATTTACAACTTGCCAGATTCAGGGATTAACAGAGAAACTTACTCAAGCAAATGGATTTTGTATCATCAAGGGAGGATTTTCATACCAGATTTTGGAGACATGCGGGGAACCTTGCTAACAGAGTTTCACTCTACACCTATTGCGGGACATTCAGGAGTTAAACCAACAGTGGAATGACTAGCTGCATCTTTTTTTTTGGACTGGATTATACACCGATGTGAAAGAATTTTTGCGACAGTGTTCTGTTTGCCAAACATGAAAATATCAACCAGTAAAGAAAAAGGGGCTCCTTCAACCCCTACCCATTTCTGAACATGTCTGGGAGGAGTTATCTATGGATTTCATCACCCACCTACCATCGTCTTTCGGTCACACAACCATATGGGTAGTCTGTGATAGGTTGACTAAGTATGCCCACTTTGTTGCGCTCCCCGCACACTTCACAACAGAACATCTGGCTGCGCGGTTCACTATTGAGATATGCCGCCTTCACGGAGTCCATAAATCGATCGTATCAGATAGAGATCCATTATTTTTGAGTTCATTCTAGAAGGAATTGTTTAGGTTACAAGGCACAATACTCAAATACAGTACAACTTACCGTCCGGAGACCGACGGACAAACAGAGGTCCTTAACAGGACGTTGGAGGCATATCTACGCTGCTTTTGCAGTGACAATCCCCGCAAATGGTACAAATTCCTACATCTGGCAGAGTACTGGTATAACTCAGCTCATCATTCCGCCATTGGTATGCCACCCTTCCAGGCAGTATACAGTCGCCCTCCACCAGCCATACCTGACTATGTGCCTGGATCCACGAAGGTGAACTCCTTGGATATCACCCTTTAGCAGCGCCAAGAAATAGTCTCAGGTTCGTGACACCCTCACACGAACGCGCCAGGGTATGGTTGCTCAGGCCAACAAGCATCGCCAAGATTGCCATTTCGACGTCGGAGACTGGGTTCTCTAACGGTTGCAACTGTACCGTCAACGTACTGTGGCCAGGAGGAGTTCTCATAAGCTGTCTCGAAGGTTCTTTGGGCCGTTTAAGATAAGGAAGAAGATTGGTAAGGTAGCGTATGAATTAGAACTTCCAACAGAGGCAAAGGTGCACCCTGTATTTCATGTCTCACTCTTACGAGCTTACCATGGAAATAACCCCCAAAGTCACTTTGTTCCACTTCCAAATGACTTAAAGTCTCCTCTGATGTTTCCCATTTATTCATGCCAACTAAACAAGTTGGAGTTCCAACTGAATCGTCTGATTTGGGTCGCTCAGATTCTCTCTCCTCCAATGAAATCACATCCGTCCATGGGAAATTATACCCATGTGCTGCAGCAGAGTACACTGCCCAAGGCATCGCTATTCCCAAGATGGTGCAAGGCATGCGCTCCTCTCCTCCGTCCGATATTCAACTCATAGAAAATGCGGCATCGCAACCGTCCGTCTCTCATCAAGAAGCTGGCACCCCATCCTCGATTAGCGCGCAAAACACCTACTCTTCCACAGCTGTCACGAAACAAACAGTAGCGACGTGGCCGCATTTACAGCCACCCCTTCAGGAATCCAATGCTGAACCCACGGATTTTGCACCCGACCCGGTTCCCACCGACCTTGTGGACAAGGTCTCACTCAAACCCGGCAGCAATGATAGCGGCCCAATCATAGAAGGCAGGCCTAAGCGCACAGTTAAGGAGCCCAAAAAGTTTGAGGATTTTATTAGGTTCTAAAACTAGGCTTGACAAGGAAGTATGTTTTTTTGTTCTATTTTTTTATTGGAGTATTTTTCTTCTAGGGTTTTGTTAGTATTTAAGCTTGCTTTCTCAGACTGAGTTCTTTTAATGACAAGTATGTTTATCTTTTAATTCTTGCCCTAGCAGATCTTTTCTTTATCTTTTAGTTTATCAATCGTAGAAATAACCTATCATAAAACCGAAAATGTAATTTTTAAATTTCTTAAATTATTTTATTTTTTTTCAAAAACAAAGTATTGTTCACCTTTAAGATTCTAGCTTAACTTAGACATTTGTTTATATTTTTAAAATTGCAACATTTTTTCAAGAAATCCTGTACTATATACACTTGGAAAGTTGAGTGTTTTTTAATTTAAAAATGAAAATGTAATTTTTTAATTTCTCAAATTATTTTATTTTTTTGAAAACAAAGTATCGTTCACCTTGAAGATTCTAGTTTAACTTACATATTATTTATATTTTTAAAATTGCAACATTTTTTTTAGAAATCATGTACTATACACTAGGAAAATTGAGTGTTTTTTAATATAAAACCGAAAATGTAATTTTTAAATTTCTTAAATTATTTTATTTCTTTTCGAAAACAAAGTATTCACCTTTGAAATTCTAGCTAATCTTACAAAATTGTTTATAGTTTTAAAATTGCAACATTTTTTCTAGAAATCGTATACTATACACTTGGAAAGTTGAGTGTTTTTTAATTTAAAAATGAAAATAGAATTTTTTAATTTCTTAAATTATTTTACTTTTTTGAAACAAAGTATTGTTCACCATGAAGATTCTAGCTTAACTTACACAATTTTATGTACTTTTAAAATTGCAACATTTTTTCTAGAAATCGTGTATTATACAATTGTATTGTTCACCATGATAATTGAGTGTTTTTTAATATAAAACCGAAAATGTAATTTTTAAATTTCTTAAATTATTTTATTTTTTTTAGAAAACAAAGTATTGTTCACCTTTAAGATTCTAGCTTATCATACACAATTGTTTATATTTTTAAAATTGCAACATTTTTTCAAGAAATCCTATTCTATACACTTGGAAAATTGAGTTTTTTTTTTAATTTAAAAATGAAAATGTAATTTTTTAATTTCTTAAATTATTTTATTTTTTTGAAAATAAAGTATCGTTCACCTTGAAGATTCTACCTTAACTTACACAATTATTTATATTTTTAAAATTGTAACAATTTGTCCAGAAATCGTGTACTTTACACTTGGAAATTTGAGTGTTTTTTAATTTAAAAATGAAAATATAATTTTTTAATTTCTGAAATTATTTTACTTCTTTGAAAACAAAGAATTGTTCACCTTGAAGATTCTAGCTTAACTTACACAATTATTTATATTTTTAAAATTACAACATTTTTTCTAGAAATCGTGTACTATACACTTTGAAAATTGAGAGTTTTTTAATATAAAACTGAAAATGTAATATTTAAATTTCTTAAATTCTTTTATTTTTTTTCAAAAACAAAGTATTATTCACCTTTAAGATTCTAGCTTATCTTATCCAATTGTTTATATTTTTAAAATTGCAACATTTTTTTTCTAGAAATCGTGTATTATACACTTAGAAAGTTGAGTGTTTTTTAATATAAAAATGAAAATGTAATATTTTAATTTCTTAAATTATTTTATTTGTTTGAAAACAAAGTATCGTTCACCTGTAAGATTCTAGCTTAACTTACACAATTATATATATTTTTAAAATTGCAACATTTTTTCTTGAAATCGTGTACTATACACTTTGAAAATTGAGTGTTTTTTAATATAAAACCTAAAATGTAATTGTAACACCTAGATTTTTAGGGTAGTTTTTTTTTTTTTTAACAAAACAGAACACAGCGGAATTTAATAAAATATATACATATATCAAAATATAAGTGTTTCAGCTACAGTCCAGAGAGTATGTACAAGTCCAGCTAAGGTAGCCATACAAAGACTCTAATGACTATCTAAGTATCAGGAAAAGGGCTGCAAAACGTCTCACGCGCTGACACCCTTCGAATCCGAGCCACCTGCAATACTGTAACCGTCAGTTATATGCTCGACATATAACTGAGTAACCCGTCGCCATGAAAACAGTTTTATACAGTATTACAGCCAGTCTAACTCTGGAAAACTTTATTTATACCTTTAACATGTTTCACAACATCACATACATCATTCATCAGCACAAAGCCTATCAAAATCATACTATGTCAACTATATCATGCATATTTCAAACATAGTATGCATCATTTATAAGACTTAAGCAAAACATAACAATTTGATTTCCTTAATAACATGTTCCTATCATTCCCTAGTCACATGTTCCTAAATTCCAAGTATTTAAGGATTTGGGGTTTTAAGGGTTACCTGGAACTTCCCTGAATCCTTTTCTCCTAAGCCTCCTACTCCGGTTCCTTTGCCGTAGCTGCCTCCGAATCTGAATCAAGCAGTTTGGAACCTTAGTCTTTTGAGATGGAAGCCTTAGGGTTGAAGAGTTGTAACGTATTTGGTTTGGGAACCAAGGTTTTTGGTGTGTGAGAAGCGAGGAATCTGAAGAACAGCCACTTTGGAGTCAAGGCACCCCTATATATAGATTTCGGGGTCCATATTCGAATATATACACTACTAGAATTCGCGTTTTTAGCGGCCAAAAGGTAGCGTCGGCCACGACACCGACGCTATTAGCGGCGGCCAGGTCGACGCTACGCCCTCGCAACGGTCAATATTCCAGAATTAATGACATTACGGCCACTTTGCGTCGGTTAGGACGACGCGAACTTTAGCGTCGGCCTTGACCGCCGCTAAGTTTGGTGGGAAAAATAGCATAGCGTTAGTTTGGCCGACGCTAATTTTGGAATTTTGGCGCGTGAATAGTAAGTGGAGGTAGCGGCGGCCACTGGCCGACGCTAATGTCCAACGTCACAAAGCCACGTGTCTAATTTCAAATTAGTGTCGGCCATGGCCGACGCTACTGTGAATAAGAGAGACGCAGGTACCCCTTCTTCCTCACTTCGTCTATTTTGTCACTTTCTTCTCTCTCTATCTCTCTTTCTCTCCTCACCGGCAGCCAGCCCCCACCTCGCCACCGCCGTCGCTGGCCACCACGAGGCAAAAGGCCTCCGTCCAAATCCTCTTCAACCCTCCCTCTCCCTTTCTATCCGATTATTTTCCCCTTTTTTCCACCCCAATTCCCCTACCGCCGCCGCCACACCAACCGCCGCCGCCACAGTTGGACGCCGCTGCCACCACGTTGATTTATGAGTTTTTTATGGTCCAGTTCTATTTTGAATTTATTTGTTCTTGTCTTGTTTAATTTGAAGGAATTTTGGGTGGGGAAATTTTGTGTAAATTCTGTTTTAATGAGATTCTATTTAGGGAAAATGAAATGGAAAAATTTAGGGAGATTTTGTTTTGGTGGCTTTGGCTCCAATTGAAGTATAATGTGAATTGTATGTTAGGTTGCTCTGTTTTTGTGGAGATTCTGTTTTTATGTGTTACGTTGCTCTGTTCCGAATTGAAATGGAATCACCAATATATTTGTGCTTACTAATGTTATAAGTTATATGCCTAACATTGTTGTTGTTTAAAACACATTATATTATACAGACCAAATCAAAATCCAATTTGCTAATTTCTTTTTGTAAAAAATATTTTTAATGTATAAATTACCAATAATAATTAAATTTAAGTTATTATTTGATTGTTTACAGTTCTTGACTTTGGATCGTGGAGATAGTAGGAGCTAGGAGCATACGATTTTGGAGTTAGAGGTATGTTCTTGATTATAAATGTATGAATCGAAGCTAGCTATAGAATATAACTGTTGACATGTTGTTAGGATTTGTTTGTGGTGTGTTAGTGGATAATAGGTGAGACCCCGATGAAAATAATGGATATACCGGGGTGCTGGTTTATTTTATGTCATTGCTTTGTTTGTTGTGTGTTAGTGGATAGGTGAGACCCCGATGAAAATACTGGATATACCGGGGTGCTGGTTTATTTTATGTTGTTGCTTGTGTTTGTTGTGTGTTAATGGATAGGTGAGACCCCGATGAAAATACTGGATATACCGGGGTGCTGGTTTATTTTATGTCGTTGCATGTTAAAATTTAAGTTTTTTTAATATTTTAAAATTTGGGAAATGCTTGTATAGTAGGGGTTATGCTGCAGAATTTTTTGTAAATCAGTTTATTACACATTTAGTGCAGAATATGGAAGCACGTAGTTGGATGTATGATAGGGTTAACGCGGATAGGAGAGGGTTGAAACATGAGTTTATTGAGGGAGTTGATGAGTTTGTGAGGAAAGCTAAGGAACTTCCTTATTATGCTTCTGATGGAGGGATTAGATGTCCATGTACGACGTGTAGGTGCATGAAATTGGTTACGGAGTCAGGGGTGAAATTGCACTTGTACAAAAGAGGCTTTAAACCTGACTATTGGGTTTGGACAGAACACGGGGAAGTTGAGCCAGAGGGTTATTGGGAAGGATTAAGAGGTCTATCAGCCAGTGTTGTAGATGATTGGGGGGATCAGAATGACTTTCAAATGATGGACCATATGGTGACAGATGCTTTTAGGTCAGTCTTTGATGCACCTGCAAATAGGATTACAGACACAGAGAATGTGGAGGAGGAGATTCCTAACCCAAGTTGTGAGAGGTTTTTTAATTTGTTGAAAGCTGCTAATGAACCGATTTATGAAGGGTGTTCTCAATCCAAGCTATTGATTTCAGTTAGGATGTTGGCAGCGAGAGCCAATTGGCACATACCTCAGAGGTGTGTTGACTTTTTTGCAGAGATGTTTACAGATTTGTCCCCCTCTAAAGATAGTTTGCCTAAGAATTATTATGAAACAACAAGGTTAGCATATAAATTAGGCCTGGAGTATCGAATGATTTATTGTTGTAAGAATGGGTGTATGCTTTACTATAAGGAAGACGCCGGGCTAAAAGAATGCAAATTTTGCGGTATGCTGCGGTTTAAACCTAAAAGGGACGGAATAGGAAGATATAAGGATGTTCCTGAGAGTAGAATGTTCTATTTTCCAATAATTCATAGGTTACAGAGGTTATACGCGTCCACAAAAACGGAAAGTCACATGAGATGGCATAAGGAGAAAAGGAGTGAAGATGGTGTTCTCCGTCATCCAGCTGATGCCTTGGCATGGAAACACTTTGACGAGTGTTATCCAGATTTTGCTAATGAACCTAGAAATGTTAGACTTGGTCTATGTGCTGATGGGTTTACACCCTTTATTCAAGCATCTGCTTCCCCATACTCGTGTTGGCCTGTGATTATTGTTCCATACAACCTGTCTCCTAAAATGTGTATGACCAAGCCTTACATGTTCCTATCCTGTCTTATGCCTGGTCCTAGAAGTCCCAATGTTAGAATAGACATTTTCTTACAACCGTTGATTGATGATCTTCAATAGTTGTGGTACCATGGTGCATGGACATATGATATATCTAGGAAGAAGAATTTTGTAATGAAAGCCTGTTTGATGTGGACAATTAACGATTTTCCTGCCTACGGAATGTTATCTGGATGGAGCACACATGGTAGGTTAGCATGTCCGTATTGTATGGAAGAGACAAGTCATTTTGGTTGGAAAATAGTAGGAAGCATTCATGGTTTGATTGCCATTGCCGTTTTTTACCGGCTGATCATAAATTCAGGAAGAGTAAGTTGGGTTTTAGAGCGGATGTTCAAGAAAAGAGTGGACCTCCTACTATGTTAAGTGGAGATCATGTTTGGGACTTTTTTCGTGATTTTCCTAAAGTGACCGAGCAAGAACCTTCAAAAATACCAGGTTTTGGGTTGTTGCATAATTGGACGAAAAGGAGTATTTTTTGGGATCTACCGTACTGGAAAGATAACTTGTTAAGACATAACCTTGATGTTATGCATATTGAAAAGAATTTTTTCGACAATGTATTTCACACGGTGATGAATGATCCTGACAAAACAAAGGATCATCAAAAGGCAAGGATGGACATGAAGAAACACTGTAGACGTGGAGACTTGGAATTGCAACCATTAAACAACGGAAAAATGGGGATCCCAAAGGCAAAATATACATTAACTAAATCTGATGCAAAATTGGTTTGTCAATGGGTGAAAGAGTTAAAGATGCCGGATGGGTATGCATCGAACATCGCTCGGTGTAGTGATGTGAAAAAAGGAACGATGTCTGGGATGAAGAGTCATGATTGTCACATTTTCATGCAAAATCTTCTCCCAATTGCATTCCGTTCTTTGCCTGACGAAGTCTAGAAACCTTTGACTGAGATAAGTCAGTTCTTCAAAGATCTTTGTTGTCATTCTCTGAAGATGAGCGACTTGGATAGAATGGATCATAGCATTCCTATAATCCTATGTAAGCTGGAAAGGATATTTCCGCCAAGTTTTTTTGATTCGATGGAACATCTTCCAATCCACTTGCCCAATGAAGCACGACCGGGTGGACCGGTACAATATCGATGGATGTATCCATTTGAGAGGTATAACTATTAACAAAATCTTCTGACCTTTAATTAATTAGTATATGCAATTCATTTGATTGACAATATTGTTTGATGTGCTATATTAACACAGAATGATGGGAACATCAAAGAGGGGTGTCAAACAAAAAGCCAGGGTTGAAGGATCAATTTGTTCCGACTACATTGGTCGTGAGATAACTTATTTTTGCTCGCATTACTTTCAAAATTGTGACTTGGCGGGAACATCTGCTCCTCGAAATGATCCTGGCCCATGTTATGATAACGCTCAATTGACTTTGTCCATTCTTAACATACATGGACGTCCAGGTTTCAAGGCTACAGTGTATTACTTGCATGGTCAAGTTTGGATTTCTGTGCATGTACATATACTTATCAATTGCGTAGAAGTCAAGTCATATCTCGAGTAAGTATATACTTAACTCGTCTTCTTCCAATCCATTATGAATTCATTTACTTCTGTACTAACTTTAAATGTTCCATGTAGCATGTACTTACAATTATACGGACCTAGTGGAATGCATGAAGACTTCCCAATTTGGTTTAAGTCACATGTAAGTCTTATAACTAAAAACTACCAAATTTCAACAACTTTTTTAAAATGCACAATCTCAATAAATATATTTAATTTATATATAGGTTCATGGTGAGGGAAGTCACGTTGCTAGTGACTACTTAAAGACATTGTCATGGCATCCGGCAACAAAGGTTAATAGTTATAATGTCTACTTTGTAAACGGATAAAAGTTTCATACTAAGGCTTAGAGTCAAGGAAGGAAAACAACAAATTGTGGTGTTATGGTCAAGGGTGTGATCGAAAACAGTGAGGACAACTATTATGGCGTTATAACACATATATACGAGGTGGAATATGCGTTATTGCCTAAACCGGTTGTTGTGTTCTATTGTGAGTGGTTTGATCCATCAACTCCAGGCACAAGAGTACATCCTCAATATAAGATAGTAGAAATCAATATGAGTAGGCGTTATGGACATTATGATCCATTTATTCTTGCCCAAAATGCAAGACAAGTTTACTACATTAGTTATCCTTCCATGTGTAACTCCTTGCATGGTTGGAGCGTTGCAATTGCGACAAAGCCTAGGGGTTGTGTTGAGGTCGATAACATTGAGACTGAATCCTATGAACAACCTTATCAAGCTGATGCAACTGTACTTCCACACTTGGAGATTGAGAGAATTCGTTGCTTAGTAGATGAAACAGTTGATGATTATCAACAAACTGTCAATCCTCTTTCGGAACCATTATGTGAACATGAATTCGTTGGAGAAGAAGTTGAGAATAACAACGACAACCAAGAGGAACAAGAAGATGACGAAGATAGTGAAGATGACGATGGTGAAGATTGGGATGGGTTTTATGATAACGAATAGGTTAGGAGTACTTTACTCATAATTGAATATTTGTTTATAATAACTTTAGTAAACCTTATTAATTAGTTGTTTGATAAAATTGCATTTCATAGATGTCTTCACACGGATCTACTCGAGGAGGAGGGAAGTTGCCTCCCACTAGGGGTCGCGGTAAGGGTACTAGGGGTGCTATTCAGCCAGGCGAGCTGGCTCAACAGTCTGACCACCGACGCCGACAACATGAGGCTGAGTTACAGCATGTCCAGCACCACAGACCAGCTCCAACATCATCGACACCAGCTCCAGTAGCACCGACACCAGCTCCAGCAGCACCGACACCAGCTTCAGCATCATCGACATCAGCACCAGCAGCACCGACACCATCATCACAAGGGTTTGTTATGATCCCTACACCACAGTATGACCCACAGCGGCATGCGGAGGTCCACCCGAGCCATAGGGAGGTAGGTCATGTGGACATACATGACCATCAGGATCAAGAGCCTGCTCATCAGGATCAGGAGCCTGCTATAGACGTTGAGGGGGGTCTTGAGGACCTCGACTATGAGCATGAGATGGAGGATGCTGACCGAGACGATACTCCCTCCACTGCGGCTGCTCCACGACGTAGACGTGGACGATCGACTGCTGCTGACCGTCCCGTTAAGCGTGATGAGCAGGGCCGGGTTATTATTCACGTTGGCGAGAGATCAGGGTATGTATTCTTACCTATTCTTTTAATTAAGTTTACTATAAACTCATATTTGTAAATTGATTATTGTTTTTGTTTCAGATGGCTTCTGACACAACCACCTATTACGGCTCTTCGTGATGTAATCACGAAGAACTTCACCGAGCCGTGACACTCTTGGGGGATGATCCCGTTGGCTGTAAAGGATCACTGGTTTGACATTTGGGGGGTAAGTATATAATTTAACTTTTTAACTAACACTTTCTAAACCTTTACTTTATTCTGTATGCATTAATAATTTTTTTCCATGTTGTGCAGAGGAGTATCACTTATAGTCCCAACCAGGCAGCTCGTGTCAAACATATCTGGAACCATTATGGGAGCAAGCGCCTTTCAGATATGCTTCAGAAGGCTCGAGAGAAGAATAGGAGAGAGGTCTGGATTGGAGAGGGGGTGTGGGAGAGCCTGCACGCATATTGGCGTAGTCCTGAGTTCCTGTCCCAATCGGGACAAAACAAGACGAACCGCCATTCTGCTAAGGGCGGAGCGGTCCACACCTCAGGCAGGACCTCTTTCTTACAGGTTGTTGATGACTTGGTACGTATTTTTATAGTGCTCACTAACAAATACGTTAGATAATTAAATATTTATTAAATTTGTTTCTGAATTTTGTGTTAGGCACGTGAGACGGGCCAACCCATTGCTGTGGATGAGCTCTTTCTCGAGACACACATGAGGGCGGATGGGACGTGGGTGGAGCCTAGAGCGGAGCAGACCTACGTAAGCATATCAAAATGTTTTATATCAATTTCTATTAGTTTGTTATTAGTTTGCTTATGAAATTAATTGATTTTTTGTTTACAGTCTCGGTATCAGGAGCGGATACGCGACATTGAGTCCCAGCCTGACGAGGCATCGCCCAGTGGGACTCGCGTGGCCGACAACGCAACGAAGAACTCTGCTTGGGTTGACAGTGCTGGGGGCATGGCGCGGGGTCGTGTTTATGGATGTGGGGCACTGGCCGGCCAGGTTAGGAGCGAGGCCACCTCCTTCTACACTCAGGAGTCGATGTGTGGACCGTCTATCTCCTCCTCCAGTGCAGATACGCAGAGGCTCCATCAGCAGATGGGGGAATTGCGTCAGCATCACGAGGCGGTGATCGAGGAGATGCGGCGACAGCATCGGCAGGAGATGGAGGAGTTACGTCAGAAGAACCAGGATGATATGGCACTGGTGTTGGCTCGACTGTCGGCGATAGAGTCTCAGAGACTTCCTGCATCTAGCTCTCTCCCAGTCCATCAGGACTATGATGAGGAGGAGGACGAGGACGAAGATTAGGATTACTTTTTTTATTTTTATGTCTTTGACTTTATGTTTTATTTGGATTTTGTATTTATTTATTATGATGACTTTGTTTACATTTATTTATATGGCTATTTATATATTCTATTTTATATTATGATTTTTATACCTTTTATTTTTCATTCTATACATTATTTTAATAGTATAAATATATAGTATAAAAAAAAAAAACTCAAAATTTAACATTAGCGTCGGCCATGACCGACGCTACACAGTCACGAAGTAGCGTCGACAAATAGCCGCCGCTAACTAGCGTAGGCTTCAGCCTACGCTAAATAGCGTGAGACACAAAATTTAGCGTGAGCCATAGCCGCCGCTTCTTAGTGTCGGCCTAAGCCGCCTTTAATTAGCATTGGCCTAAGCTGGCGCTAATTAGCGTCGGCCGCAACGGACGCTAATTAGCGTCGGCTCCACAAAGGGTTGTCAGCTTTTTTTTGCGTGGGAGTAGCGGCGGCCTGGCCGCCGCTAATTAGTGTCGGCCTTTTTTTGGCCACCGCTAACTTTTAACGTCGAGTTGTTTAGCGTCGGCCACGTGGCCGATGCTACGGCCGACGCTACTGCGGTTTAGCGTCGGCTTTTTGAGGCTTAGAGACAGCTTTTGGCCGACACTAATGGGAAATTTTCTTGTAGTGATATTCGAATATAAGGCTCCTGTATTCAGTTCCTCACCTGCATATTCGAATATTAGCTTGCATATTCGAATACTATTCGAATATGAACATGCATATTCGAATACTATTCGAATATGGCAAGGCTTATTCGAATGTTATTCGAATATGACAGTTCATATTCAAATATTTACTTTATCTTTGTCCCTCTTTTGACCTTTCCCTTTACAACTAATCCTTCTTTCCTTTTCTTTGTAATTTGTATTCAAATCCCTTTAAGTCCTACGTCTCTTTTAGGGATTTTCGGGATGTTACAGTGATTTTTTCATTTCATAATTTTTTTTTTTGAAAACAAAGTATTGTTCACCTTGCAGATTATAGCTTATCTTACACAATTATTTTTATTTTTAAAATTGCAACATTTTTTCAAGAAATCGAATACTATACACTTGAAAAATTGAGTGGTTTTTAATTTAAAAATGAAAATATAATTTTTTAATTTCTTAAGATATTTTACTTTTTTGAAAACAAAGAATTGTTCACCTTGAAGATTCTAGCTTAAGTTACACAATTATTTATATTTTTAAAATTACAACCGTTTTTCTAGAAATCGTGTACTATACACTTTGAAAATTCAGTGTTTTTTAATATAAAACTGAAAATGTAATATTTAAATTTCTTAAATTATTTTATTTTTTTTCAAAAACAAAGTATTGTTCACCTTTAAGATTCTAGCTTATCTTATCAAATTGTTTATATTTTTAAAATTACAACATTTTTTTTTCTAGAAATCGTGTACTACACTTGGAAAGTTGAGTGTTTTTTAATATAAAAATGAAAATGTAATTTTTTAATTTTTATTTTTTTGAAAACAAAGTATCGTGTACTATACACAATTATTTATATTTTTAAAATTGCAACAATTTGTCCAGAAATCGTGTACTATACACTTGGAAATTTGAGTGTTTTTTAATTTAAAAATAAAAATATAATTTTTTAATTTCTTAAATTATTTTACTTTTTTGAAAACAAAGTATTGTTCACCTTTAAGATTCTAGCTTAACTTAAACAATTATTTATATTTTTTAAATTGCAACATTTTTTCAATAAATCATGTACTATACACTTGAAAAATTAAGTGTTTTATAATTTAAAAATGAAAATATAATTTTTTAATTTCTTAAATTATTTTATTTGTTTGAAAACAAAGTATCGTTCACCTTGAAGATTCTAGCTTAACTTACACAATTATTTATATTTTTAAAATTGCAACATTTTTTCTAGAAATCATGTACTATATACTTTAAAAATTGCAACATTAATATAAAACCTTAAATGTAATTGTAACACCTAGATTTTTAGGGTAGTTTTTTTTTTTTTTTTTAACAAAAGAGAACATAGCGAAATTTAATAAAATATATACATATATCAAAATATAAGTGTTTCAGCTACAATCCAGACAGTATGTACAAGTCCAGCTAAGGTAGCCATACAAAGACTCTAATGACTACCTAAGT
Source organism: Cyamopsis tetragonoloba (assembly GCA_037177725.1). Taxonomy (NCBI): domain Eukaryota; kingdom Viridiplantae; phylum Streptophyta; class Magnoliopsida; order Fabales; family Fabaceae; genus Cyamopsis; species Cyamopsis tetragonoloba. The sequence continues at coordinate 1,024,607 of CM074121.1, read as the reverse complement.
ATCAGGAAAAGGGCTGCAAAACGTCTCATGCGCCAACACCCTCCGAATCCGAGCCACCTGTAACCGTCAGTTATATGCTCGACATATAACTGAGTAACCCGTCGGCCATGAAAACAGTTTTATACAGTATTACAGCCAGTCTAACTGGAATACCGTCCCAAATCCAAGCCCTACAAAACATAAACATAATAGATAATTTTACATTCACTTCTAAATTGTTAGAAGAAGATAACCGTTTATCTTTCAAAACAAAAGTACATGAAACCTTGGGAATAAGCTTCTAAGATGCTAACCATAATATTTTTCGCATACCATAATTCATTCTTGTGATATTAAGATCGTCACATCTAGGCATGGAAACCACCACGCTTAAGCAACCGCCAAATCTACAAAAAAAAAAAAATAAAACACAAAATGAGACAAAGACAAGGAAAACAAAATAAATTCAAAAAGATAAAACAAATAAAATTAAAACCTACAATTAATAAATAAAAATAAAATAACTACAAAAAACAAACCGAAAAATAACTTAAAATATCACACCCCATACTTAGTTGGTTACTTGGGCCCCAAACAAACAAAACTAAGACAAACTCAAAAAGAAATGACAAGACACAAATATAGAACAAAATGAGAAAAATAAAAATAAAAACCAAAATTTCAAGTTAAAGTTAATAAAAGTCTAAAACCTACTACACAAAAAATAAAAAGAAATAAAAAAAACAGATATAAATTTAAAAGGAAAACAACTCCTCTATGATCATTTGAGAACTAGACTTCCCTCATAGTATTTTGAAGGCGCCATCAGTAGTGTCCTCTCGAAATCCAATGCTCAATCATTAGAACAAAGTCATAATTAATCCAACCAAGTGATTGAAAACTAAAATAAACCACAAACTAAAAAAGCTAATAAGAAAAATATTAAACACAAGATAGATAAAAAAAATTCAGAAATTTCTATTTATATTCACAACTAAATTGTAAAAACAAATAACTGTTTAGCTTGCAAAAAAAAGTACATGAAACCTTTGGAATGAGCTTCTTAGATGCTATCCATAATAATTTTGACATCCCATAATTTATTCTTGTGATATAAATATCATCACACCTAGGCGTGGAAACCGCCACGCCTAGGCGGCAGCCAAATATACCTAAAAAAAAATGAGACAAAATAAACCAAAAAAAAATAAATACAAAAAGATAAAAAAATTAAAACTTACAATTAAGAAAAATAAAAAAAATATAACTATGAGAAACAAACAGAAAAATGACTTAAAAACTAGAGTTATCACAGCTCATACTTAGTTGTTTACTTGGGGCCTCAAGTAAACAAAACAAGGACACACTCCAAAACAAATGACAAGTCACAAACTGAGAACAAATTGAGAAAAATAAAAAAGAAAAAACTTCGAAATTTCAAGTAAAGTTTAACAAAAGCGTAAAACCTACTACACAAAAAAAACAGATTTAAATTAAAAAGGAAAACAACTTCCCTATCATCATTCGTGAACTAGACTTCCCTCATAGCATCTTCATGGCGCCACAGTAGTGTCCTCTCGAAATTCACAGCTCCATCATTAGATGAAAGTCATATTTAATCCAACCAAGTGATTAAAAAACTAAAATAAACACGAAACTAAATAAGCTAATAAGAAAAATATAAAACACAAAGACAAATAAAAAAATTTAAAAATTTCTTTTTACATTTACTTCTAAATTGTTAGAAGAAGAAAACCGTTTAGCTTTAAAAAAAAGTACATGAAAAAACCTACTTAAAAAAAATGATAACAAATAAAAAAAACGATATAAATTAAAAAAGAAAACAAATCCCCTATCATCATTCGTCAACTAGACTTCCCTCACAGCATTTTGAAGGCACCATCAGTAGTGTCCTCTAGAAATCCACTGATCCATCATCATATCAAAGTTATATTTAATCCAACAAAGTAACTGAAAATTAAAATAAACCAGAAACTAAAAAGCTAATAAGAAAAATATGAATCAAAAAGACAAATAAAGAAAATTCAAAAAGTTCGTTTTACATTCACTTCTAAATTGATAGAAGAAGATAACCGTTTAGCTTGCAAAAAAAGTACCTGAAACCTTGGGAATGGGCTTCTTAGATGGCTATCCATAATATTTTTGGCATCCCATAATTCATTCTGGTGATATTAAGATCGTCTCACCTAAGCGTGGAAACTGCCATGCCTAGGCGGCCGCCAAATCTACAAAAAAAACCAAAATGAGACAATATAAACCAAAACAAAATAAATACAAAAAGATAAAACAAAAAAATCAAACATATTATAATTAGTAAAAATAAAAATAAAATAACTATAAAAAACAAACCGAAAAATGACTTAAAAACTAGAGTTATCACACCCCATACTTAGTTGTTTACTTGGGGCCCCAAGTAAACAAAACTAAAACAAACTCAAAAACAAATGACAAGGCATAAACAGAGAACAAATTGAGAAAAATTAAAAAGAAAAAACTTCAAAATTTCAAGTAAAGTTTAACAAAAGCGTAAAACCTACTATACAAAAAAAAAAACAAATAAAAAAAACAGATATAAATTAAAAAGGAAAACAACTTCCCTATCATCATTCGTGAACCAGACTTCCCTCATAGCATCTTCAAGGCACCGCAGTAGTTTCCTCTCGAAATTCACTTCTCCATAATTAGATGAAAGTCATATTTAATCCAACCAAGTGATTAAAAAACTAAAATAAACACGAAACTAAAAAAGACAAATAAAAAAATTCAGAAATTTCTTTTTACATTTACTTCTAAATGGTTAGAAGAAGAAAACTGTTTAGTTTTAAAAAAAAGTACATGAAAAAACCTACTTAAAAAAAATGATAACAAATAAAAAAAACCAATATAAATTAAAATAGAAAACAACTCCCCTATCATCATTCGTGAACTAGACTTCCCTCATAGCATTTTGAAGGCACCATCAGTAGTGTCCTCTCGAAATCCACTGCTCCATCATCATATCAAAGTCATATTTAATCCAACCAAGTGACTGAAAATTAAAATAAACCAGAAACTAAAAAAGCTAATAAGAAAAATAATAAATAAAAAGACAAATAAGAAAAATTCAGAAATTTTGTTTTACATTCACTTCTAAATTGTTAGAAGAAGATAACCGTTTAGCTTGAAATAAAAGTACCTGAAACCTTGGGAATGAGCTTCTTAGATGGCTATCCATAATATTTTTGGCATCCCATAATTCATTCTGGTGATATTAAGAATGTCTCACCTAGGCGTGGAAACTGCCACGCCTAGGCGGCCGCCAAATCTACAAAAAAAACCAAAATGAGACAATATAAACCAAAACAAAATTAATACAAAAAGATAAAACAAAAACAAAATTAAAACTTATAATAATTAGTAAAAATAAAATAACTATAAAAAACAAACCGAAAAATGACTTAAAAATTAGAGTTATCACACCCCATACTTAGTTGTTTCCTTGGGGCCCCAAGTAAACAAAACTAAAACAAACTCAAAAACAAATGACAAGGCATAAACAGAGAACAAATTGAGAAAAATAAAAAAGAAAAAATTTCAAAATTTCAAGTAAAGTTTAAAAAAGCATAAAACCTACTACACAAAAAAAAAAACAAATAAAAAAATAGATATAAATTAAAAAGGAAAACAACTTCGCTAACATCATTCGTGAACCAGACTTCCCTCATAACATCTTCAAGGCACCACACTAGTGTTCTCTTGAAATTCACTGCTCCATTATTAGATGAAAGTCATATTTAATCCAACCAAGTGATTAAAAAATTAAAATAAACATGAAACTAAAAAAGCTAATAAGAAAAATATAAAACACCAAGACAAATAAAAAAAATTCACAAATTTCTTTTTACATTTACTTCTAAATTGATAGAAGAAGAAAACCGTTTAGCTTTAAAAAAAAGTACATGAAACCTTGAGAATGAGCGTCTTAGGTGCTAACAATCATATTTTTGGCATCCCATAATTCATTCTTGTGATATTAAGATCGTCACCCCTAGGCGTAGAAACCACCACGACTAGGCTGCCGTCAAATCTACAAAACAAAAACAAAATGCGACAAAATAAACAAAAAAAAATTTCAAAAAGATAAAACAAATAACATTAAAACATACAATTAATAAAAATAAAATAAAAATAACTACAAAAACAAACCAAAAATTTATTTAAAAACTAGAGTTACCAACCCCATACTGAGTTGTTTACTTGGGGCCCCAAGTAAACAAAACTAAGACGAAATCAAAAAAAATGACAAGGAACCAACGGAGAACAAATGGAGAAAAAAAAACAAAATTTCAAGTTAAGGTTAATAAATGCGTAAAACCTACTACAAAAAAATGATAACAAATAAAAAAAAAACCGATATAAATTAAAAAAGAAAACAACTCCCCTATCATCATTCGTGAAATAGACTTCCCTCATAGCATTTTTAAGGCGTCATCAGTAGTGTCCTCTCGAAATCCACTGTCCCATCATCAAATCAAAGACATATTTAATCCAACAAAGTGACTGAAAATTAAAATAAACCAGAAACTAAAAAAGCTAATAAGAAAAACATTAAACAAAAAGACAAATAAAAAAAATTCAGAAATTTCGTTTTACATTCACTTCTAAATTGTTAGAAGAAGATAACCGTTTAATTTGCAAAAAAAAACACCTGAAACGTTGGGAATGAGCTTCTTAGATGGCTATCAATAATATTTTTAGCATCCCATAATTAATTCTTGTGATATTAAGATGGTCTCACCTAGGCGTGGAAACCGCCACGCCTAGGTGGCCCCCAAATCTACCACAAAAAACAAAAATGAGACAATTTAAACCAAAACAAAATAAATACAAAAAGTTAAAACAAATAAAATTAAAACTTATAATTAGTAAAAATAAAAATAAAATAAATATAAAAAAACAAACCGAAAAATGACTTAAAAATTAGAGTTATCACACCTCATACTTAGTTGTTTCTTGGGGCCGCAAGTAAACAAAACTAAAACATACTCAAAAACAAATGACAAGGCATAAACAGAGAACAAATTGAGAAAAATAAAAAAGAAAAAACTTTAAAATTTCAAGTAAAGTTTAACAACAGCGTAAAACCTACTATACAAAAAAAACAAATAAAAAAAACATTTATAAATTAAAAATGATAACAACTTCCCTATCATCATTTGTGAACCAGACTTCCCTCATAGCATCTTCAAGGCACCACAATAGTGTGCTCTCGAAATTCACTACTCCATCATTAGATGAAAGTCATATTTAATCCAACCAAGTGATTAAAAAATTAAAATAAACACGAAACTAAAAAAGCTAATAAGAAAAATATAAAACACAAAGACAAATAAAAAAAATTCAGAAATTTCTTTTTACATTTACTTCTAAATTGTTAGAAGAAGAAAATCGTTTAGCTTTAAAAAAAGTACATGAAACCTTGAGAATGAGCTTCTTAGGGGCTAACCATCATATTTTTGGCATCCCATAATTTATTCTTGTGATATTAAGATCGTCACCCCTAAAGCATGGAAACCACCACGACTAGGCGGCCGTCAAATCTACAATAAAAACAAAAGGTGACAAAATAAACAAAAAAATAACAACAAAAAGATACAACAAATAAAATTAAAACACACGATTAATAAAAATAAAATAAAAATAACTAAAAAAACAAACCAAAAAATTGTTTAAAAACTAGAGTTACCACACCCGATACTTAGTTGTTTACTTGGGGCCCCAAGTAAAAAAAACTAAGACAAAGTCAAAAAGAAAATGACAAGGAACCAACGGAAAACAAAATGTGAAAAAAAAAACAAAATTTCAAGTTAAGGTTAATAAAGGCCAAAAACCTAGTTAAAAAAAATGATAACAAATAAAAAAAACCGATAGAAATTAAAATATAAAACAACTCCCCTATCATCATTCGTGAACTAGACTTCCCTCATAGCATTTTGAAGGCGCCATCAGTAGTGTCCTCTCGAAATCCACTGCTCCATCATCAGATCAAAATCATATTTATTCCAACCAAGTGACTGAAAATAAATTAAACCAGAAACTAAAAAAGCTAATAAGAAAAATAATAAACAAAAAGACAAATAAAAAAATTCAGAAATTTCGTTTTACATTCACTTCTAAATTGTTAGCAGAAGATAACCGTTTAGCTTGAAATAAAAGTACCTGAAACCTTGGGAATGAGCTTCTTAGATGCCTATCCATAATATTTTTGGCATCCCATAATTCATTCTTGTAATATTAAGATCGTCTCACCTAGGCGTGGAAACTGCCACGCCTAGGCGGCCGCCAAATCTTCAAAAAAAACCAAAATGAGACAATATAAACCAAAACAAAATAAATACAAAAAAATAAAACAAAAAAATAAAACTTATAATAATGAGTAAAAATAAAAATAAAATAACTGTAAAAAACAAACCGAAAAATGACTTAAAAACTAGAGTTATCACCCTATACTTAGTTGTTTACTTGGGGCCCCAAGTAAACAAAATTAAAACAAACTCAAAAGCAAATGACAAGGCATAAACAAAAAACAAATTGAGAAAAATAAAAAATAAAAAGCTTTTAAATTTCAAGTAAAGTTTAACAAAAGTGTAAAACCTACCACACAAACAAAAAAACAAATAAAAAAAAATAGATATAAATTAAAAAGGAAAACAACTTCCCTATCATCATTCGTGAACCAGACTTCCCTCATAGCATCTTCAAGGCATCACAGTAGTATCCTCTCGAAATTCACTGCTCCATAATTAGATGAAAGTCATATTTAATCCAACCAAGTGACTAAAAAACTAAAATAAACACGAAACTAAAAAAGCTAATAAGAAAAATATAAAACACAAACACAAATAAAAAAATTGAGAAATTTCTTTTTACATTTACTTCTAAATTGTTTAAAGAAGAAAACCGTTTAGCTTTAAAAAAAAGAACATGAAACCTTGAGAATGAGCTTCTTAGGTGCTAACCATCATATTTTTGGCATCCCATAATTCATTGTTGTGATATTAAGATCGTCACCCCTAGGCGTGCAAACCGCCACAACTAGGCAGCCCTCAAATCTAAAAAAAAACAAAATGTGACAAAATAAACCAAAAATAAATACAAAAAGATAAAACAAATAAAATTAAAACATACACTTAATAAAAATAAAATAAAAATAACTCAAAAATCAAACCAAAAAATTATTTAAAAACTAGAGTTACCACAACCCATACTTAGTTGTTTACTTGGGGTCCCAAGTAAACAAAACTAAGACAAATTCAAAAAAAAAATGACAAGGAACCAACGGAGAACAAAATGAGAAAAAAAAAAACAAAATTTCAAGTTAAGGTTAATAAAGGCCTAAAACATACTACAAAAAAATGATAACAAATAAAAAAAACCGATATAAATTAAAAAAGAAAACAACTCTCCTATCATCATAGGTGAACTAGACTTCCCTCATAGCATTTTGAAGGCGCCATCAGTAGTGTCCTCTCGAAATCCACTACTCCATCATCAGATCAAAGACATTTTTAATCCAACAAAGTGACTGAAAATTAAAATAAACCAGAAACTAAAAAAGCTAATAAGAAAAACATTAAACAAAAAGAAAAATAAAAAAAATTCAGAAATTTCGTTTGACATTCACTTCTAAATTGTTAGAAGAAGATAACCGTTTAATTTGCAAAAAAAAACACCTGAAACGTTGGGAATGAGCATCTTAGATGGCTATCCATAATATTTTTGGCATCCCATAATTAATTCTTGTGATATTAAGATCGTCTCACCTAGGCGTGGAACAGCCACGCCTAGGTGGCCGCCAAATCTACCAAAAAAAACCAAAATGAGACAATATAAACCAAAACAAAATAAATACAAAAAGTTAAAACAAATAAAATTAAAACTTATAATTAGTAAAAATAAAAATAAAATAACTATAAAAAAAACAAACCGAAAAATGACTTAAAAACTAGAGTTATCACACCCCATAATTAGTTGTTTATTTGGGGCCCCAAGTAAACAAAACTAAAACAAACTGAAAAACAAATGACAAGGCATAAACAAAGAACAAATAGAGAAAAATAAAAAAGAAAAAACTTTAAAATTTCAAGTAAAGTTTAAAAAAAGCATAAAACCTACTACACAAAAAAAAAAAGATATAAATTAAAAATGAAAACAACTTCCCTATTATCATAAATGAACCACACTTCCCTCATAGCATCTTCAAGGCACCACAATAGTGTCCTCTCGAAATTCACTACTCCATCATTAGATGCTAGTCATATTTAATCCAACCAAGTGATTAAAAAATTAAAATAAACACGAAACTAAAAAAGCTAATAAGAAAAATATAAAACAAAAAGACAAATAAAAAAATTCAGAAATTTCTTTTTACATTTACTTCTAAATTGTTAGAAGAAGAAAATCGTTTAGCTTTAAAAAAAGTACATGAAACCTTGAGAATGAGCTTCTTAGGGGCTAACCATCATATTTTTGGCATCCCATAATTTATTCTTGTGATATTAAGATCGTCACCCCTAAGCATGGAAACCACCACGACTAGGCGGCCGTCAAATCTACAATAAAAACAAAATGTGACAAAATAAACAAAAAAAATACAAAAAGATACAACAAATAAAATTAAAACAGACAATTAATAAAAATAACTAAAACAACAAACCAAAAAATTGTTTAAAAACTAGAGTTACCACACCCGATACTTAGTTATTTACTTGGGGCCCCAAGTAAACAAAACTAAGACGAAGTCAAAAAGAAAATGACAAGGAACCAACGGAGAACAAAATGTGAATAAAAAAACAAAATTTAAAGTTAAGGTTAATAAAGGCCAAAATCCTACTTAAAAAAAATGATAACAAATAAAAAAAAACCAGATAGAAATTAAAATAGAAAACAACTCCCCTATCATCATTCGTGAACTAGACTTCCCTCATAGCATTTTGAAGGCGCCATCAGTAGTGTCCGCTCGAAATCCACTGCTACATCATCAAAATCATATTTAATCCAACCAAGTCACTGAAAATTAAAATAAACCAGAAACTAAAAAAGCTAATAAGAAAAATAATAAACAAAAAGACAAATAAAAAAAATTCAGAAATTTCGTTTTACATTCACTTCTAAATTGTTAGAAGAAGATAACCGTTTCGCTTGAAATAAAAGTACCTGAAACCTTGGGAATGAGCTTCTTAGATGGCTATCCATAATATTTTTTGCATCCCATAATTCATTCTTGTGATATTAAGATCGTCTCACCTAGGCGTGGAAACTGCCACGCCTAGGCGGCCGCCAAATCTAAAAAAAAAAACCAAAATGAGACAATATAAACTAAAACAAAATAAATACAAAAAGATAAAACAAAATAAATACAAAAAGATAAAACAAAATAAATACAAAAAGATAAAACAAAATAAATACAAAAAGATAAAACAAAAGAATAAAACTTATAATAATTAGTAAAATAAAAATAAAATAACTGTAAAAAACAAACCGAAAAATGACTTAAAAACTAGAGTTATCACACCCCATACTTAGTTGTTTACTTGGGGCCCCAAGTAAACAAAACTAAAACAAACTCAAAAACAAATGACAAGGCTTAAACAAAGAACAAATTGAGAAAAATAAAAAATAAAAAGCTTTTAAATTTCAATTAAAGTTTAACAAAAGCGTAAAACCTACTACACAAAAAAAAAAGATATAAATTAAAAATGAAAACAATTTCCCTATCATCATTAGTGAACCAGACTTCCCTCATAGCATCTTCAAGGCACCACAGTAGTGTCCTCTCGAAATTCACTACTCCATCATTAGATGAAAGTCATATTTAATCCAACCAAGTGATTAAAAAACTATAATAAACACGAAACTAAAAAAGCTAATAAGAAAAATATAAAACACAAAGACAAATTAAAAAAATTCAGAAATTTGTTTTTACATTTACTTCTAAATTGTTAGAAGAAGATAACCGTTTTGCTTGAAATAAAAGTACCTGAAACCTTGGGAATGAGCTTCTTAGATGGCTATCCATAATATTTTTGGCATTCCATAATTCATTCATGTGATATTAAGATCGTGTCACCTAGGCGTGGAAACCGTCACGCCTAGGCAGCCTCCAAATCTACCAAAAAAAACCCAAAATGAGATAATATAAACCAAAACAAAATAAATACAAAAAGATAAAACAAAAAAAATAAAACTTATAATAATTAGTAAAATTAAAAATAAAATAACTATAAAAAACTAACCGAAAAATGACTTAAAAACTAGAGTTATCACACCCCATACTTAGTTGTTTACTTTCGGCCCCAAGTAAACAAAACTAAAACAAACTCAAAAACAAATGACAAGGCATAAACCGAGAACAAATTGAGAAAAATAGAAAAGAAAAACTTCAAAATTTCAAGTAAAGTTTAACAAAAGTGTAAAACTTACTACACAAAAACAACAAATAAAAAAATCAGTGTATAAATTAAAAACAAAATCAACTTCCCTATCATCATTCAGAAATTTCTTTTTACATTTACTTCTAAATTATTAGAAGAAGCAAACCGTTTAGCTTTAAAAAAAAGTACATGAAACCTTGAGAATGAGCTTCTTAGGTGGTAACCATCATATTTTTGGCATCACATAATTCATTCTTGAGATATTAAGATCGTCACCCCTAGGCGTGCAAACCGCCACGACTAGGCAGCCCTGAAATCTACAAAAAAATCAAAATGTGACAAAATAAACAAAAAAAAATATAAAAAGATAAAACAAATAAAATTAGAACATACAATTAATAAAACTAAAATAAAAATAACAAAAAAATCAATCCAAAAAATTATTTAAAAACTAGAGTTACCACACCTCATACTTAGTGTTTACACGTGGCCCTAAGTAAACAAAACTTAGACAAAGTCAAAAAAAAAATGACAAGGAACCAACGGAGATCAAAATGAGAAAAAAAAAACAAAATTTCAAGTTAAGGTTAATAAAGTCCTAAAACCTACTACAAAAAAATAACAAATAAATAAAACCGATATCAATTAAAAAAGAAAACAACTCTCATATCATCATTCGTGAACTAGACTTTCCTCTTACCATTTTGAATGCGCCATCGGTAGTGTCCTATCGAAATCCGCTACTCCTTCATTAGATCAAAGTCATATTTAATCCAACCAAGTGACTGAAAATTAAAATAAACCAGAAACTAAAAAAGCTAATAAGAAAAATATTAAACAAAATGACAAATAAAAAAAATTCAGAAATTGTTTTACATTCACTTCTAAATTGTTAGAAGAAAATAACCGTTTAGCTTGCAAAAAAAGTACCTGAAACCTTTGGAATTAGATGGCTATCCATAATATTTTTGGCATCCCATAATTTATTCTTGTGATATTAAGATCGTCTCACCTAAGCCTGAAAACCGCCACGCCAAGGCGGCCGCCAAATCTACCAAAAAAAACCAAAATGAGACAATATAAACCAAAACAAAATAAATACAAAAAGATAAAACAAATAAAATTAAAACTTATAATTAGTAAAAATAAAAACAAAATAACTATAAAAAACAAACAGAAAAATGACTTAAAAACTAGAGTTATCACACCCCATACTTAGTTGTTTACTTGGGGACCCAAGTAAACAAAACTAAAACAAACTCAAAAATAAATGACAAGACATAAACAGAGAACAAATTGAGAAAAATAAAAAAGAAAAAACTTTAAAATTTCAAGTAAAGTTTAACAAAAGCGTAAAACCTACTACACAAAAAAAACAAATAAAAAAAACAGATATAAATTAAAAAGGAAAACAACTTCCCTATCAACATTCGTGAACCAGACTTCCCTCATAGCATCTTCAAGGGACCACAATAGTGTCCTCTCGAAATTCACTGCTCCATCATTAGATGAAAGTCATATTTAATCAAACCAAGTGATTAAAAAATTAGATAACTCGAAATTCACCACAAATTTCAAGTTAAGATTAATGAAACCCTAAAACCTACTACATAAAAAAAAAGAAAAAAAAACATATAAAAATTAATACAGAAAACAACTCCCCTATCTTCATTCGTGAACTAGACTTTCGTCGCAGCATTTTGAATGTGCCATCATTAGTGCCCTCTCGTAATCCACTTCTCCATCATCATATGAAAGTCATATTTAATCCAACCAAGTGACTGAAAGCTAACATAAACCAGAAAATAAAAAAACTAATAAGAAAAATATAAAACACAAAGTAAAATATAAAAAAAAATCAAAAATTTCTTATTAAGTTTACTTCTAAATTGTTAGAAGAAGATAACTGTATAGCTTACAAAACAAAGTACATGTAACCTTGGCAAAGAGCTTCTTAGATGCTATCCATAATATTTTTGGCATCCCATAATTCAGTCTTGTGAAATTAAGATGATCACACCTAGGCGTGAAAACTGTCATGCCTAGGCGGCCGCCAAATCTTCCAAAATAAAAACAAAATGAGACAAAATAAACAAAAACAAAATAAAAACAAAAAGATAAAAAAAATAAAATTAAAACCTACAATTAATAAAAATAAAAATAAAATAACTAATAAAAACCAACCAAAAAAAACTAGAGTTATCACACTCCATACTTAGTTGTTTACTTGGGGCCCCAAGTAAACAAAACTAAGACAAACTCAAAAAAATGACAAGCCACAAACAGAGAACGAAATGAGAAAAAAAAACACCAAAATTTCAAATTAAGGTTAATAAAAGCCTAAAACCTATTATACAAAAAAAATTGAAAAAAAACATATAAAAATTAATAAAGAAAACAACTCCCCTATCTTCATTTGTGAACTAGACTTCCGTCGTAGCATTTTGAATGTGCCATCATTAGTGCCCTCTCGTAATCCACTTCTCCATCATCATATGAAAGTCATATTTAATCCAACCAAGTGACTGAAAACTAACATAAACCAGAAAATAAAAAAACTAATAAGAAAAATATAAAACACAAAGTAAAATATAAAAAAAAATCAAAAATTTCTTATTAAGTTTACTTCTAAATTGTTAGAAGAAGATAACTGTATAGCTTACAAAACAAAGTACATGTAACCTTGGCAAAGAGCTTCTTAGATGCTATCCATAATATTTTTGGCATCCCATAATTCAGTTTTGTGAAATTAAGATCGTCACACCTAGGTGTGAAAACTGTCATGCCTAGGCGGCCGCCAAATCTTCCAAAAAAAATAACAAAATGAGACAAAATAAACAAAAACAAAATAAAAACAAAAAGATAAAAAAATAAAATTAAAACCTACATTTAATAAAAATAAACATAAAATAACTAATAAAAACCAACCGAAAAAAACTAGAGTTATCACACTCCATACTTAGTTGTTTACTTGGGGCCCAAAGTAAACAAAACTAAGACAAACTCAAAAAAATGACAAGCCACAAACAGAGAACGAAATGAGAAAAAAAAACACCAAAATTTCAAATTAAGGTTAATAAAAGCCTAAAACCTATTACACAAAAAAAAAGAAAAAAAACATAAAAATTAATAAAGAAAACAACTCCCCTATCATTATTCGTGAACTAGACTTCCCTCGTAGCATTTTAAACGCGGCATCATTAGTGCCCTCTCGAAATCCACTTCTCCATCATCATATGAAAGTCATATTTAATCCAACCAAGTGACTGAAAGCTAACATAAACTAGAAACTAAAAAAACTAATAAGAAAAATATAAAACACAAAATCAAATATAAAAAAAATCAAAAATTTCTTATTAAATTTAATTCTAAATTGTTAGAAGAAGATAACTGTATAGCTTACAAAACGAAGTACATGTAACCTTGGCAACGAGCTTCTTAGATGCTATCCATAATATTTTTGGCATCCCATAATTCATTCTTGTGATATTAAGATCGTCACACCTAGGCGTGAAAACTGCCACGCCTAGGTGGCTGCCAAATCCTCCGAAAAAAAACCAAAATGAGACAAAATAAAAATAAAAACAAAAAGATAAAACAAATAAAATTAAAAACTACAATTAATAAAAATAAAAATAAAATAACTAATAAAAACCAACCAAAAAATGACTTAAAAACTAGTGTTATGATACCCCATACTTAGTTGTTTACTTGGGGCCCCAAGTAAACAAAACTAAGACAAACTCAAAAAAATGACAAGCCACAAACAGAGAACGAAATGTGAAAAAAAAACACCAAAATTTCAAATTAAGGTTAATAAAAGCCTAAAACCTATTACACAAAAAAAAATGAAAAAAAACATATAAAAATTAATAAAGAGAACAACTCCCCTATCTTCATTCGTGAACTAGACTTTCGTCGCAGCATTTTGAATGTGCCATCATTAGTGCCCTCTCGTAATCCACTTCTCCATCATCATATGAAAGTCATATTTAATCCAACCAAGTGACTGAAAGCTAACATAAACCAGAAAATAAAAAAACTAATAAGAAAAATATAAAACACAAAGTAAAATATAAAAAAAAATCAAAAATTTCTTATTAAGTTTACTTCTAAATTGTTAGAAGAAGATAACTGTATAGCTTACAAAACAAAGTACATGTAACCTTGGCAATGAGCTTCTTAGATGCTATCCATAATATTTTTGGCATCCCATAATTCAGTCTTGTGAAATTAAGATCGTCACACCTAGGCGTGAAAACTGTCAGGCCTCGCCATATCTTCCAAAAAAAAACAAAATGAGACAAAATAAACAAGAACAAAATAAAAACAAAAAGATAAAAATAATAAAATTAAAACCTACAATTAATAAAAATAAAAATAAAATAACTAATAAAAACCAACCAAAAAAAACTAGAGTTATCACACTGCATACTTAGTTGTTTACTTGGGGCCCCATGTAAACAAAACTAGGACAAACTCAAAAAAATGACAAGCCACAAACAAAGAACGAAATGAGAAAAAAACACCAAAATTTCAAATTAAGGTTAATAAAAGCCTAAAACCTATTACACAACAAAAAAAAAAACATATAAAAATTAATAAAGAAAATAACTCCCCCATCTTCATTCGTGAACTAGACTTCCGTTGTAGCATTTTGAATGTGCCATCATTAGTGCCCTCCCGTAATCGACTTCTCCATCATCATATGAAAGTCATATTTAATCCAACCAAGTGACTGAAAGCTAACATAAACCAGAAAATAAAAAAACTAATAAGAAAAATATAAAACACAAAGTAAAATATAAAAAAAAATCAAAAATTTCTTATTAAGTTTACTTCTAAATTGTTAGAAGAAGATAATTGTATAGCTTACAAAACAAAGTACATGTAACCTTGGAAAAGAGCTTCTTCGATGCTATCCATAATATTTTTGGCATCCCATAATTTAGTCTTGTGATATTAAGATCGTCATACCTAGGCGTAAAAACTGTCATGCCTAGGCGGCCGCCAAATCTTCCAAAAAAAAAAACAAAATGAGACAAAATAAACACAAGCAAAATAAAAACAAAAAGATAAAACAAATAAAATTAAAACCTACAATTAATAAAAATAAAATAAAAATAACTAATAAAAACCAACCGAAAAATAACTCGAGTTATCACACTCCATACTTAGTTGTTTACTTGGGGCCCCAAGTAAACAAAACTAAGACAAACTCAAAAAAATGACAAGCCACAAACAGAGAACGAATTGAGAAAAAAAAACACCAAAATTTCAAATTAAGGTTAATAAAAGCCTAAAACCTATTACACAAAAAAAAAGAAAAAGAACATAAAAATTAATAAAGAAAACAACTTCCCTATCATTATTCGTGAACTAGACTTCCCTCGTAGCATTTTAAATGCGCCATCATTAGTGCCCTCTCGAAATCCACTTCTCCATCATCATATGAAAGTCATATTTAATCCAACCAAGTGACTGAAAGCTAACATAAACCAGAAACTAAAAAAACTAATAAGAAAAATATAAAACACAAAATCAAATATAAAAAAAATCAAAAATTTCTTATTAAATTTAATTCTAAATTGTTAGAAGAAGATAACTGTATAGCTTACAAAACGAAGTACATGTAACGTTGGCAACAAGCTTCTTAGATGCTATCCATAATATTTTTGGCATCCCATAATTCATTCTTGTGATATTAAGATCGTCACACCTAGGCGTGAAAACTGCCACGCCTAGGCGGCTGCCAAATCCTCCAAAAAAAAACCAAAATGAGACAAAATAAAAAAAAAAACAAAAAGATAAAACAAATAAAATTAAAACCTACAATTAATAAAAATAAAAATAAAATAACTAATAAAAACCAACCAAAAAATGACTTAAAAACTAGTGTTATCATACCCCATACTTAGTTGTTTACTTGGGGCCCCAAGTAAACAAAACTAAGACAAACTCAAAAAAATGACAAGCCACAAAAGAGAACGAAATGAGAAAAATAAAAATAAAAACACCAAAATTTCAAGTTAAGGTTAATAAAAGCCTAAAACCTACTACACAAAAAAAAAGAAAAAAACATAAAAATTAATAAAGAAAACGACTCCTCTATCATTATTCGTGAACTAGACTTCCCTCGTAGCATTTTGAAGGCGCCATCATAGTGTCCTCTCGGAATCCACACTGCTCCATCATCAGATGAAAGTCAAATTTAATCCAACAAGTGTCTGAAAACTAAAATAAACCAAAAACTAAAAAAGCTAATAAAAAAAATATAACGAGTTAAAGTTAATAACAACTTAAAATCTATTGTAAGGAAATAAGAACAGTTCCATTTCTGCTAAGTTAGGTCCTGAGACAGTTCCATTTCTGCTGAGGGAGTTTAGTAGGGAACTTGATGAGTGGTTTGTAGTTAGAGGAGATGATTGGGAAGAATACGAAGAAGCATCGGACCCTTGATAATACATATAACTTGGTGGAGCTGATGGTAGGGTGCATTCTAAAAAACTCGGATAAGACTGAAAATGTGGAAACGAGTAAGCAGAAGTAGTTTCATGAGAAGGGTAATCAGGTATTAGATGCTCTGAATGTTGCAGTGAGTACTGCTGATGATCATAGCCGGCAGAAAAAAGGACCTTCTGATCTGGAAGGTGCAGGGGAATGGTAATCTTGAGACGGTGGAGGAGCATGGTAATCTTGGGAGGGGTAACCTGCAAATGGATAAGGAGGAGAGGAAAAACTCAATTGATACATGAAGACAATAAAGATACTTGGACGACGTCCAAGGTACACTTTAATCCCTCCGAGTCATAACAAAGTCAACATAGTTTTTCTTGTTCCCCAAATTTTACATTTAAACATCTCTAAAAACCAACATGCTGTCACAAAAAATAAACTGCATCTACATATTAGAATGATTCATATATTCTTAAATTTAAAACTAACTTGTATTGGTAACCACTAATCAGAATCCATTATCCACAAGAACAGAAAACAATACAGTAAACCTTATTGGGAGGGTCTAAAACATATGCAAGATAAGTTGCTGCTGTTTTGATGAATGAAAATAACAAAACAGTAGAAACTACAACATTACGGGCAAGACGGTTAAATAAAAAAAATGAACGAAATGTGATGGATCTGACCTTATCAATTGAAGTCACATTGATAAATAAACTCTGATTTGGAGAGCATGTAAGCTCACAGAACAGATTCCAAAAGTTCCTTAAGCATGCTGGACAACCTACAAGAAAAGGAATTGCCTGCAAGAACGTAAAATGTATTAAAGACATAAACATGTAATTCAAAAAAGCTAATATAACTAAGTGAAGAGCAAGATGAATTAGAAAGATACAGAGACATAAAGGTAAACCATTCCTACTCAGTATATTGGTAACCACTAATCAGAATCCATTATCCATACTATCCATGTTTAAAAACAAACAAACAAAGAGCAAAAGATGTTGTAAGATCAATTCAAATGTTACTTTCATGATGAATATGCACCAATAATAAAAGAATTTGATAATAGGTTACCTGCTAGACTATGTCCTTAATGTGTCAAAGGAAGGACTCCACGACCCTTGTTACCTGGGTTATCACAAATTTACGTTTGCACTTCTGGAAAATTTTCAAAAAAGTATCACAGGCCATATCCTGTAATTCATGAAAGATGATTAACATTTACACATTAGTTTGTTAAAACAAATTTGGCAATAATAGACAAAAATTCAAACACTAGAAGAAAACTATAGATTAATGTAATACTTCACTCAAAGTTGGACTGTTTATACATCAAAAACATATTTTCACCAATTTAAAAAGTGAAAAAGCGATGCGAAAGTTGAAAGGAAAATACTTGCATAAAATATTTAGATGCTTTGTTAATTTTCAACAGATTTACAGTAAGAAAACTATAGATTAATGTAATACTTCACTCAAAGTTGGACTGTTTATACATCAAAAACATATTTTCACCAATTTAAAAAGTGAAAAAGCGATGCGAAAGTTGAAAGGAAAATACTTGCATAAAATATTTAGATGCTTTGTTAATTTTCAACAGATTTACAGTAAGCTCATTATGATTGTTCTATAGGTTACAATGATAGGATAGAGTGAAGTATCTTATCAAAACTAGTGTTTATGGACAAAAAACCCAAAATGATATAAAATAAAACAAAACAAAATAAACACGAAAGAGATAAAACAAAGAAAATTAAAACCTACAATTACTAAAAAATAAAAATAAAATAATTAGAATTAAGAGAAAAATAAATAGAAAAATAATTCAAAAACTAAACTTATCACACCTCCACACTTAGTTGTTTATTGTCCCCAAGTATACAAATCTAAGACAAAAACAATTTTTTTTTTTGAGAAAAACAAGATAGTAAACAGCCTTACAAAAAGATTTCTTTTAAGACAAACAAGATTTTATTTTTTCCTTTTTGAGTCCTAGGAAGTAGTAAGGTACATTACCAATTCACCACCTTCAACTGGCTAAGCTTCAACAGCTTACTCTTACCTTACAATGTTCTTTCGCGCAAGTGATCAAGGTGATTAGCCCAACCCCCTAGCTACCTGAATCATTGAAAGAAGAGGAGCCGAGCCCCTTCACTTCTTCTTTTAACAAACATTCAGAAATTAATCAAGCAAGAGCATAGTTCAAGCATTGAGAAATCAAAAATCAAACATTACAATTTATCATATGCACCAAGCTTTATTCATAATCAAACAATTCCAGAAAAAAAAAACACATGAGAATTACTAAGTAGCACACACTCACAACAGCTGAGAAATACGCAAAAAGCAACACTGTATTTGCTGTTAACATATGTGGCCATCAAACTCCATGAGAGTGCACCAAGCAGCCCTGATAGAACTAGATATGACCTTCTTCGGTAACTAAAAAAGGGGGATTGAGTCACTGCATGCCATATTAATAACTTTAGTAATGATCCTTTAGTCCATAGGAAAGATAAAAGATGGAAAAATAATGAACTTCCCACTCAAGGAAGAAGAAAAAGTGATACAGTCTAGTACCTAATGAACCCATCTAGAGGTTTGACAAGCCACAGGAATGCAGAAATACCAGAAATCACAGCTGCCTAGTCAATATACGAAACCTGTCAATGCTTCAAATACTAGCATGAGTAATTCTAAATCCTCTTACCAAATATTCCTATAAATCCCCCTACTTACTAATTGAAGAATATATTAAATGGTTTTTATATTACGAAGACATAAATGATAGGATAAAGTGAAGTATCTTACCAAAACTACGTGTTTATGGACAAAGTACTCTGAAACCGTAATTAGAAACCAAAGTGGACTGGGGAGTTAATTTAAAGATAAAAATAAAAGTAAAAGAAAGTGGATTTGGGATATGAGACACTTGGAAATTGTTATAATGCAACAGCAATAAGAAGCCTTCCAATACGTACAAGAAAACTATAAGATGTAAATAACAATACTTCAAACCACAAATAATTCTAAAGAATGAAGTTTTATATAACTCATGTAAATCATTATAGATAAATAAAACTCACTACTACAAAGAAAAAAGAATGAAGTTTTATATAACTCATGTAAATCGTTATAAATAAATCAGAACCAGACTTTCTTTTAACAAGGTATAGTATCTTCGCAAATAATAAGCATGTAGAAAATAGCAGAAAAGTACAAGAAAAAGTAACCTGAACTCCTGGATGAGTCTCATGCATAAACTCAAACAACTTTTTCACAATAGTTTTAAGAAACTTCCGTTGAGCTCTTAAAAACCGTGGATACTGCCCAACAACATACTTGTCATCAATTCTTACATAATATTACTTGCAATAACAGCTTTGTTATCTTTTCCCTTTGTGATTTCACATAGATTTAATAAATCACGAATGACCATAACCAACAGCTTTGTTATACATCCATCAGTCTTATAAAGTGAAAAATAAATTAAAACAATCATGCTCATGCATAAAAAAAGACAAACGCACAAGCAGGGAGAAAAGGAGAATATAAATTATTGAGTAACTAAGACTCAAAAACTCAATTGATACATGAAGACAATAAAGATACTTGGACGACGTCCAAGGTACACTTTAATCCCTCCGAGTCATAACAAAGTCAACATAGTTTTCCTTGTTCCCCAAATTTTACATTTAAATATCTCTAAAAACCAACATGCCGTCACAAAAAATGAATTGCATCTACAGATTAGAATGATTCATATATTCTTAAATTTAAAACTAACTTGTATATCTTGGGAAATTAAATCATTTAAGCTACAGCATGAGGTTCACCGTACCTGTTCCTCCATCATGGAACCGGATATAGATCCTATTGCCCAGCAGAGTGTGTTCAAATGGTTCCATGTCCAATCCTCACCAGTCAATTGTTTACTTAATTTCCTCAGCATCTACATTTACATGAAAAAAGTTAGACCATCAATATCATGATTCAACATAATTGATATCCTGGTTTCTACCATTTGATGTATACAAAATCAGCTTAACAGAGAGAAAAATAATTTTCTTTCCCAGCAAACAACCAAAGGAACAGCGCTTCTGATTTACAGTTTTACATACCTGCTTCTCAGTATCGTCATGGTCAAGGTGTGACAAATATATAAGAGTCTCCCTCATAATCTGCATAATTATACATCGATGCGAGAATTATGCACAAACTATATCGAAATAGTGTTCATATGTAAATAACTTACGAGATAAAGGTTTACTCTATACAGATAGTGTATTAGATGCTAAACTCTGGCAGAAATCAGATGTCGGCTTATAACTTTATATTGAACAAGAACATCATTGCCCTTCAAAGTTTCCCGAACAATATTGCCATTCTCATCTTCATCTATGAGAACCTCTTCAGGCTTGGCCATACGACAGATCATAAGCATTCTCAACTTTGACATTGGACCAGCATAAAGCTGCCTGTGCTGAAGAAGCTGCGAACCATGCCCATCAACAATACCAGGGAGCACTGCTGGTACCTGGTTATTGAATTTAAAAAATAAATAAATCAGTAACACTTATTCACAGTACAAGGCACCATTCTTGGAAAGAGAATAATAATCAGAAGAAACACACAACAAAGACAGATCAAAACAGTAAATGAAACAGCAGCTGCTCATATATTGTCTATCCCGAAATGATGAATTTCAATCTTAGGCTATCCAATTCAAACTTATTTTGTAATGCACTCTGAAGTCTGAATGGATCCTTTTCATTAAGTTGTATGAAACTATGAATACATGTGAAGTTTCAAAGTTGTTCATATAATCAAAGAGAAAGGTCTAATTATATCCTAGATAATCTTCTAGCATTAGTTTCCTTATTAAATCAAATAAGTGAGCTAATAAAGTTAATGAAGGAAGCGGTTTTGATTTCATAAAGTTAATAATAAAAAAACAAAGGGACAGTAAAGTTGGAAAGATAAAGTCAAATGGCTGTAATCTCAGACCTTTATTTACTTTAATATTTAATTTAATTTAATTTTGCAAACGTGTATCTTTTGTTATTATGCTCTTAATATAACAGTACATATGCCGATACATTATAACTTTCTTGTTAACATTGAGGACAAACGAGGCAGTACAAGAAGCTAAAATGATTCTCTTGATTAACTGTTTACATATACACAATATCAAGAACCTATAAATAATAATCAACAAAGTAATGATGGAAGCAGTTTTGATTTCAATATGTATCTATGAATAATAAGATACGTCAATATTTCTTACAGACTTAAACTATTATATAATTATGAAAAAATCAAACGAAAGGAAGACAATCCAAACAAACCTGCAATTGGACCATGAATATATTATACATCTTTATGTACTGCACATCATAATAATTACCAAACTGAAGGGCTGCTACCTGCAAAAAAAAAATTTTTTTTTGTAAAAAAAAAAAAACCAAATATTTATCTTAAAAGTTCAGGTAAAACGTAACCACTTAATGAATCGAACATACCTCAGTTAGACATTGCAATGTTAGGTTGCGATATGCTGGAACCGGAAAGAACTTTAGGAGTGTCTCAAGCTGCAAGGTATATATAATTTAAAAAAATTCAGTTTGTGAATTCCTCCATCACAAGATCCGATGCTCCATTATAATCCAATCTATCAATCTTTCGTAGATCCAAGAGGCCGTTCCCAGATCCACCAATGTATCCGGAATTCTCAATCCTCTTCCACAAGTCTGTTAACAAAGGTACAATTGTTGGCCTTCCTTGTCTATTCTTCTTTGGAGCTTGCTAATTACATTTTTACACTGCAAATGCAGAAATTGCATGAACTCAAATGCATACGGAACATGAACAAACATAGAAAAGAGCGAGAATGAATTGATTTACCAATCAAAAAATAGAAATAAGCAAAGTCAAAAACATTTTCAGGATTGCAGTTTGTAAAAGATACCTCAGATCAGATACCTAAAAACCTCAAACTGATCTCAAGGGGGAAGAGAGGTTGACCCATTCTGAGTTTAGGGTGTGCCACAAGCCTCAACAAGGGCATAACAACGGTGCTCATAGATGACCTACCAACAAAGGACCACCACGTCCTTTTTGTTGACAGTGCTCTATCCTACCAATTGGCAACCCACACTGGCAGCCTAGTACTTCTCTTATCAATTATAGTATTACTTTGAAAATTAAGAAATATTAACAAGGATTTCTGCTCGTGATTATATGACAAACAAGACCAATTCTATCGGAAAACAGATGACCATCTCTACCGAAAAAGACACGGCATTAATCAATTAAAGGTGCTTACCCTCCTCTGGATGATTTCGGTCATCTTAGTCCCATGAGCTGAAGATCCACTTGAATTCATAGGCTTCCCCTCCCAGCTTTCTCTGGAATGTTCACCGCCAGCTTCTGGAGCAGATATGCAATTCAAACGGCTAGACTTTGGTGAACCATGTAATTTGGATGTATTAGCCACTCTCCTTGGTAAAGTTCGCTGATTTTTTAATGATGTGTTTTGATCATGCCGGTTGGCATTGGAGTCTACAAATGATTTTGGTTCTAGGTCAGTCCTTGGTTGTTGTTGATATTTATGGTCTGCTTGGACTACCAAATGAGATGCCATTTCACCACCAGACTTTTCTTCAGACCTCTCTGGCATGACGCGGTCGAACACGAAGACTGCGTTTACGTTCAACAAGTTAGCAGCATTTTTTATGGCTCCCTCGTGAGTATTTTCGCAAATCTTTAACATGCAATTGGACAAAGAAAGTTTCTCGTTAAAAAGGGAAGCACAAGCTGAACAAGAAAACAGAGAACTGCTGACTTGATAATCAAAAGTTCTGAACTGATGGTGTTTAGAATAAGCGGCACGCAACAAAAATATATGACTGTGTACAGTGACAGACAATGCTGTTTACAATAATGCATATAGTATCAAAGCAAAGCAGACCTGTAACGGCATTCCTGTCAACAACAAACGTCTTTGACAACGATATCTATCAAGATCGCGTGATAAAACTGAATCTCTATCCTTCATTTGCTGTGCTTCATCAATTATGATATACTTCTAATCAATTTTTGAAAGCTTTGACCGATCATACATGATGAACTCATAAGTAGTCACAAGGACATTAAATTTCATAGCACAAACCTCCTGCAAATGAAACAGAAAAGAAAATTTTGCAGTAAATAAGAAAATACACTTCCAACATTATCACTTACTTGAGAAAATAATTTTGACCGATAATTCTTTCCACCAACAAAAAAAAATGCATGAGACAGATGGTAGCCAATTATAAAGCTCACTCTGCAGAAAGAAAACAACCTTTCATGTTAAAAAACACTCAATTACACAGAAAAAGATTATAAACAACTGCTTGAGTTAAAAGCTCACCTTCCAGTTAACCAAAACAGCATTTGGGACGATTATAAGATGTGGGCCATAGTTTCCCTTGAACTCCATCAGGTATGCAATTAGTGCCATAACCTAGAGTGAAGAAAATATATTTAGATTATAGAGGGAAGTCAGGAACCCAAAGTAAATAACCTCAAACGTCTAACAAAATTAATAACTAACCTGTACAGTTTTGCCAAGACCCATCTCATCCGCCAAAATTCCGTTTAATTTGTTGTTATATAAAGAAAGCATCCATTGCAAACCAACCTTAAAAAAATAATGCATCAGGCCATAAAACTAAGACAAAATCAAAAAGAAATGACAAGTCACAAACAGCACACGAAATGAGAAAAATAAAGAAACACCAAAATTTCAAGTCAAGTTAAAGTTAACAACAACCTAAAACCTACTGCATAGAAATAAAAAGAAAAAAAAAACAAATATGAAAGTAAAAGGAAAATTACTCCCCTATTATCATTGGTGAATAAGACTTCCTTGTTAGTATTTTAGAGGCACCATTAGTAGAGTCCTTTGAAAATCCACCCATGAATCATCCGCTGTAAAGTCATAATCAATTCACCTAAATGACAAAAAAAAATAAACTGGTAATTAAGTACATAACATAAAATAATAGATAAAATATGTGTCTTAAAAGATGGTTCCTAAAATAGACCCTCTAAAACATAGATAAATAGACACTTATCACACCACAAATTTATCATTTGCTTGTCTCCAACCAAACATCAAAATCAGACACAAGGGACAAAACAAATTAGCATGGCACCAATCCTATGATTCATTCAAAATTCATCAAGCACCTAAACTCCTTAGAATTATGCATGCATCTCCATTGAAAGTCACAAACTCCTTCATGTCATCAAAGCGCATGTTGACAAGATATGATACAAAGCAATCAACTAGGAATGTGGCATAAGTCATGTAGAAAAGTAATGAACAACAATCCTCACAAAGATAAAGTGTATGTCACTCATCACTCAAGTGTTTAGGCTTAGAATCAATACACTCAATTCAATTATGTAAGGTGTGGGATCTTCAAATTTGAGATTGTCCTCTAAGTCTCCACCACTAGAAATCACATGCATAGGACAAATCAAGAGGTCTTCATATGGTTGTAATGGGGCTTAGATAGGGTAGGTAAATATAAAGGGAAACTAGCTAAACCACATACACACATGAACAATGGAATGCATGGACTCCTAGACACTTATATGCAACAATTTAATGAATGAATACATATAATGGGAAAAACGAAAAAAAACAACACACATGATAACCAACTCTTATTCATTTATTTTCTAATCCTTTTTCATATTTTTCTTTGTTTGTTTTTCTTTGTTTTCTCAATTTTTTTATTTTTCACCATTTTTTAGTATGCCTCTTTTCTTTTGAGTCTTTTTCTTTTTTTTTTTAACTTTCTTTTTCTTTTGCTTTCATTTTTTCTTTGTAACTTTACTTTTGTTGGTATCTAGTGTCACAAAATGGAACATTAGTGGATATGAAGTGGAAAATGCAAGATGAATGAATGCATGCATGATGGTCTACCCTAACCTAAACATCCAAACAAACATTAACACTGTTGCCCACCCCAAACTTAGAATTTTGACTTCCTAAACTCAAGCTCACAATGCACCCCAATTTAGAATTTATAGAATTAACATGCAAGCATAAAACAACGGGACCCAAACTTAGAGAATTGGTATCGGTTCTCTAAGCAAAAACAACCTCAAAAAAAAACTCTATACCCCAAGTGCATATTTATGTGTGTACATGGTAGGGACAATTGATTTTACACTTATTTGGCTTGTAATGAGCTAAATATCAAAAAATAAAAGATAAATCAAGGCTCAAAAGGGCTAGCAATGGATAGTGTAAAAGACAAGGCTTACTTTGGCTCAAGGCTAACAACAAAAAAAAATGCCTCTATCATATTAATCTGTAATTAGCAATCTCAACCAAGGACAAAATCAAATCCAACATCTCAACATAATGAACACTCATGACAAGAAACATGTAGGAGGCTCAAAATTCTCACCTAGGTTGCATGATTGTTACACATTGCTAAACCACATGCAACATGCCACAAACCTGTTTCACTATTGTACACATTTGTCAACAAACACTTATCAAACAATCAAGAGCATGCATATCACAAGTTTCAATCCTAAGTGCCTAGGTCACAAGAATCATCTCTACTAGAACTAAGAATTGATACCATGTCATTCAACAATCACTAGAGCAATCAATAAGCCTAGAAAATCTATCAACTAACCAATCTAATCAAAATTTAGAAAAGAAGGGTTAAGAAGGACTCTCCTTTGAAAATCACTCTGAAACAAATGTATCCACGCTCCAAAAGTCACAAATACCTACAAAACACACAAAGACAAACAAATAAAATACAAAGGAAAACTAAAAAGATTATACATTATTCATCTAGTTCTTATTTTTTTCTAGTACCATCCTTTATCCTAAGTGGAGATGATGAAATGAGTGAAGAATTAGTGGAGTGAAGATGTAGAATAAGTAGAAGATTGAGTGAAATTGCTTGAAATGGAGAGAGATGAGAGTTAGGTTGAGAGTATGGGTGTAGAAGATGAGAAAATATGAGAAATGAGAAGTGGGTTTAAGTGAGGTGTGGGTTTTAAAGAGGTGCTCACTCTAAGGGGCACGTGCTCATGCAAGAATTGGGCGTGCTCACGCTAAGATCAAGTGTAGGTTCTGCCCATTTTTTCAGCTCACGCTAGGAGTGGGCTGCCTAGCAACTTGGTTTGAGCACCGATGCTAGAAAACATCAGCTTTATTTATTTTTTCATTTTGTTTCTTTGCAAAAACAAATTCAAACATTAAAAAGAGATGAAAACCTAGATGTGAGTTACTTGAAAGAATACGGAGAATATAAATGATACTTTAAATGAAGAAGATAGGGAAGAGAAATGCAATCTTACATACGCCAAGGTATAACAAAAGAATAAAAGTGATGATAAAATTGGCTATCAACATGTTAACTAAAATTGGCAATGATAACAAAATGCTGACCATCTTTGTGGTTATCGACACAAAATTGATTTATTTTCATATGCAAATTGCAAAGAAAAAAGCATCTAAGACAAAAGGCTTCATACCGATATGGACTCAAAATAGCAGCAGGAATCTTCATTTTTCGAGTAAGAGGCCTCCATGGTCTGCTCATCAACTCAGTGGGCTAAACAACATCATCCCCTTTTTTATTTTCAAAATTTCCTTTTTTTGGCCATATTGCATTGCCATAACCATAGGTACCCTTGGTTTCAAAGAGCCACAGGTTGTGATCAAAATCTCCGGTCTGGCTTCTCGTCAGCACTGACTTTGTTGACTTCATCAATGACAATCTCCTCTCCATTTTAGACACCACACTCGGCAGAGGGAGCGAAAGCGGTCTTCCATTATCCACGGCAACTTCATCTAGTTCTGCGTTCTTATACGCCTCCTTGCATCCCAGGCATATTCCATCTCTAGTTTTCACTGCATCTATATAGCAGTCTCTGCATATCTTAAAATCACACTCACAAGGAAGAATATCCACTCCGCGCTCATCGCTCGTCACCTTCGAATCACAACCAGGAATTGCATATGAAGACCCTTTCGCGCCTGCCATCTGTGGATGGTTTGCTTCGGATTCTATCACCTTGTCCATTAGATGCGCTCGCGTGACGCTGTTGAATCCTCCTGTGAATAATGAACTCGACACGTATTGCTCCTCAACTTTATGTGAGATCGATGGATCCATAGGTTGGTTATCTGGGGTTGGAGGTAGATGCACAGTGTAAATCCCAGTGTAAATCTTTGAGTCAACGCTTCCTAGTTCACTGTCAAGATCATCTCTGGAGTGACTGGTGTAGCGTCCTGAGGACGTTCTTCGGCCAAATGTTACTGTTGGAGGAAAAGGAGGCTTCAGGTCTTCAGATTCTTCAGAATTTGTAGACTGAGATAATCGGCTTGGTTTGAATGGTTTTGATGTCATTTTTTTAGGATAAAGACTAATTCCAATATCCTGAAATTCAGAATTTTAGCAAATAAGATCTTCATCACTCATCATACTACTATATAAGCCAATTCAGGATTCGAACGCATGCTAGCATTACAGGAAGCAGTTGCAAAATTGTGGTAGATATGACAGTAAAGTCAACTCTGTTGGTACAAGTAGTTGATAACTTGAGATAATCGAGTTTATGAAGCAGTCATAAGCAGAACAGTCAACTCTGCTAGTCATTGGAAACAGGAGGTTATGACTTAAGAATTATAACTTGTTATTATAATTCTGACGATGATGCGACTAAAGTTTCCTGCAACGCAAATCATGAGTGCAATTTAAAACCTACTCCCTCTTGATGAGATTTTAGTTGTAGCTCAAATAAAAACTTCAAAGACAACATATCAAACCTCTAGAAACTGGACATGAGACAAGTGCAGATCAATTAATACAGAAAATGAAACTTTTGAAATCGATCAATACCTTGAACCCTTCGTGCATAAGTATCCCAGTCACTCAACATTAAAGCAGCGGCTTCTTCATTCAAGGGATCTGATGGGTTGGGATACAGAAGAAGTTGTGGTAGAAACATCTCAAATACATTAACCAGATCTGGAATAATGCAGATTCAGATGTGTGAAAACGAATCAAAAACGTAAGAATGGGAAACCTGAATAAAACCATAGTTTTTGAAGGTTGTTAAAGAAAGATCAGTACCAAACATGGGACTCCATCTTTGATTGATAACATCAAAACAAATGCCCCCTGTCCTGAAATTAGTCATACAAAATGATCTCATACACTTCAAAAGTATTATTTAATTTATAACACACAAGGCAAACTACAAATCCTCTTCATTTTGAGCAGGAACTGCACAGTTCGGAGGCTGTTCGGAGGGCAATAAATCCACCAATAATTGCACAGTCAACAGTGAAAAACTGCAGGAGTAGTTCCCACCCAAAATATAGGATCCGAGTTTCTCAAGATAGAAAGGTTCATAGCATTAATACAGATTCTTACGGAAAATCAACATTAGGGTGAAAGATCTTATTGGCAAAGCGTATCGAAGGAGATTTATAAGGATAAGTATCTGGTAGCTCGACTTTCATTTTCCACACACCTCCATGATAAGAACCTGCAAGAAGCCATCACATGCATGAAAGGAAGTAAAGAAAAAGGAAGAGTAATAATTCAGTAACAGACATGAGATTAACAAAATAAAAAATACAAGCAAAAGTGATCAAGGAACAGAACAATATCTAATAACCGCCAGACTGTAGGGGTCGGACATTTTAAAAATGATATTCATTTTAGTCTCTTTTACTACTAAATGACATTAAAAAATAAACTAGAAAATGACTAAAATGAATGATGTTTTGCAAGTCAATGACTAATTTGAAGTTTTGTAAACACTGCGGAATTAAATGCCAGACCCCTACAATCTCAAGGACTGATTTGGGGGGTTTACTCAAACAGTATCTAGAAGCAGGGACAGAACAATGTCTAGAACCAGGGATAGAACAATATCTAGAACCAGGAACAGAACAATGAACAGAAGAGAAAATTAGCAATTTTCATGGTAAATAAATTAATTTGTAGAACAAGAAACCATCCTAAAATTTAGTGTCATAATCAGAGTTACAATACCACATTATGAAAAGGAGAAATCAATTAGAAAACTAACAGAAACTGCTTTATTGAATAACTTTACAAATTGAACAGAGAAATCAAAACAGAAACAAAAACAAGAACGAAAAGGAGACAAAAGATTATAATACCCAATTTAGTCCAAAATCTAAATGTAGAGCCGCAAAAGTCCAATCATGGTTAATTCTCAAAATACCCACAATAGAAACCCATCTTTATCACCCAAAAATGTTTCACAAGGAGCACCAATAAAGAAAAAAAAAAGGGATACAAGAAAGGAAAATTACTGTCTTTGGGTCCATGGAAATGCACATAAAACTCTTGCATGCTATCATTATCCATGTCCACCTTGAAGTCATTCATCATCCTATCAAGAACAAGAAAACCCAAAATCAAAAGAAGAATCCAGTGTCAAACTAAGACGCCCAATCAGAAAAAGATAAAAACTTGATGGAAATTAAATTAGAATAAAAGAAGTTGAGGATTAACAGTTTCGTCAAGTCCATCTCTCGCCGCTTGCTTTGTGAAGACATCTTTTCCTTCTTTCTTTTTTTCTTTTTCAACCTTTTCGCTGTGATGAATTGTTTTGGTTAAGCGCTTTCTTTTGAGAATTGATTGAGAGAAACAGAGAATGAGGGTATGGGAAGAAGAGAATGAAGAGTTTTGTGGAGAGACCTTTGCTTGTGCAACTGAGAAGTAAAATTAGTTCAGACAGCAATCAGCGAAACAAGGATTTAATAATAATAATAATAATAATAATAATAATAATAATAATAAAGCTGAGGTTGATAGATTATGGGCCGTGGGCTTCAATTACCCAAACACCATGGACTTGTAATTTGGAGATGCAAAGATTGGTATCATCTCATTGGGAAGGAGGCCATTTTTTTTTTAATATCAGCGTCTGAAATGGTGAAAATGAGAAATAAATCATTTTTATTTTTTGGATGACATTGGAAACACCATTCTGAATACTGGTGTCCAAAAAAGGATGTTCCAATTTTTAACTGGAGTGGTGTTAATTCTAACATTCGTAATTGGGTTGCAAATTGATGGAAGGGATTCGCATCATCCCTATTGAGAATAACATCATTCTTTTTAATATATAAATTTATGATTCTTATATAAATTTATGATTTTTATATATAAAGGGATTGTGAGATTTTTTAAATTGGGTGGTCTCAATCCCTATTTAGCAATTGAATAAAGCGAGTTTAGACCAAATTTCTTAGCTGCTGAATAAACTTTTTCTAATAGTATTTAGGGTTTGAGTATATTTTCAATTTTCAGATAAAACTTTTTATTAAAAAAATTGTTTTTTTTAATATTACCTCCGGTCCTAGTTATAAAAAAAAATTGAAACTTCTTAGTCTAAAATATAAGTAAATCTTAACCTCTCTCCTTATTTAATGTTAATTTGAATCACTTTTTCTATATTCAATGTCATTAAAAATATCAGATGTGAAAAATAACATATACTCAATAGAAACCTTGTGGTGCGAAGTTGAATAACATAGACTCCCTCCATTCCTAAACTATAGTAATTTTAGGTTTTTTCACATATATTAAGAAATTATTGATATTGATAAGTTTTTAATATAAGTAGACTAATATGTCCAATTAGAAACTAAAGTGATAGACAAAAGAATTAAAAAGAGAGATGGTGATTGGTGAATAAATGAGGTGATGAGAGAGAAATATTAAAATATGTAATTTATTGCATCTTAGAATCATAAAATGACAATTATTTTGGAACAAGATTTTAAACCTAAAATGACTATAATTTTAGAATGGAGATAGTACATATATATAATTACTAACAAATAAATTTATTAAAACTATCAATTTAGATGTTGTTAATAAAGATATTTATAAAATTTATATTAATGGTAGCTAATTTAATGAAAATAAAAAAAGAATGTTAGTAAATTATAATTTTTTATAGTGATTATACAAATATGAGCAATTTAAAGTGCTTGAGAAAAATCAAACATGCTGAATCGTATGTTAAAGTTACAATTAAGTCTAATTAAATTTATGAAGTTAAGACCACTTTCAAGTATCAATAACTTTTGAAGCCTCCAAAAATATAAACAAACAGATACTTAATTGAACTTTCAAATGTACTAAAAAAAACACTTAGAATTTGTTTAATTTCTGTTTTTGAAAACAGTTTCATTTCATGTTTTTAAAAATATAAAATTAAAAAATTTGTTTGACAAATGAGTTTTTAGAAATAGTTTTTGGGATCAATTTTTATTTTTTAGTATTTAAAAATTAAAATTTGGAAACATCTAAAACTTGTTTCGGTTTTGAGTTTTCAGTTTTTTAAATTTACATACAAATTTACACTGAAAATTCCTCTCAATTTTTTTTGAAAATTGTTTCTGAAAAGTATTTTATAATACACTTTTTAAAAATTAAAAACAAAAACTCTTTCAAATTGGCACCACAAGGTTTCTATTGACCATCATTTCCAGGGATTCAAATCAGATGTTCCCAAATCATGTCCCACTAATAGAATATCGCCACATCATTAAGAATATTTCCTTTAATTTTATTCTTTAATTTCTTAATAGAATTTTTTAATAACGTGACAATATTCTATTGGTGGAATATAATTGAGGACATATTGAGGACACATAATTTGAATCGCATTTCCTGACTTCTTCAATAAAAAAAAAAAAGCATACAAAACGGCTATTTATCATTCTCACTTGCACAATGACACACATATACCACTAGAATTTATAACTTTACATGAATCTCCCCAATATAACATAAATTAACAAAGTAAAAACATTTCTATCTCAATCTATTAACTTGTTTGGTTCGCAATATCTCACTTTTACTCGTCATCTTTTCTAACGGAAATTAAAAATTATTATTTCGTTCCAACTATCTTTTGCTTATAATAAAAGTTAAAACATATAACCTTATGTGGCGTTTGAGTCCGAGGTCCTAACCAAATTATTGTCACGAATATAGCAAGATTTCTTACATTATAAGAAAAAAGAAGACATGCCCTTCTTGAACCTTGACTCAAAAATCCCAACTTTCGTCAACTCTTTGTCTTTGGCACTTTTTTTATTCTTTGTGCACTCTTTGTAAGCAGCTAAGAAAGGATCATTGCCCTTTTCGGAGGAAGTTCTGTAATATGGAGGCTGAAAAGCACAAGGAGGAAGAGGAATTTGAAAATCATGAACAGAATTTTTGGCAATAGACGTTTCAATTGTACATGGAGGGAGGGGTAATTTTGGCAAAAAATGATGTCGATCTATTGTGGTAGTATTTGATTTGGATACACCAGGTTTTTTTTCCCAAGAGAAAGATATCTTCATGAAGAATGATGATCTTGTGGTTGACTCATCATATGATGAGAGTTTTAGTTAATGGGATAAAAAAACCAGACTTTTTATACATAATATGTGGTTTTAGTGTGTTTCTATTTCTATGAAGGATTATTTATATATTTGTTTTACCAAGTAGTTCTAAATGGGGTCATATCTCCATGGAGTGATGGACAAGTGCATAAAACGTAAGCATAGACAAATTGGGTTTTGGGATTTGAAACAAATGTTTTAATTACTGTTTTTTTTTTTTGTAAAAATACTTTTTTTTTCTTTGAACTCTCATGCAAGTTTTCGTTTTGTTCTCTCAATTATTTTTAAATTAATTTTAGTCTCTTTGTTCTTTCTTTTGGTGAAATTAATCCCCATCATAAGTCAAATCAATTTATTAATATTGTTAACATGACTAATAATGGCAGGAATTAAATTAAATAAAAAAAATTTAAGGGATTCAAATGAATTAAAAAATAGTTAAGAGACCAAAACAAAAACTTGCCTAAGAGTTAAATGACCACAAAAGTAATTTTTCCTTTTTTTGGTTTACAAGGAAGTTATAACATTAGAAATTAAACCATGTATCACATACCTGTACACACATGTATGTCATTACCGACTAACCTTACAACACATTTTTTTCTCGTGATAATTATTGTGTGACTTTAGTCTTCTATTTTTTGTCGTATTTTTAAACTCTTACTCCTTTCAGTCCTATATATAAGTAATTTTTAACCGAATTATCGGAATCAAAGAATGATAGTTAGCTTATTAAATTATCTAATATAAGAAAAGAAACCCTTTTTTGACCCAAGTTAGCTCATGAAATATTGTTTAATTCTTATCAATAAAGAGATCAAATTTCCTGCCGTTCTACATACGTGATTAAGGAAAAAAGTAAATTGTCACTACACAAAATTGTGCTATTTGTGATCTTCTTCTCCTTAATTCCAACTTTTCTATTTTCCTTTTTAAATTTATTTTGGCTTAATTATAGTTTTAGTTCTCCAATTGTATCTATATGTAACACTTTACTCTTCGGATTAGCACTTTTCTCCTGTGTTTATTTTTTAGCGTACAATTTAATATCAGCTTAACAGACAAAACAGCAGAGAAAAATAATTTTCTTTCCCTGCAAACAACCAAAGGAACAACGCTTTTGATTTACAATTTTACATACCTGCTTCTCAGTATCTTCATGGTCAGGGTGAGTCCCCCTCATAATCGGCATAATTATACATTGATGCGAGATTTATGCACAAACTATATAGATACCTCCCATTACATTCTCGGCTTCCCATAACTCTTTCTTGTGGTATTCAAATCACGCCTAGGCGTGTGGCAAATCTGTTAAAAAACCTCCAAAATGAGACAAAATAAAACAAAACAAAATAAATAATATAAATAATAAAAAGAAAAAACAGAGAAAACCAAAACCTCCAATTACTAGAAATAAAAATAAAATAACTAAAATTAAGATTAAAACAAATAGAAAAATGACTAGACTTGTCACACCCCACATTTTCTTGTCCCCAAGTAAATAAAACTAAGACAAAAACAAAAAGAAATGACAAGTCACAGACAGCACACGAAATGAGAAAAATAAAGAAACACCAAAATTTCAAGTCAAGTTAAAGTTAACAACAACCTAAAACCTACTGCATAGAAATAAAAAGAAAAAAAAACAAATATGAAAAAAAAAGGAAATTACTCCCCTATTATCATTGGTGAATAAGACTTCCTTGTTAGTATTTTAGAGGCACCATTAGTAGAATCCTTTGAAAATCCACCGATGAATCATCCGCTGAAAAGTCATAATCAATTCACCTAAATGACAAAAAAATAAAATAAACTGGTAATTAAGTACATAACATAAAATAATAGATAAAATATGTGTCTTAAAAGATGGTTCCTAAAATAGACCCTCTAAAACATAGATAAATAGACACTTATCACAACCACAAATTTATCATTTGCTTGTCTCCAACCAAACATCAAAATCAGACAAAGGGACAAAACAAATTGGCATGGCATTAATCCTATGATTCATTCAAAATTCATCAAGCACCTAAACTCCTTAGAATTATGCATGCATCTCCATTGAAAGTCACAAACTCCTTCATGTCATCAAAGCGCATGTTGACAAGATATGATACAAAGCAATCAACTAGGAATATGGCATAAGTCATGTAGAAAAGTAATGAACAACAATCCTCACAAAGATCAAGTGTATGTCACTCATCACTCAAGTGTTTAGGCTTAGAATCAATGCACTCAATTCAATTATGTGAGGTGTGGGATCTTCAAATTTGAGATTGCCCTCTAAGTTTCCACCACTAGAAATCACATGCATAGGACAAATCAAGAGGTCTTCATATGGTTGTAATGGGGCTTAGGTAGGGTAGGTAAATATAAAGGGAAACTAGCTAAATCACATACACACATGAACAATGGAATGCATGGACTCCTAAACATTTATATGCAACAAGTTGATGAAATGAATACATATGATGGGAAAAAGGAAAAAACACAACACACATGAACAAAACTAAGTACCAACTTTTTTTCATTTATTTTCCAATCTTTTTTCATATTTATCTTTGTTTGTTTTTCTTTGTTTTCTCAATTTTTTTATTTTTCACCATTTTTTAATATGCCTCTTTTCTTTTGAGTCTTTTTCTTTTCCTTTGGAACTTTCTTTTTCTTTTTCTTTTGCTTTCATTTTTTCTCTGTAACTTTGCTTTTGTTGGTACCTAGTGTCACAAAATGAAACACAAGTGGATATGAAGTGGAAAATGCAAGATGAATGAATGAATGCATGCATGCATGATGGTCTACCCTAACATAAACATCCAAACAAACATCAACACAAAGTGTTGCCCACCCCAAACTTAAAATTTGGACTTGTCTAAAGTCAAGCTCACAATGCACCCCAATTTAGAATTTGTAGAATTAACTTCCAAGCAAAAACAACGGGACCCTAAACTTAGAGAATTGGTACCGGTTCTCAAAGCAAAACCAACCCCAAACTTAGAAGAAAACTCTATATCCCAAGTGCATAATCAATGCTCTATGTGTGTACATGTAGGGACAATTTGTTTTACACTTATTTGGCTTATAATGAGCTAAATATCAACAAATGAAGGATAAATCAAGGCTCAAAAGGGCTAGCAATGGATATTAGAAAGGACAAGACTTATTTGACTCACGGCTAACAACAAGAAAAATGCCTCATGTTAATCCTAGCATGTAATTAGCAATTTCAACCAACGACAAAATCAAATCCAAGAGCACATCTCAACATAATGAACACTCATGAACATGTAGGAGGCTCAAAATCCTCACCTAGGTTGCATGATTGTTACACATTGCTAAACCACATGCCACAAACCTAGTACTCTTTCACTATTGTACACATTTGTCAACAAACACTTATCAAACAATCAAGAGCATGCATTCTTTACAATGGATCACAAGTTTCAATCCTAAGTGCCTAGGTCACAAGAATCATCTCTACTAAAACTAAGAATTGATACCATGCCATTCAACCATCACTAAGCAATCAACAAGCCTAGGAAATCTATCAACTAACCAATCTAATCAAGACTTAGAAAAGAAGGGTTAAGAAGGACTCTCCTTTTAAAATCACTCCTAGCTTCTTGAAGTTTGAAACAAATGTATCCACTAACCGATGCTCCAAAAGTCACAAATACCTACAAAACACACAAAGACAAACAAACAAAATACAAAGGAAAACTAAAAAGATTATACATTATTCATCTAGTACTTATTTTTTTCTAGTACCATCCTTCATCCTAAAGTGCTGATGATACAAAGCTCATTGAATCCAAACACACACTTCATCTAAAGAATGAACTTCATTTTCTAAATTATTGCGTAGGATACTTTCTCTCAATTTTTGAAGTTAGGCGGTTTCTAAAATGGAATGTATTTTATGAATGATGGGATTAAATAGGATTCATTAGTTAAGATTTGCCAATGTTTAAAAAACCCACACTTGAGTTAGAATCTGCTTATATTCAAAAACAGGGAAAAGTAACTTGGTACCTGAATTATACCGGCATGTTCAGCCCTAGAGTGTTCAGCTGAAAGGTTTAACCAAGTTCCTGGCCAATGAGTTCCATCAGCCATCCATGTTGCTTTTGGAATTTTTACAGCTTCCATAAGTTCATCTTCCTTGTTTTGTCTCTAAAGTTTCATGGCCTTGATCTCCTCTCTTGCATGAAATGCATCGGACCGGCGACGGATCGACTCGGGAAGACCATTGATCCTGACTTTGAACTCATCATACTTGTGCTTGACTCGTCTGCGATCCTTGACAAAATCTGGCCTCACTTTGTTCTTGTAGGGATCTCTCTTTAAGTTGAAATATGATTCAGGATTCCTAGGCTCTATATCATGTTTACGGCAGAACGGAACCCACACGTTAGCAAACCATCGCTTCGAAAGTTAGAAGAGCGCCTCCGTCATCAGCGACATAGCAAGAAAGCTTTTGAACTGGATAATCAGCGGCTAAAATAGACAAGATGGTGTTTGTAGTGACAAGAGGAGGTTCTTTCTCAGGATCAGCAGTTGACACAAATACATCTATGCCAAGAAGATCAGACTTTCCTATAGGATTGTTAGGAGTCGGCATTTCAAATTTTTCCTTCAGAACATTAAGATCCGTTGAACGGTTAATCGGGCTTCGGCAGTTGATCAAGAAGCCAGGAAAAAGCAAACCATATCTCACAAACCACAGACATGCCCCATAGCCAGATTGCATCATTATTTTTGTTCTTTACCCTCCAATGCAGGAACAATACCAGGACAACCATACGAATACAAATGATAAGCCTGCAATGTGAAATCAGATGCAACATAAAAAGCAGCAACTGTCAGAATGCAGATTATTCATATAACGCGCATAAGTTTTCAAATTCAAATGACTATGACTATATTTGCATTGTAGCAAATTGGCAATATTTGAAACATAGTCATGTATTAATTATAATAACTGTATGTATGGCAGTGTTAAGAACTACATAACAGCACTTAAGATCTCAAAACAGATGAAAACCATATTGCTTTTCGAAAACATCCTATACCAGTCAAACAATTAAAGCTAGTTTCCATTCTTCTATCCAATATAAAATGACAATGACATTAAGAAAAAAAAAATAATGTTACTCAATCTCCAATTTTCTCTGGCCACCTACAAGAAAATGCATCTTTTAACCTAATTCGTCACAAATGAAACAATGCATTAAGCATTATATTTATATATACAACATTGTGGGGGTAAAACCTTAGCAATGACAACAAAATGCTGGTGATCTTTAATCTTATCATTTGATACCCACCAATAAGTATATCGATTCAAGCATATTATAAACTAATATCTACCGATTTAAGCATACTTATGCAAATTGCAAAGAAAAAAGCATCTGAGACAAAAGGCTTCATACCGATATGGACTCAAAACAGCAGCAGGAATCTTCAGTTTCCGAGTAAGAGGCCTCCATGGTCTGCTCATCAACTTAGTGGGCTCAACAACATCATCCCCTTTTTTATTTTCAAAATTTCCTTCCTTTGGCCATATTGCATTGCCATAACCATAGGTACCCTTGGTTTCAAAGAGCCACCGGTTGTGATCAAAATCTCCGGTCTGGCTTCTCGTCAGCACTGACTTTGTTGACTTCATCAATGACAATCTCCTCTCCATTTTAGACACCACACTCGGCAGAGGGAGCGAAAGTGGTCTTCCATTATCCACGGCAACTTCATCTAGTTCTGCGTTCTTATACGCCTCCTTGCATCCCAGGCATATTCCATCTCCATTTTTCACTGCATTTATATAGTAGACTTTGCATATCTTAAAATCACACTCACAAGGAAGAATATCCACTCCGCGCTCATCGCTCATCACCTTCGAATCACAACCAGGAATTGCACATGAAGACTCTTTCGCGCCTGCCATCTGTGGATGGTTTGCTTCGAATTCTATCACCTTGTCCATTAGATGCGCTCGCGTGACGCTGTTGAATCCTCCTGTGAATAATGAACTCGACACGTATTGCTCCTCAACTTTCTGTGAGATCGATGGATTCATAGGTTGGTTATCTGGGGTTGGAGGTAGATGCACAGTGTAAATCCCAGTGTAAATCTTTGAGTCAATGCTTCCTAGTTCACTGTCAAGATCATCTCTGGAGTGACTGGTGTGGCGTCCTGAGGACGTTCTTCAGCCAAATGTTACGGTTAGAGGAAAAGGAGGCTTTAGGTCTTCAGATTCTTTAGAATTTGTTGACTGAGATAATCGGCTTGGTTTGAATGGTTTTGATGTCAATTTTTAGGATAAAGACTAATTCCAATATCCTGAAATTCAGAGTTTTAGCAAATAAGATCTCAACAAAATTGTGTAGAATTTACAGATAATGTCAACAAATTTGCTGAAATATCAAAGAGAATTCAATAGAATTATAAGCTAATCGTGAATCGCCCAACCTTTCGTCTGAATCTATAACTCAATTCATGGACATTTATCTTTTCAAGTACAAGATCCAAAACCATCCTCCACAATTTCAAATAAACCCAACCAACTCCAGGAGTTTACACTATGACTATGACTAGAATCTGAAGAATAAGTTCAATCCTTCTTAAAGGACTTTTGGTCTCAGAGAAGAAGAAAGCAAAGAAAAACGAAAAACAGAAGAAACAAATGAACTATATATAAAATCCCAGAAACAAAGAAAGAAACAATTAAAAAAGAATCTTGCCCAATTCACATTTCTCACTTTTCTCGCCATCAATCACGGGGATCAATCACAATCAGCTCCTTAAACATGCAATGCAAGAAAGCGAAAGCCGTGACAATCAGATAAAAATGAAAACTTTAGTAGAAAACAAAGAACCCCATGAATTCATATGTCAGAAAA
Organism: Cyamopsis tetragonoloba; assembly: GCA_037177725.1. NCBI lineage: Eukaryota > Viridiplantae > Streptophyta > Magnoliopsida > Fabales > Fabaceae > Cyamopsis > Cyamopsis tetragonoloba. Next base: position 984,360 of record CM074121.1, on the reverse strand, counting down.
AGAAAAGGGGTGAAGCAGAAAGAACTAGCAAGGTGAAAAAGGAAGGAAGCAATTATACATGTTGTTTGGAATTTGAAAAGCTAAACGGCGCTAAGTTTAAGATCTGTGATCGGTGTGAGTGAGTGATCTTATAGATAGAAAGGTTCAAAGAGTGTAAGAAGAAGACATGCTGTCCAAAACCCAAATGTCACCAAGCAGATACAGAGTGAAAAAAATACAAGCACAACGGTCATATTATTGATCGAAGCCAAAGCCAATCACAAAGAAATAAATATATTTAAAAAAGATTCTTGTCATAAATCTTGTAATTGAAAAGGATTATTATTTAAATTTAAATAACAATCCTGTCATGTCATAAATCTTGTAATTGAAAAGGATTATTATTTAAATTTAAATAACAATCCTGTCATAAATCTTGTTAGCGTGGTGGATTAGATTTTTTTTTAATGTAAGTTGTATAGTTTATTTTATATTCCCTCAATTTTAAAATGTAATATTCCTTAGACTAATATTGCAGGAATTAAGAAAAATAGTTAATTTAGTTAAATGCATTAATTTGTCTAATAGAAAGCATTAATTTTTAAATTTACCATTTCAATCTCTTTCTATCACCTTTCTCTTTTAATTAAAGTTTTGGATTCATCAAAATTGGTTGAGTAGCAAAGTTATAATGGTAAAAAAAAATTAAATGTGCACAAAAATTGAATTTCAAAGAATCCTATAAAATGAGACAAACAAAAACTCTGTAGAGAGTCTTGCATTTTGAGATGGAGGAAGTATTTAAAAAAGTCTTTTAGTATTATTCATAATAAAGGAGAAAAAATGGCATTTCTCATTTTACATATTGAGGATGATGTTATTTCTCATTCCAATATTTTTTTTTCGTTCTAAAAAATTTTCAAATGCTACACACCTTTCAAGGCTTATTCATAAATATAATATTTTTTATTTTTTTTATTAAATTAAAATATTTTCTATACAAATTATCAAAATATGACATTTTCTACTTAAAAAAATAGATTACCCATGATTTTTCGAATTTAGTTGCGGTCAATATTTGAACAGTGGAAAAGTAGCCGTAGTTGATGCTCAAATTGCGGCTAATGTATTTTATTGGACGTTTGTCTTAAACTGCAACCACCAGTGCTAAAAGTTGCGTGTAATGTAAATTTTTTTTTGAAAAAAATCTCTCTTTAGTAAATAATTAAAAAATTATTCCAATTATACTAATATTAAAATTGTATTATGTCTGTTCTTATTTATAAGTAATTAAAATAAAAATTAAACATGATAAGAAAAATTGTAACATCAATAAAAATGCATTGATTTATCAAAATTAATAATTTATTTATAATTATACCCTTACAATTGCTCGCGCGAGTACTTCCCTCTAAGGCAGAATGCTCCCCTACCGGTTTATTTTTACATCCCAAGGCTTCGACAAATTGTTTAGCCCCGTTCATATCATTTAAAATTAAACTCAAGTATCTTTATTAACTAAGAGTAAAATTGAAGAAAAAATAATAAGTAATCCTCATTTTTGCAATAGGTACTTATAGAAATAAACACAAATTTATTTATTTAAGTGCTTATAAAAAAGAATAGAGTGAATAATATTTTAATAAATATATCTATGTTAAAAGAAAAATAGAGTTAGGGATGATTTCAAATTAACACCTTATAATGTTGTCTTGAATTTATTTGTTACAAGTACTTTATATATTAATTGAATTAACATTAAAAAAAGTAGAAAATCCGAAGCCGCGTCATTAGTATATATTTTACGAAAAGTCTTTCGTGTTATATAGCAATTCTAAAAGTTTATGTGAATTCTGATACTTTTTACATTAAAATGGTTAGTTTTTAGGTTTGATTAAGTTTCTAGTCCCAACAATTTTTATTTTATTTTAATCCAACTTAACTCAAAAATTTTATTTTTAGTTGTTAATAATGTTATTTTTTTCATGACATTTTTAGGGGACCAAAAGAAAATTAAATAATAGGATTAAAGTTAAAAAATTTATAATTTTTATTGAAAATTAAAATTAGAAAATTCAAGTGACTAAAATTATTTTTTTAATTAATTTAGTTCTTAATTGATTTTTTTGGTACATTAAAATGGTTAGTTTTTAAGTTCAAATAAACTTTTAGTCCCAACAATTTTATTTTTTCTTTTAATACAACTTAATTCAAAATTTTTATTTTTAATCTCTAATAATGTTAAATTTTTGTATCACATTTTTTGAGGAACCAAAAGAAAAATAAATCAAATAACAGGATTAAAGTTAGAAAAAAGGGACTAAATATAAAAATTAGTAATTATAAGGACTAAAAAATTATATATTTATCATAAAACAATATTTATATGGATTAAAAACAAATATTTAGAATTAACTAAAGGGTGGTTCGCCCTATAATTTTCTTTTTTAATTTTTGACAAAATTAATTCGAAAAAGTTTTATTTTTATTCCCTTGAATTTTTTAATTTTAGTTTTCAATAAAAAATTTAAATTTTTTAACTTTAATCCTATTATTTAATTTTCTTTTGGTCCCATAAATAATGTTATGAAAAATTTAACATTATTAAGAACTAATTTTTTTTTTTTGAATTAAGTTGGATTAAAATGAAAAACAAAAATTGTTGGGATTAAAAACTTATTCAAATCTAAAAACTAACGATTTTAATGTAAAAAATAATCAATTAACCGTTATAAAAAAATGAAACTAATCATAGTTAATGAAATGTGGTGGAGTGTAATTTTACCTCAAAAAGGGGTGGAGTACAATTTAACCAAACCTCAAAGTGGTCAGTGCAATTTACCTATATATATATATACAAACTCTCTTATTATATTTCTAAAACCCTATACACAACAAACATACTAATAGAGTAACTAATGATTAGTTAGTTAACTGGTATAATTAGTAATTAGTTACACATTGTTAGATTAGTTAGAGTGTTGGAGAAGTTTAATGGTAGTCCTATAAACACATCTTTTTCATTACTATTTATCTTTTTTCAATCAATCTAATTCAATGAGTATTACTCTCAATTCTAAAGCTTTTACCCTTTCTCCTTTCTTTGACTATGACTATTGCTATGATTACGAAACTTACCCTCATTTTCCTATTATATACAACAACAATGTTAAAATAAAATAACAACAATAACTACACTTTATATTAAACTTTTAACAAATAAGAACTCAAACTTATCATACAAGTCCAAATTTATTTACTTATTTTTTAATAATAATAAAAAAAAAAGCTGTGATGTTAATTATGCATCATATCATAGATGACACATTGCTAGGATAACAAATTAATGAAGAAGATATTAACTATTTATTTCAATTGGTAAATTATTTCAATGTCTGCAGGATAATGGTGGCGATCGAGCTTTTCTCTTAGATTTTTTCTTAATATCTTTTCTGATGCAGACTTCGGAATTGTAGCCACAAAATACACTTTGTGTAATCTTTTGTAGTACACTACATATAATAATTCACAACAAACAAATTAAACTTTTTAACTCCTTAATTAATACTTCATGTTCATTGTTTGAACAGTATGAGGGGAATCAATTTTTTTATATTTAATTTTTATTTTCAATTAAAAAATAATTCAGATCTGTTTGATTTGTATTTTCATTTTTTATTTTCTATCTTTTAAAAAAAAATTAAAAAAAAAACTGAAAATACCGTTAACAAAAATTTTAATTTTTCGTTTGTAAAATTAAAAAAAAACCAGAAAACAAAATAAAAATAAAAAATATAAATATAAACTAAAATGCCGAAACATTTCCATAAGCTTGTGCATGTGTTTATATAGCAACCTGTTTAGCTATAAATTCCTTGACGGCATCTTCAGTGAAATCAAAGCTGACGATAAAAGCAACTGGAACTTCCTGCAGCTTCATCCTTTTGCCTGCACTTCACATTATTTTAATTTATTTGCTTCCATTTTAGAGTATTATTAATTATTGTAGGAGTATTACTCAATAATATAATTAATTAACAAATGATGATGTATATTGTATTTTACAGTTAATTATAATTTGACCCTTGTACTTTGTCTTGTCTCATGTGTAATTTAGTATAAATTGTGTTTTATCCCCTAAAATTTTAAAATGTACATTTTAACAAAAAATCATATTTACTATTTCTTAAAACCATCACTAATATGAAAAAAGGCTAACTTAAATAAAAAGTATCGCTAATATAAAATTACTGTTAATTTGAATAAAAATTATTGTTAAATATATTATTTTAAAAAAGAATAAAGTGCATAAAAAGTAGAGTGATAAAACACACATTTTAAAAGTTTTGATATTAAATCGCACCAAAACACTAATTCATTATATCATGTAGATTGGTAATCCGTTAGCTTTTTTGTTTGTTTGAGTTTCGATTCTGTTGTGTAACGGGTTGGAGTACCAAATGTACTCACTATAATAAAATTTGCTTGTACTTATAAAAAGGAAAATTGCACCAAAACAAAATATAAAGAATCAAATTATAATTAACCGGTTATTACATATCTTGTTTAATTATTATTTTTAATATTTATATCTTGTTTAATTTTAATGATATATATGCTTACGGGATAACAGCGGCATCCAAAATGGAAGAATAACTCATAAGAAGACCTTCAAGTTTCGCTGGCGGCACTTAATACATACATACAGTTAATATCATGAATATATACTATTAGATTTTTTATAAATATAATTGTGTGACTTTTTTATTTTTATTTCTTTTCTATGGATATATAAAAGTAAAATTAAACTAAAATACATCATGTAATGGGAAGGAATAAGTAATGAAGGAAAAAGAAGAAGCATACTGTTAAATGTTGATTAATAAGGAAAAATTATGGGAACAAGAACAAAACCATAATTATAAAAAAAAATAAATACAATAAAAATCCACGTGAAATGATATCATAAAGTCAGTAGTGTATATACATAATAATTCAGTCTATACGTTTAAAATCTGAAATACATATTGTATACGACACATCTGGTAGAACTGTACCTCCAATATGTTCAAAAGTGGTATTTATGGCAGCAACCCATTTTTCTCGCTCTGCATTAGCACGTTCAACTAGCATTCGCCTATTAACTTCTTCAGATAGCTTTGCTTCATGCGCTCTTGCTTCTGCTTCTGCTATAGCCTTTATTTTGATTGTTTCGCGTTCGATCTCAACTTTCTCTCTTTCAGTTTTCCTTCGTTAAATGCTTCTCCAGGGTTTTGCTTTGGTTGGTTCCGCACCAAACGGATACACTTTTGGAGCTCCGACCCGATCGATTCTACTTGAGGATCCGCTTAAATAAAAAAATATTCTTACATTAGTTATTAGTTACAGGTAATAATAACGTTTTTTTTAAACATGTGCAATTAGTTACATGTAATAATACGATTTTTTTAAGATGTGCAATATTGAACAAGTTAAAATTCTTAACTTAAAAACTATTTTTTATGAATTACAGAAGTTATATTTATACAATCTTTAATATTTAGTTTATCTATATAAAATTTCTAATTCGAGATTCTTAACATGTGCAATGTTGCACACATTAAAAAAATCGATAATAACATACTCCTACGTGTATCCATTTTTTTAACAAGAATAATATCCTTAAATCATTTTTTTGTCTCTACAAAATGGATATTGTTTAGTTTTAGTTCTTACATGAAAGTCATTTTGGTTCAATTTGATTCAAAATTCTTGTTTTAGTTATAATGTTGAGTTTTTTTATCACATTTTTTCATGGGACCAAAATAAAAAAAAAAAATTCTAAGAACTTAAATAAAAAATAATTACAAAGACTAAAATAAAAACATTACGGCATTTCACAACCAGTGTTCTAGGCATTATAATTAGTTTATGAATTTTGTTTGTGTCCACAAAGAGAATCGTTGGCATTGGGGTATTGTTTGGTTTGCTACCGTTTGGTCTACTTGGCTTGTCCGCAATAAAGTCATTTTTGGCCACAAGGAATTCTCATATAAGGAGTTGCTGGATTTGATTCTTATGCACAGCTGATTGTGGACACATGTGCAAGATCTTTCTTGGGGAGTTTCATTCTCGGTTTGCAGCTCCAACTTTATGGCTTGTTTAGCAGAGCAGCAGCTGAGTGGTTGTGCATCTGGTTGTGTGGCGTAGAGGAATAGTGGTTTGGTTGGTGTGTGTGTTTGTGGTGTGCACGTCTACGTGAGTGTTTCTTCATTTTCACAGCGTATGCTTTGGGTAGCGAGTGGTCAGTATTTGCTTTGGTTGTAACCTTGCTCCTGGAAACAATGTAGCAGGGAATGGTTGATTGTTGTGTTGGGCTTTGTTGGGGGTTCGTATGAATCTCTTTTGTGTGACTTCTTTGGCTTTTTATATATGTATTTTGAGTACATTTAATACTCCTTTTAATAAATTAGACTTTTATAAAAAAAGTATTTATATTGAACACATGTAATAATTAAAAGCTAAATGTTATACTTGTACTCATGCGGTTCTCTAATGTCTTTTTTCGCTTGGACATTAATATCTGATTTGGTCAAATATGACGAAAAAAATAGAGTTTCACTTAGATATTAACATCCAAGCAAAGGTTGAAATTGAAGATTTTAACCATACACAAATGGAATAAAGAAAAAATAAATCACCAATAAAAAAAAAGAGAGTAATTGATAAAATATGCAAATAAATGAATAATGATTAAATCTCTTTGGTCTTAAATGTAAGTCACTTTGTAGAATAATTTTTTTGTTAAAAAATAAGTCATCAATTAACTTATTAATGGATAATTGATATTATTACCCCTTTTAAAATTTTTAAAGATTCAATTAATAATAGAGAGAGAAAGATAGTACAACAAGAGAGAAAAATGAATATCAATTGAATTGAAGCATTTATTGCCACATTTATATTAAGAGTATAGTTGGAAAAAATTTAGTTTTTTAGACCAATTTAATAATTTAACTTCTATTTCATTATTTTGGTGGTTCAGTTTCTAGAAACAATTGTTGCATTTCAAAAAATATACAAATTATGATAAATTAAGTTAGAAACTTCTAGGTGAATAATACATTATTTTCAAAAAAAAATAATCTAGTAAATTTAAAAAAATTATTTTCATTTTTAAAGTAAAAAAAAACACCCAATTTTTCAAGTCTATTGCACACGATTTCTAGAAACAATTGTTATAGGTCTAAAAACAAAATAAGTAAGATAAATTAAGCTAGAAAGTTTAAGGTGAACAAAAATTTGTTTACAAATAAATAAATAGTTTAATAAATTAAAAAAAATATTTTTCATTTTTAAAGTAAAAAACACACAATATTTCAAGTTTACTATACATGATTTCGAGAAACAATTGTTGCAATTCTAAAAATGTAAAAAATATGGTGAACTAAGATAGAAAATTCAAGGTCAACAATACATTGTTTTAAAAAAATCAAATAATTTAATAAATTAAAAAAAATTGGTTTTCAATTTTAAAGTAAAAAGACACCCTATTTTTTGAGTGTATTGTACATGATGTTTAGAAATAATTGTGGCTATTTTTAAAATATAAAAAAATATATAAATTAAGCTAAAAACTTCAGGGTGAACAATACATGGTTTTCAAAATGATTAAATAATTTAATAAATTTAAAAAATCATTTTTATTTTTAAAGGAAAAAACACCTTATTTTCAAGTGTATATAGTACTCGATTTTTAGAAACAGTTGTTGCAATTCTAAAAATATAAAAAAATAAGATAAATAAAGCTAGAAGCTTCAAGGTAAATAATACTTTGTTTTCAAATTAATCAAATCATTTAATAAATTTAAAATTTTTTTTTGATTTTTAAAGTAAAAAAACACCCTATTTTTCGAGTGTATTGTACATGATTTTTAGAAACAATTGTGGCTATTTTAAAAATATAAAAAAATATGTAAATTAAGCTAAAAACTTTATTGTGAAAAATATATTATTTTCAAAAAAATCAAACAATTTATTAAATTTTAAAAATTCATTTTTATTTTTAAAGTAAAAAACACCCTATTTTTCAAGTGTATATTTCTAGAAACAATTGATGCAATTCTAAGAATATAAAAAATAAGATAAATTAAGTTAGAAACTTCAAGATGAAAAATACATTGTTCTCAAAAAAATCAAATAATTTCATAAATTTACAAATTCTTGTCTTTTTTAAAGTAGAAAACACCGTATGTTTAAAGTGTATAGTATACGATTTCAAGCAACAATTGTAGCAATTTTAAGAATATAAAAATTATGTAAATTAATTTTGAAACTTCATGATGAACAATACATTGTTTTTTAAAAAAATCAAATAGTTTAATAAATTTAAAAAATTTGTATTCATTTTTAAAGTTAAAAGCACTCTATTTTTCAAGTATATAATACACGATTTCTAGTAACAATTGTGGCAATTTTAAAAATATAAAAAATTATATAAACAAAATCAGAAACTTCAGGGTGAACAATCCAATGTTTTCAAAAAAACCAAATAATTTAATAACTTTAAAAAAATTGTTTTCGTTTTGTAAGTAAAAAAAACCTATTTTTCAAGTGTATTGTACATGATTTTTAGAAACAATTGTTGCAATTCTAAAAATATAAAAAAATTGGTAAATTAAGCTACAAACTTCAAGGTGAACAATATATTGTTTTTAAAGAAATGAAATAATTTAATAATTAAAAAAATTGTTTACATTTTTTAAATTAAAAAAATACTCAATTTTTCAAATGTATATAGGACACGATTTCTAGAAAAATTTGTTGAAATTCTTAAAATATAAAAATATGATAAATTAAGCTAGAAACTTCAAGGTGAACAATACTTTATTTTCAAAAAAATCAAATCATTTAAAAAATTAAAAAAATTCGTTTTCATTTTTAAAGCAAAAAAACACCCTATTTTTTGAGTGTATTGTACACGATTTCTAGACACAATTGTTGTAATTATAAAAATATAAAAAATAACATAAATTAAGATAGAAAGATCAAGGTGAAAAATATTTTGTTTTAAAAAAAATCAAATAATTTAATAAATTTAAAAAATTTATTTTTATTTTTAAAGTAAAAAATACCTAATTTTTCAAATTTATTGTACATGATTTATAGAAATAATTGTTGAATTTCTAAAAATATGAAAAATAAGATAAATTTAGCTAGAAACTTCAAGGTGAACAATATTTTGTTTTCAAAAAAATAAAAATATTAAATAAATTTAAAAAAATTCATTTTCATTTTTAAAGTAAAAAACATACCATTTTTCAAGTGTATTGTACATGATTTCTAAAAACAATTGTTACAATTCTACAAATATGAAAAAAAAAGATAAATTAAGCTAGAAACTTCAAGATGACAAATACATTTTTTTCAAAAAAATCAAATAATTTGATAAATATAAAAAATTCTTTGCATTTTTAAAGTAGAAAACACCGTATATTTCAAGTGTATACGATTTCTAGCAACAATTGTGGCAATTTTAAAAATATAAAAAATTATGTAAATAAAGTGTAAAACTTCATGGTGAACAATTCATTTTTTTCAAGAAATCAAATAATTTAATCATATTAAAAAAAATTGTTTTCATTTTTAAAGTAAACAAACCCCTAATTTTCAAGTGTATTGTACACGATTTCTAAAAATAACTGTGGATATTTTAAAAATATAAAAAAAATTATGTAAATTAACCTAGAAACTTCATGATGAACAATACATTGTTTTCAAGTAAATCAAATAATTTAATAAATTTAAGATATTCGTTCCATTTTTAAATTAAAAAGCACCCTAGTTTTCAAGTGTATTTGACATGATCTCTAGAAACAATTGTTGTAATTCTAAAAATATAAAAAATAAGATAAATTTAGCAAGAAACTTCAAGGTGAACAATACTTTGTTTTCAAAACAATCAAATAATTTAATAAATTTAAAAAATTCCTTTTATATTTTAAAGAAAAAAAAACCCTCTTTTTCGAGTGTATTGTACATGATTTCTAGAAAAAATTGTTTCAAGTCTAAAATTATAAAAAAAATATGTAAATTAAGCTAGAAACTTCAAGGTGAATAATACATTTTTTTTTAAAATCAAATAATTTAGTAAATTTTAAAAAATTGTTCTCGTTTTTAAAGTAAAAAGCACCCTATTTTTCAAGTGTATAGTACTCGATTTCTAGAAATAATTGTTGCATTTCTAACAATATACAAGTTAAGATAAATTAAGCGAGAAACTTCAACGTGAACAGTACATTATTTTCTAAAAAATCAAATAATTTAATAAATTTGTTTTCATTTTTAAAGTTAAAAGCACCCTATTTTTTAAGGGTATAGAACACGATTTTTAGAAACAATTGTTGCAATTCTAAAAATATAAAAAAGTAGGAAATTTAGATAAAAACTTCAAGGTGGAAAATATATTCTTTTCAGAAAAATTAAATAATTTAAAAATTTTAAAAATTCATTTTTATTTTTAAAATAAAAAGCACTTTATTTGCATAGAACACGATTTTTAGAAACAATTGGTGCAATTCTAATGTTTAATTTTCTAATAGAATTTTTTAATAACGTGGCGATATTCTATTCGTAGGACATAATTGGGGACACCAGATTTAAATCCCCTTAAATCATGTAAATTTTTTTTTGTGGTATTATGTGATTTACTCATATTACATATTGAGGATGATGCTATTTCTCATTCCAATATTTTTTTTCGTTCTAAAAAATTTTCAAACGCTACACACCTTTCAAGGCTTATTAATAAAAATAATATTTTTTTATTTATTTTACTAAATTAAAATACTTTCTAAACAAATTATCAAAATATGAAATTTTCTACTTAAAAAAATAGATTACCCACGATTTTTCGAATTTAGCTGTAAGTATTTGAACCGTGGAAAAGTAGCCGTAGTTGATGCTCAAATTGCGGCTAATGTATTTTATTGGACGTTTGTCTTAAACTGCGACCAGTGCTAAAAGTTGCGTGTAAAGTATTTTTTTTTAAAAAAAAATCTCTCTTTAGTAAATAATTTAAAAATTGTTCCAATTATACTAATATTAAAATTGTACTTTTTCTGTTCTTATTTATAAGCAATTAAAATAAAAGTTATACATGATAAGAAAAATTGTAACATCAATAAAATGCATTGATTTATCAAAAATAATAATTTATTTACAATTATACAATTGCTCGTGCGAGTACTTCCCTCTAAGGTGGAATGCTCCCCTACCGATTTATTTTTACATCCCAAGGCTTCGACAAATTGTTTATCTCCGTTCATATCATTTAAAAATAAACTCAAGTATCTTTATTAACTAAGAGTAAAATCGAAGAAAAATAATAATAAGTAATCCTCATTTTTGCAATAGGTACTTATAAAAATAAACACAAATTTATTTATTTAAGTACTTATAAAAAAGAATAGAGTGAATGACATTTTAATAAATATACCTATGTTAAAAGAAAAATAGAGTTAGGGGTGATTTCAAATTAACACCCTATAGTACTGTCTTGAATTTATTTGTTACAAGTACTTTATATATTAATTGAATTAACATTAAAAAAAAGTAGAAAATCCGAAGCCGCGTCATTAGTATATATTTCACGAAAAGTCTTTTGTGTTATATAGCAATTTTGAAAGTTTATATATAGGGTAAATTGTATTCACCATCCTTAAGGTTTTGCTAAACTGCATTTCATCCTATTTTGAGGTAAAATTGCACTCCAACACATTTCATTAACTATAGTTAGTTTCATTTCTTTTTTTTTTTTCTGGTTTTTTTAGTGTTTAATTGATTATTTTTTACATTAAAATGGTTAGTTTTTAGGTTTGATTAAGTTTTTAGTCCCAACATTTATTTTTTTATTTTAATCCAACTTAACTCAAAAAAAAAAATCTAGTCTTTAATAATGTTAAATTTTTTCATGATATTTTTAGAGGACCAAAAGAAAATTAAATAATAGAATTAAAGTTAAAAAATTTAAATTTTTTAGCTATAACTCCTTGACGGCATCTTCAGTGAGATCAAAGCTGACGATGAAAGCAACTAAAACTTCACCTGCAACTTCATCCTTTTGCCTGCACTTCACATTATTTTAATTTATTTGCTTCCATTTTAGAGTATTATTAGTTATTGTAGGAGTATTACTCAATAATATAATTAATTAACAAATGATGACTTATATTGTATTTTACAGTTAATTATAATTTGACCCTTGTACTTTTTCTTGTCTCATGTGTAATTTAGTATAAATTGTGTTTTGTCTCCTAAAATTTTAAAATGTACATTTTAACACAAAATCATATTTACTATTTCTTAAAACCATCACAAATATGAAAAAAAGGCTAACTTAAATAAAAAGTATCGTTAATATAAAATTACTGTTAATTTGAATAAAAATTATTGTTAAATATATTTTTTTAAAAAATAATAAAGTGCATAAAAAGTAAAGTGATAAAACACACATTTTAAAAGTTTTGATATTAAATCACATCAAAACACTCATCCATTGTATTATGTAGATTGGTATTCTGTTAGCTTTTTTGTTTGTTTGAGTTTCGATTCTGTTGTGTAACATGTTGGAGTACCAATTGTACTCCTTATAATAAAATTTGCTTTTACTTATAAAAAAGAAAAATCGCACCAAAACAAAATATAAAGAATCAAATTATAATTAACCGGTTATTACATATCTTGTTTAATTATTATTTTTTAATATTTATATTTTATTTAATTTTAATGATATATTTGCTTACGGGACAACAACAGCATCCAAAATGGAAGAATGGCTCATAAGAAGGCCTTCAAGTTCCGTTGGCGGCACCTAATACATACATACAGTTAATATCATGAATATATACAATTAGATTTTTTATAAATATAATTGTGTGACTTTTTTATTTTTATTTCTTTTCTATGGATATATAAAAGTAAAATTTTCAAGTTAAATAGTTAACGACAAATATATTATATTTATACATGGAAGCCTTTAAATTTGATGAGTTCCTTGACCTAGTCAACCACGAAAACCTCATTGTCATCGTCAACGTAATCTATATCACCGGTGTGAAGCCAACCGTCGGTATCGATAATTGCTGCCTTCGCCTTCTCATCATTAAAGTATCCTATTAAATGAAATTTAATTATTCTTCATTCTTCATTTAATTCATACTAAATATCATACGAATCATATGAATAATGTTAAATTTAAAGTTATACTTTACTACTTTCTTTATGTAAAAATTTGGGTTCTCTCCATCTACCTGTTAAGTTAAAACTCTTTATTAGGCTCTTTTTATAGACTAATTAACTAAAATATCTCATTAATAAAATAGATTAAAATATTACATCATGAAATTATGATTCACATAAGATAATTCTATTTTAGCAAGGAACATTGGCATTGTAATGGGGCTGTTCCTAACTCTTTCATCAAGAATTTTTATTTTTTTATTTCAATTATAATAGTTAAACCAGTACCATCTTATTTAAGAGAAATCAAACATGTATCTATCGAATAATTACCCGTTAATTAAAGAAATGAATCTTTGAAATTTGAAAAAGTAAATTAATTTGGTCTTGACGTCAATTTAGCAAAAAATAGGTCAATTTATTCCACATATTTAGAATATTGTTCTTGCTTAAGGTGGTAGATTAAATTAATTTGTTGTTAATATTATTTTTAAAGACTGAATTAATTTTTTTTTATAATTTCAGAGTCTAACACTCTAACTTCGTTGCCGGTTATTAATTTTAAGGACTAATAATATTTATTTTCCATAATCATTCAAAACGTCTCATAAAATAAAAATTAAACAAATAAAAGTACATCAAACCTTGGCAATGAGTTACTTAGATGCTATCCATAATATTTTTGGCATTCCATAATTCATTCTTGTGATATTAAGATCATCACACTTAGGCATGGAAACCGCCACGGCTAAGCGGCCGACAAATCGACAAAAAAAAAACAAAAATGAGACAAAATAAAATAAATACAAAAAGATAAAACAAAATAAATTAATACCTACAATTAATAAAACTAAAAAAAATAACGAACAAAAAAAAACCAAAATATGACTTAAAAACTAGAGTTATCACACTCCATATTTAGTTGTTTACTTTGGGCCCCAAATAAACAAAACTAGGACAAACTCAAAAGTAATAACAAGGCACATACAGAGAACAAAATGAGAAAAACAAAAAAAAAACAAAATTTCAGGTTAAGATTAATAAAAGCCTAAAACTTACTACACAAAAATAAAAAGAAATAAAAAAAAAAGATATAAATCAAAAAGAAAAAAACTACCATTTCATCATTCGTGAACTAGATTTCCCTCATAGCATTTTGAAGGCGTCATCAATAGTGTCCCCTCGAAATTCACTACTCCATCATCAGATCAAAGTAATATTTAATCCAACCAAGTGACTAAAAACTAAAATAATTGTGTAAGTTAAGCTAGAATCTTCAAGGTGAACGATACTTTGTTTTCAAAAAACCAAAATAATTTAAGAAATTATAAAATATATTTTCATTTTTAAATTAAAAAACACTCAATTTTTCATGTGTATAGTACACGATTTCTGGACAAAATGTTGCAATTTTAAAAATATAAACAATTGTGTAAGTTAAGCTAAAATCTTCAAGGTGAACGATACTTTGCTTTCAAAAAAATAAAATAATTTAAGAAATTAAAAAAATTACATTTTCATTTTTAAATTAAAAAACACTCAATTTTTCAAGTGTATAGTACACGATTTCTAGAAAATATGTTGCAATTTTAAAAATATAAATAATTGTGTAAGTTAAGCTAGAATCTTCAAGGTGAATGATACTTTGTTTTCAAAAAAATACAATAATTTAAGAAATTAAAAAATTACATTTTCATTTTTAAATTAAAAAACACTCAATTTTCCAAGTGTATAGAACATGATTTCTTGAAAAAATGTTGCAATTTTAAAAATATAAATAATTGTGTAAGATAAGCTAGAATCTTAAAGGTGAACAATACTTTGTTTTCTAAAAAAAAAAATTTAAGAAATTTAAAAATTACATTTTCGGTTTTATATTAAAAAACACTCAATTTTCAAAGTGTATAGTACACGATTTCTAAAAAAAATATTGCAATTTTAAAAATATAAATAATTGTGTAAGTTAACCTATAATCTTCAAGGTGAACGATACTTTGTCTTCAAAAAAATAAACTAATTTAAGAAATTAAAAAATTACATTTTCATTTTTAAATTAAAAAACATTCAATTTTCCAAGTGTATAGTACATGATTTCTTGAAAAAATACTGCAATTTTAAAAATAAAAATAATTGTGTAAGATAATCTAGAATCTTAAAGGTGAACAATACTTTGTTTTAAAAAAAATAAAATAATTTAAGAAATTTAAAAATGACATTCTCGGTTTTATATTAAAAAACACTCAATTTTCAAAGTGTATAGTACACGATTTCTAGAAAAAATGTTGCAATTTTAAAAATATAAATAATTGTGTAAGATAATCTAGAATCTTAAAGGTGAACAATACTTTGTTTTAAAAAAAATAAAATAATTTAAGAAATTTAAAAATTACATTTTCGGTTTTATATTAAAAGACACTCAATTTTCAAAGTGTATAGTACACGATTTCTAGAAAAAATGTTGCAATTTTAAAAATATAAATAATTGTGTAAGTTAAGCTAGAATCTTCAAGGTGAACGATACTTTATTTTCAAAAAAATAAACTAATTTAAGAAATTAAAAAATTACATTTTCATTTTTAAATTAAAAAACACTCAATTTACCAAGTGTATAGTACATGATTTCTTGAAAAAATATTACAATTTTAAAAATATAAATAATTGTGTAAGATAAGCTAGAATCTTAAAGGTGAACAATACTTTGTTTTTTTAAAAAATAAAATAATTTAAGAAATTTAAAAATTACATTTTTGGTTTTATATTAAAAAACACTCAATTTTCAAAGTGTATAGTACACGATTTCTAGAAAAAATGTTGCAATTTTAAAAATATAAATAATTGTGTAAGTTAAACTAGAATCTTCAAAGTGAACGATACTTTGTTTTCAAAAAAATAAAATAATTTAAGAAATTAAAAATTTACATTTTCGGTTTTATATGAAAAAACACTCAATTTTCAAAGTTTGTAGTACATGATTTCTTGAAAAAATATTGAAATTTTAAAAATATAAATAATTGTGTAAGTTAAACTAGAATCTTCAAGGTGAACGATACTTTGTTTTCAAAAAAATAAAATAATTTAAGAAATTAAAAAATTACATTTTTGGTTTTATATTAAAAATCACTCAATTTTCAAAGTGTATAGTACATGATTTCTTGAAAAAATATTGCAATTTTAAAAATATAAATAATTGTGTAAGATAATCTAGAATCTTAAATGTGAACAATACTTTGTTTTAAAAAAAATAAAATAACTTAAGAAAGTAAAAAATTACATTTTCATTTTTAAATTAAAAAACACTCAATTTACCAAGTGTATAGTACATGATTTCTTGAAAAAATGTTGCAATTTTATAAATATAAATAATTGTGTAAGATAAGCTAGAATCTTAAAGGTGAACAATACTTTGTTTTAAAAAAAAATAAAATAATTTAAGAAATTTAAAAATTACATTTTCGGTTTTATATTAATAAACACTCAATTTTCAAAGTGTATAGTACACGATTTCTAGAAAAAATGTTGTGATTTTAAAAATATAAATTATTGTGTAAGTTAAGCTAGAATCTTCAAGGTGAACAATGCTTTGTTTTCAAAAAAATAAAATAATTTAAGAAATTAAAAAAACATATTTTCATTTTTAAATTAAAAAACACTCAATTTTCCAAGTGTATAGTACATGATTTCTTGAAAAAATATTGTAATTTTTAAAATATAAATAATTGTGTAAGATAATCTAGAATCTTAAAGGTGAACAATAGTTTGTTTTAAAAAAAATAAAATAATTTAAGAAATTTAAAAATTATATTTTCGTTTTTATATTAAAAAACACTCAATTTTTAAAGTGTATAGTACACGATTTCTAGAAAAAATATTGCAATTTTAAAAATATAAATAATTGTGTAAGTTAGCCAGAATCTTCAAGGTGAACGATACTTTGTTTTCAAAAAAAATAAAATAATTTAAGAAATTAAAAAATTACATTTTCATTTTTAAATTAAAAAACACTCAATTTTCCATGTGTATAGTACACTATTTCTTGAAAAAATATTGCAATTTTAAAAATATAAAGAATTGTGTAAGGTAAGCTAGAATCTTAAGGGTGAATAATACTTTGTTTAAAAAAAATTTAAGAAATTTAAAAATTACATATTAAGTTTTATATTAAAAAACACTTAATTTTCAAAGTTTATATAGTTCACGATTTCTAGAAAAAATGTTGTAATTTTAAAAATATAAATAATTGTGTAAGTTAAGCTATAATCTTCAAGGTGAACAATTCTTTTTTTTCAAAAAATTAAAATAATTTAAGAAATTAAAAAATTATATTTTTCATTTTTAAATTAAAAACACTTAATTTTCAAAGTGTATAGTACCCGATTTCTGGACAAAATGTTGCAATTTTAAAAATATAAATAATTGTGTAAGTTAAGCTAGAATCTCCAAGGGGAACGATACTTTGTTTTCAAAAAAATAAAACAATTTAAGAAATTAAAAAATTACATTTTCATTTTTATATTAAAAAACACTCAACTTTCCAAGTGTATAGTACACGATTTCTAGAAAAAAAATGTTGCAATTTTAAAAATATAAACATTTGGATAAGAAAAGCTAGAATCTCAAAGGTGAACAATTCTTTGTTTTGTATAAAGATAAAATAATTTAAGAAATTTAAATATTACATTTTCGGTTTTATATTAAGAAACACTCAATTTTCAAAGTGTATAGTTTACGTTTTCTAGAAAAAATGTTACAATTTTAAAAATATAAATAATTGTGTATGTTAAGCTAGAATTTTCAAGATGAACGATACTTTTCAAAAATTAAAATAATTTAAGAAATTTAAAAATTTCATTTTCGGTTTTATATTTAAAAACACTCAATTTTCAAAGTGTATAGTACATGATTTTGTAGAAAAAATGTAACACCTAACAAATTTAAGGCTAAGTTTTTTTTTTTTTTTTTTTTTTGAAAAACATTTGCCAAGTAATATACATCATAGATAGTTCACCTACATGAGTTACCTAGTGCTTATTCTAATGGGCTATCATAGGCCCTATCAAAATACATAAGTCCATAGGGAAAGATAATAAGTTCAAATATCTACTACATGCCAGAGAAATACGTCCAATAACGGTAGCCAATAAGGGTTGGCTACCCCAAAATACATATCAAAATATTCAAAATACTAGATGGCTAGGGGAATGGGTCTTCAAGCACTAAAGTCTTCATCTTCCGAATCTCCTGCAATATGGTAACCGTCAGCTATATGTAAACATATAACTGAGTAACCCCCGACATTTTGAAAATACTTTTATACCATATTACAACCAGTCTAAGTGGAAAAACACTCCATTTGGTTCCTATCACACACAATCAATCAAATGCATCATATTCACACTCAATGCATGTAATGACAAGTATAAATGTATGCATGTCATGATCTTTAATTATCATACTTAATTCATTTCTTTTCTTTAGTCTTTTACGGAAGCCTCGTGCACAAGACTCCTCCCTAGGCGCATGGCAGTAACGCGCGCTTGAGCTCAATCATCGGATCACGGCAAGCGTCCCTACCGTGATCAACTGCCGGGCTATCTTATCCCAATCACTGGGATAGCCCACGACTATCTTACCCCATTCATTGGGATAGCCCTTTCTTTCGGGCCATCTTCCCGGTCACCGGGCAACCCTACTAGTTCAGGCCATCTTACCCCGTTCATTGGGAGACCCTACATTCTCAATCTTTTCATGCTTGTCCACTTACCCGGTGTGTCACCGGTGGGAATCAACCTGCTTACTCAACATCCGTTGATGGGGGAAAGCTTAAACTTGTCTTTAGGTTTCATATTCATTTTACATCAAATAATATCATGCATTCATCATTCCTCATTTATCATTTGTCATGTGGCAATTTCAAAAATTCAAAATCAAAGAACTTGCCATACTATTTCTTACCTTAAGGCATGTCACTAAGTCTTATAAGCTTATTCCATTGGTTTTAATTCTAGATATAGGTTAATTGAGGGTGCTTTGTCATTTGGAGGTGGGAAGTCAGGTCCTTGTTCAGGTTTAGATTCGCGGCCGCGAGAAAATTTGCTACCGTGAATTTGACACAGAACATCATAGGCCACATTCGCTACTGCGAATTTGGCACAAAAACTTCCCAGTCAGATTCGCTGTCGCAAATGAAACTCGCCATCGCGAATTCTATATAGAAAATCCCAGGTGCTCATTGACCAGATTCGCGGACGCGAATAAATTCGCTGCCGCGAATTTGACACAGAATCCACCTGCCCTGTTCCATGCAAATCCTCCATTTTTCCATCCAAAAACCATTCTACACCTAAACACACCTCATTTAACTCATTTCCAGGGTAAATCACACAATTCCATCATCAAACCAAGGTTTCAAATCAACAATTTCATCCAATTTCACATAATGCCATACATTCCTCTAATATTTCCAAATCAAGTCACATGCATAAACCAAAACATCAATCACCTTAATATGCACAAGAACAACATACTTTAGCATACATTTCTCAAACTCAAAGATCAACCACATGCATCAAATCAATTCATTTAACTTACAAGTTTCATCATACAGCTATAACTCATCATATCTCAAAATCAAGACACAAGCATCAAAACCCAAATCACCTATCACAATAAATCTAAGGCTATTTCTATCACACATTTCACTATAGCTCAGAATCAAACCTCATACCATTTCCACTTCCTAATTAGTCTAGTTTGGGGTTTAGTGGGATTACCTCAAATCTTCAAGTTCCTAAGCACTTCTTGTTTCAAGAGTTTTCCCAAACTCTTCAATCCTCCCAAATAGGGCTTGATGATCCCTAAGGTTCACAAATGTGAGTCATTCACACTCATTAGGACCCATTTAGGAGAATGCGTGTGGGAGATGAAGGTCAAAATTCCATTTGCCCATAATGGAGCTTAACCCACAAAACAGAGAATGAGAGGATGCATGTCTTACCTTGATGCCTTTTTGGTGTCCCAAAGCTTGGAAATGTCCTCTCCAAAGCTCCAATGTCAAAGTTGATGGAGAAAACTTGATGATTTGAGCTTGGGGGATAATGCCTAGGAGAGTAGAAGAGAGGAAGAAGATGAAATTTTGAGAAAGGGGAGAAAGAGTGAGAGGGCGTGGGAGAATGAGAGGGAGAGTTGGAGTTTTTTTTTTATCAATTTTTGATATTTTCTTCGGTTTGCAAATGAGTCCCTCCTTCTATGTTTCAAAAATTTTCTACTTAGTCCTTCCTCTTTTTACTTGTTAGAGTTGCCACTTAACCCATAAATTCCCAAATTCTCTTCAAGAGCACCAACCTCTAGTTTGGGAATTTATAGGATGTTACAAAAAATGTTGCAATTTTAAAAATATAAATAACTGTGTAAGTTAAGCTAGAATCTTCAAGGTGAACGATACTTTGTTTTCAAAAAAATAAAATAATTTAAGAAATTAAAAAATTACATTTTCATTTTTAAATTAAAAAACACTCAATTTTCCAAGTGTATAGTACAAGATTCTTGAAAAAATGTTGCAATTTTAAAAATACAAATAATCATGTAAGATAAGCTAGAATATTAAAGGTGAACAATACTTTGTTTTCAAAAAAAAATAATTTAAGAAATTTAAAAATTACATTTTCGGTTTTATATTAAAAAACACTTAATTTTCAAAGTGTATATAGTACACGATTTCTAGAAAAAATGTTGCAATTTTAAAAATATAAATAATTGTGTAAGTTAAGCTAGAATCTTCAAGGTGAACGATACTTTGTTTTCAAAAAAATAAAATAATTTAGGAAATTAAAAAATTACATTTTCATTTTTAAATTAAAAAAACTCAAATTTCCAAGTGTATAGTACACTATTACTTGAAAAAATGTTGCAATTTTAAAAATATAAATAATTGTGTAAGATAAGCTAGAATCTTAAAGGTGAATAATACTTTGTTTTCAAAAACAAAAATTAATTTAAGAAATTAAAAAATTACATTTTAAGTTTTATATTAAGAAACACTCAATTTTCAAAGTGTATAGTTCATGATTTCTACAAATAATGTTGTAATTTTAAAAATATAAATAATTGTGAAAGTTAAGCTAGAATCTTCAAGGTGAACAATTCATTGTTTTCAAAAAAGTAAAATAATTTAAGAAATTAAAAAATAGGGTTGAATATGTTTTTGGTCCCTAAACTATCCCGAAAATCTACTTTTAATCCCTAAACTAAAAAAAGTACGCTTTTGGTCTTAAACTATTCGATTTGTCTACTTTTAGTCCCTTCGTCTAACTTCTGTTAAGTTTTTTATGACATGGTTAATGGAGTCCATAACAACGTTGTTTATATAGATTAAAACGAGTGAATTTCCTGAATTACCCTTAATGTGAAATGACCAAAATAACACTTACCCTAAGTTCCACAAATCACTAAATTTAGGAGACATTCAGGGTAATTCAAGAAATTCACTCATTTTTATCCATGTAAGCAATGCTAATGTGGACTCCATTAGCCACACCATAAAAAACTTAACTGAAGTTAGACAGAGGGACTAAAAGTAGACAAATCGAATAGTTTAGGGACAAAAAACGTACTTTTTTTAGTTTAGGGACCAAAAGCAGATTTTCAAAATAGTTTAGGGACCAAAAACATATTTAACCCTAAAAAATATTATTTTCATTTTTAAATTAAAAAACACTCAAATTTCCAAGTGTATAGTACACGATTTCTGGACAAATTGTTGCAATTTTAAAAATATAAATAATTGTGTAAGTTAAGCTAGAATCTTAAAGGTGAACAATACTTTGTTTTCGAAAAAAAAATAATTTAAGAAATTATAAAATTACATTTTCATTTTAAATTAAAAAACACTCAATTTTCCAAGTGTATAGTACACGATTTCTTGAAAAAATGTTGCAATTTTAAAAATATAAATAATTGTGTAAGATAAGCTGGAATATTAAAGGATAACAATACTTTGTTTTCAAAAAAAAATAAAAGAATTTACATTTTAGGTTTGATATTAAAAAACACTCAATTTTCAAAGTGTATAGTTCACGATTTCTAGAAAAAATGTGATAAATAATTGTGTAAGTTAAGCTAGAATCTTTTAGGTGAACAATTCTTTGTATTCAAAAAAGTAAAATAATTTAAGAAATTAAAAAATTATATTTTCATTTTTAAATAAAAAAACACTCAAATTTCCAAGTGTATAATACACGATTTATGGACAAATTGTTGCAATTTTAAAAATATAAATAATTGTGTAAGTTAAGCTAGAATCATCAAGGTGAACGATACTTTGTTTTCAAAAAAATAAAATAATTTAAGAAATTAAAAAATTATATTTTCATTTTTAAATTAAAAAACACTCAACTTTCAAAGTGTATAGTACACGATTTCTAGAAAAAAATGTTGCAATTTTAAAAATATAAACAAATGGATAAGATAAGCTAGAATCTTAAAGGTGAACAATACTTTATTTTAAAAAAAATACTTTAAGAAATTTAAAACTTACATTTTCGGTTTTACATTAAAAAACACTCAATTTTCAAAGTGTATAGTACACGATTTCTAGAAAAAGCGTTGCAATTTTAAAAATATAAATAATTGTGTAAGTTAAGCTAGAATCTTCAAGGTGAACTATACTTTTCAATTTTTAAAATATAAATAATTGTGATTTAATTAATGAGTAATGAAATTGTAATATCATGAATGATGAATGATGAATGTTGTATGCAAATGATATGAGTTGAATGTGAAATGTATGATAGTATTTTATGTGAAATGAAAATGAAATTTAAAGACAAGTTTAAGCTTTCCCCCATCAACGGATGTTGAGTAAGCCGGTTGAGTTCCACCGGTCAGACACCGGGTAAGCGGAGAAGCATTAAAAGATTGAGAATATAGGGTCTCCTAATGAACGGGGTAAGATGGCCTGAACTAGTAGGGTTGCCCTGTGACTGGGCAGATGACCCGAAAGAAAGGACTATTCCAATGAACGGGTAAGGAAGTCCTGGGCTATTCCCAATGAACGAGGTCGAGATAGCCCGACAATTGATCACGGTAGGGACGCTTGCCGTGGTCCATGATTGAGCTCAAATGCACGTTGCTGCAATGTGCCTAGGGAGAAGTCTTGTGCACGAGGCTTCCATAAAAGACTATAGAAAAGAAATGAAACAAGTATGATAATGAAAGATCATGGCATGCATACATCCATAATTGTCATAGCATGCATTATGTATGAGTTGTTGCATTGATTGTGGATTGAATTGTGTGTTAGGGATTAAATGGGGTGTTTTCCAGTTAGACTAGCTGCAATATGGTATAAAACTATTTTAAAAAATGCCGAGGGTTACTAGTTATATGTTTACATATAACTGACGGTTACCATATCACAGGTATCGGAAGATTGTGAAGTAAAAGCCACAGATGGGATGAGCTGTGGGCTTTTCTTAGGTATAGCCACGCATGGTGAACCTAAGTTTCAAGTTCATATATTAATTTGTTCAGCTGTATAGGAATCCGTATAAATTGAAAGGGTTGTAATTATTATTATTTTTATTAATTATGGTAAATTAGAATTTAGCGGAACTTATTATTATTATTACTATGAACTCATGTATTTTGATGGGGCATATGGTAGTCCCTTAAACTAAGTGTTATGTAACTTACGAAGGTGAACCATCTACAATGCATATTACTTAACAATGTTTTACAAAAAAAAAAAAACTTAACCTTAAATTTCATTAGGTGTTACAATTTGGTATTTTGATCCTTCGGACTGTAATGATAATGAGACGATAGTCAACTGAATGATTAATATTCTGAACATATCTATTAGGCGTGTCATAAGCTTCGAAGGAACGTGTAGCTAATATTTAGTCTGATCAATTAAATATTGGTGCATGAGAGCAGAAGTTATGACTACTAATGGATAAGAATGATCTTTAAAGGGATTGTTATTCTTTTAGTAACTTTCATGGAAAATAGGATGAGACATTGGGATATAGGTGTACTGGTGTTGTGATTGTAAGATATGGGCCTGGCCAGTTCAGTACCTTAGTCACAGCATTGATGCATTTGTAACCAATGGATTCAAGTCACTAGCCTAGGAGTGCCAAGTAGGATATGTTTTAAGGATAAATTGGGTTAGCCTTCTAGAATAGATAGTGGAAAATGGGTGTGAAGATTTTGCGAAATTAGGATTTGAATTCCTTAAATCCTCTTCCCTTTATAATTGTGATTGATGAACTATCCACGTAAATCCTAGAAATCAAATTCTCTATCTTATTCGGGAAATTTATCAAGCTTAAATTCGAATCAATGTAGATATTAAATAACTTTATTGCTTATTCCATACCATTATATGCTTTCTTTCTTGATGAATTCATCATAAATTTTAATTTGATGGTCACGTATCCTTAGAGAAGTTCAAGGACTTATTTGCCTATACTTATTCCATTGATGTCTCTTCATGTAGCTACATCTTATAGTAACCCTTTTCCCTTCTCTTGTTCTACTACGAGTTTTCTTCTAGATAGGATCAAAAGCTACCTTTAGGTTTGAGATTTTCAAATTCTTTTCCATTTGAGGTTGTATTAAGTTAGTTTTGTAAACCTAATCCTAGAAAGATTCAAGTCCCATATCTTACTCTATCATTAACTTTGGAATTAATTCTTTTGAGACACTCTATTTCAATATTTATGTAATCTTGGTCTAAACCTTATTATGAGATTCAGATAGTATTATTTTACACGTGATGACTATAGAGATAAGTCTCTCTTCCCTTAAGTTGATCGCGAAAGTATTAGCATTAAGCTCCCTCAAATTTTAACAATATTTTAAGCCACACCCTTAGACACTTCTATACAAAGACCTAGAAAGGACATCAGTTAAGATGAATTCAATTTCGGATATCATTTCAATTTAGTCGGAATATCTCCAACGATCTCCTAAAGTTCTATTTCTACTTTGAGACACGCACTAGGACCT
The DNA here is from genome assembly GCA_037177725.1 of Cyamopsis tetragonoloba. Lineage (NCBI taxonomy): Eukaryota > Viridiplantae > Streptophyta > Magnoliopsida > Fabales > Fabaceae > Cyamopsis > Cyamopsis tetragonoloba. The sequence goes on along the minus strand of CM074121.1, from coordinate 959,154 downwards.
CTCCACATGAAGATTTCTAAATAGTCCATTCGACTCTTAAAATGCCTTACAAGCGCACCATAGGAGTCATGAAATATTTTCTCTATTTCCAAGAATATACTTAACCCTTATTGGTTTTTTTGAACATATCTCTAATGTGAAAATATTAAATTTCCACTTGAATTGTTTCATTTTCTTAGCGTAAACCCTTTTTGATTCGAGAGACCAAATAACTATTGGAATCTTTCTATGTAGATCATTACAGGAGATGACTACTAGTGAAACTCCAACTCTCGAAACCATGTTGTTGGACTTTCTAGCATGCTCGGTAGACGAACATGTTCCAAAGCCTAGCTCCTAGTTGCTTGTGTTTAACTTCTCTGGTTAGTCTAAAAACACAAAATTCTGAACTCCTTCAATTCTAATCATCTTAAAAATCTCCAATAGATCATTGAGAAATTGGTTGCCTTAGGAGTAGACAAGAATCGTATAAGATCGGGTCATAAGTAAATTGGAATTGTGCTACAGGAGTATAAACATATTCAATCTCATATCTCCATCCAATTCCATGGAACCCAAATTTCTCCGAGATTAAACCACGCTTGCAACCTACCTAAGCATACTAGACCTATTGTTTCTTTGAGAACATACATTACCACACCAACTTTAAGACTAAGTTAAGCCTGTTTCATTTTCTCTATCTCAAATTCCAAGTTTGGAACTTTACTCTTCGTAATTTCAAATTCACTTCAATTTTGACATTCTAATCAGTATAGGAAATTCTTTCAAAATCTTAGTACAATATCACAGTTAAAGATTTCCTTGGTGACCTAAGCTCATGAAGCCATTTAGGCAGTCACCAAAATACCTTATTTATGTTCAAGTTTCAAATCTTAGATCCAAGTTGCCTTGAAAGATGACCCAATCAGTGTGGCACCACTAAAGCGTTAGAGGACTTCTTAATAATCTTCCATTTAGATTTTGAAGATTTGGATCCTCCGAAAGTTTGAACCCATATAAGCCTCTATCTATGTGGTTTATCGCTAACAGATTTCTATTGACCATTTAGAGAATTCCTTTTAACTCTCCCTATCAATTTGAACTTAGATTTCCAAAATTTAATCCTATAAGTCTACACAAGTCCAACTACTCCTAGTAACTATTTGACTTCGAGCTTTTAGATAATCTCCCTCAGAGATTCCTAGAGACCTAAACAACTCCGGTTGTCATATGATTTTGTATTCCGGCTAAGCACCCCGAATTCCTTGTAAATTCAGTTACTTATTCGAAGTATAAGCTAAAGATAAGTTTAGCTTTATAGTAAATCTTTAACTCAAATCCTTGTAGGGTTACAAGAATTTCCTTGACGTGATACACCATCATTATAGTCATAAACTATAATGCTTCCACCAAAACAAATATGTTGGCACACGAATCAGTTCTCAACTTTCCAAATCCCGAATCTTACTTAGGTAAGGAGAGAACGAGCTCTAATCACGCTATTATCATTTCAACCAAATTTCACTAGAAACATCAATGCTTGTGGAATCTCGACCTCTGCTTCAAAACCAGATTCTTAGTAACCATTTAACCTTCTTTTAGAAATTCTAAATCTCGGCGATGAATTAAGTTAAGTTAATTCATTAGTAGGTCTCGTAACTTTTGAAGCCTAATTCACAAATTAAAGTCACTTTAAGTTACCTCTTACCAATTCAAAATCCCCTTAATTTGAAGGATAGCTATGATAGCAACTTCTTCAGTTACGCCTATTTTATTCAATAAGCCTATGAAACTTCTATTAAATACTTGATATCTGGTACCATCAAGTCTAAATTGAGCAAGTCTTCTAGATAGTTCTAAAAAAAAAAGGGGGTCGCATCTCAGGAGTAGATCCTTATTCCCTCAATTTACTTTTGATCTAAATGTCATTTTCATCTTGATCTCTTCCAAGTCCATGATTGTGGAAATCACGATTCTAAAACAAGGTCCTAAAGCCATTTTCCCCAAATACGGTATTTGTTCACTCTATCAAATTAGGGTCTTCTTAAAATTATATAACATTTATGTTGAAATTCTAAGTAAGTCGTACTACACTTCGTTAAAATTTACTCCATCAAACTCCCGACCTTGGTCAAAACTCTTGCTAGTTTAAAATGCATTAGGTTTTGGAACCTATAGCTCTCTCAAGGTATCTCAGTTATGAACGTTCCTTGAGCTAGGAATTAAAATGAATTGTGAGGACACAATTCTTTTAAGGGGATAGAATTGTAACATCCACTACAAGAAAACAGTCTATTAGCGTCGGCCAAAAACCGACGCAAACACAGAAAAGCGGACGCAACACAAGTAGTTAGCGTCAGCTTTGTGTCGGTGTCGAGGCCGACGTTGAATGCCTCAACACAAAAGTTTGTGTCGGAATTAAGGCCGACGCAACATTGTGGCCGTCAAAGCCGACGCAAATGGCGACGCAAAAAGGGATGACCGACGCAAATGGTTGATCGACAAAAATTTAAAAAGGCCGACGCTACTAATTAAAAAGCCGACGCTAATTTTTTTACTGTTAGGCCGACACAATTTTTTAAAAAACCGACGATACTGAATAAAAAGCCTACGCTACTTCTTTTCCTGTTAGGCCGACACAAATCTTTTAAAAACCGACAAAACTAATTAAAAGGCCGACGCTAAGTTTTTCTTGTAAGGCCGACACAAATTAAAAAACACAGACGCTACCCTTTTTTTTGTCGTGGAAAGCATCCGTCTTGGCCAACGCTAGCTTTTTTTTAATAAAAAAAATAGATTTTTATAAATTCTTTTCCACTGTTATTGGCTGTGCCATACCTGCCTATATAATCAAACAATTCCAATAATTTGAAATCTCAATTGAAACTAATTATTATAAAATAGAACTCCAATCCATTAATACTTGAACTAGTTCATATTTCATATATAGGTTCACTAAACTGGTTCATAAACACAACCTAACACATGTAAACAAGTCTACAAGAGGCTAACATTTTCAAAAATCATCTACATTAAACAAGTAAACAACTAAGTCAAATCTAAAACCATTTCATAGTGTTAATATAAATAATCGAAGTCAACGACGACGGGCACGCTTTTGCATTGGGACATTGGCATCATGTCCCAATGGCTCCTCATCCAAACTCTGATCGTAATCAGGGTGTGCCAGGCTAACACTAGTAGAGCCTGCTCCTGACCTCTGATGATCTAACACAGCCCGCCACATCTCTCGCATCTCCTGCATCTCCACCTCAACACGGGCAGCCTTCTCCTCTGCCGCAGCTGCCCTCTCCTCTGCCGCAGCTGCCCTCTCCTCTGCTATAGCTGCCCTCTGCACCACTTCCTCGGCAAGCGAACTACTGCTAGCTGGAGGTGCATGGGAATGACTAAGTAATGTAGAAACTCCACGTCGAGCATTCAGAGCCAAATCAGCGATGCCATAACATTGGCCTTTTCTCCTACCTGCCACTTTGACCCACACTCCTGTTAAGTCTACCGAAGGCCCACCAACCTCTTGAGTGACTGCAACTTGTGACTCTAGCAGATTCCTATACTCTGACAGCCCAAAACAAAAATAAAAATAGAATCAGATAATAATATCAAAAGTGGGAGAAGTAATAAGTAATAAGACAAAATTGAAAACACTGTTCAAATGAGCAGAACAATGGAAACAGGAGAACCAGCTGCAGTTATTATAATTAATAAACAAATCCTAAGGACAGATATTCCCAGGGATCCAAAGTTAATTAATAATTCTCGTTGAATTTTCAAAATTCAAAGTTAATTAATTACTACTCAACTAGATATAAATGGAAGTAATGAGAATCACGTGAGATCAGAAAATCCAAAGGAAGGATCAAACAGAAAATTGGGATTATGAAATCACTACTACTACTAATGTTGTTGCTTCTGTACTCATACTGATGCACGAGGATCAAGATAAAAATGATGAAGAAGGATGTTTTGGAATGAAAAAATAGGTTCATGCGAGTTTTTCAAGGCAGGAACACCATAATGCCTTTACCTAAAATTTCTAACTTATCATTCATCTTCATGCTTCTCTGTGTTTAGGGGCGGAGGGTCTTTTAGGGTAGCAAAACATACAGAACAACAAAGTTGTAATGTATTTTTATGCAATTATTTTTTGGGTAGCAACTAGCAAGTAGTAGTAACCTTAATTCTCTCTAGCCAGCGATGGCAGCACATGTTCCAGATATTTTTTATACCTCTCAATTATATTGCAAAATCAGCACATCATCAAACAAGAAAGTGCTAACAACTTACATATGTGTCGCGAGACCGAGTATCAACCCATCCGCCGGACTTCTTCATGCGAGTGGCCGCAAATAGCTCTGCAACAGTAGGAGGCCTACCATACTTGTTAGCCTAAGAAAAAATAAAAATCCAGTCACAATCGTTCCACAAACAACAAACCACATAAATTTGACAACCAGATTAAATTAACACACAAAATTGACAATCACTTACCAATATACGTGCAACCTTGATGTGAGATCGACGCCCTGTAGTATGTAAAGCTCCGCCACAAGTAGAGGCCCGATTTTGCTTATTTTTGGCTGAGATCCTTTTAAAATCATCAGTACCCCAATATTCCAAAAGGCCAGCCCAAGCCTCCTCACCAATCCAATGTGGTTTAATCCCCGACCTCCTAAGCTTTCCAAGCAAATCATTAAGGCGTTTTTTAACTTTCTTGGCATACACCTCCTCGATTTTAGCTTGATCAGCAGGATCCCAAGAGACTTTAGACTGTAAAGTATATATATATATATATATATATATATATAGAATAAGGCAAAATCAAAGTCATGTAAAAGGCAAATAGGTGTAGTAGTAGTTAAATAACGAATTCACTTTGCTCAACACTAGAAACCTCAGAAATTAAATAGCGAAACTTTCAACTAACTCTATAGTGCATAACCAAAATGCTGTGAAGTAAACTAATAAAGCACAATGACACTAGATTCGGTTTCTGACTTGGAGAAATAAAATTCACTTAATGATCTTTTATGATCATATAATGCTGTTGGGAGAAATAAAATTCACTTAATGATCTGAATTGAAATAATGTTGTATTAGCCTGTGTAGCAGCAGTGTAATCAGAACACATAAACGTAAAAAGGAGACACGGCGTAAATTAGCTGCAGGGCAGTCAATAAAATGCTATATTAGCCTGTGTAATATTTATACAATGAAAAAAATATGGCAAAATCGGCATCAAAATAAAGATAACAAATGAACATTAAAATATGATCTAGTTTGATATGAATAAAAGATGAGGCTGTAGCCTGTAGCAAACCAAAAAATTGGAATGATAGAAAACACATAAAAGCAAGGGCTTTAGTAAGAGGAAGGATCAACATCCCAAAGCTCACAATTGCACAAGTCAACCAAGTCATCTCACTAAGTTGTATAAAAGAGCAAGAGGAGTCTAGTGAATAATTCAAACAAAGACACACTTACACAAGTCAAAAGTTACATACTCCGTTGAACAAACACGGTCAAAGTAAAAATAAAAAAACAAAGATATGATAGACTTGTTGGAGTGGTCCTTACAATCCAAAAAAAAAAGTTTAAAGATGATAGAAAGAAGAACGTCTTCCATCATCTTCTGCTTAATCTTGCATATTGTGATTCCGACTGAATTCTGATACCATACCAGTTAATAAAACTGAACCAGAGATAGAAAGAATAGTAGAATACAACAAACACTTTAGGTATTACAGAGACCAGAATCTCTGCTAACAAATGATCTTTTCTAGATGTCCCTCTCTGTACTCCCTCCCTCTTATTTATATTCATAATTCTCTTTTTATGTTACAAACTGTTAAGACAATAGACAGTAATAACTACTAACTATCATTTATCCTGCTATAATATAATATAGTTACTAGAGCCCAATCTCATTTTGAAAGAAATTATTTGTTGGACAAAAATGAAATGTTCCCCATTAAAATATCACATACATAAGTCAAATATGCGTATGCAGACATATTGAGTCAGCGGTCAGCCACAACTCTTGAGCACTTCTTCAAATTGGACTAAAACAAGACATTGAGACAGAATGGGGTATAAGCCAATGGAAGAGTGAGAAAATGTATCTTAATCCAAATTGAATCACAATAGCATTCTCCAAATTTTTTGTTTATGGTGAAGTTCACTTTAGAAAAAATCATAATGGACATTTAGCTTTAATGTCCAGAAACTCCCTTCATACAACACAATTCAGGCAATCTATGAATCAACTTCATCTCGCACTCTGTTATCTAATTTTCTTCTTAACAAAATTTTCATCATTATTTAAAAACCAATTAATATAGATTGATATCCCAAGAAATCACACTCAACTGGCCAATTAATACATTTTTTAAAAAAAAAAATTTCACAAGTAGCAATCACAAATCAAAAAAATAATAACTTGTTTATGATTTATGCTTTTTAAATGTCTTACCTGAAACTCCTCCCACCATTTAGTCTTGTCTTCATCAGGGACCACATCGTAGTGATGCCAAGGACCCCGAAACTGAGACTTGATTGCATGACCCACAGTTGCAATAGCAATCTCGGGGGGCTCCCACCTATGAACAAATTGATTAAATTTTATTTAAGTAAATAAATAAATATAATAATTTAGTCAAAGAACAATATTAAATCACCCATTGCCCTGAGGCCAAATGATAACCCTCCCCTAGTCATCACGTCGGTGTTCCCCTGGTACATCTACTAATTCTGGACGCAACAGATGTTCATTTTCATCCTCCTCCTGATCATCTAAATCCTGAGAAAACTCATTATCCGCCTCCAACAAAGCCTCCTGGTTGCCGATGGCCTCCGGTGTCAAACCCGGAGTAGGGATGAATACCATAGGCTCATCTGGAGAGGGAAGAGTAGGCTGGGAAGACGTAGTGGGGGAAACCTGTGTAGGTGGGACACAAGTATAGGGAGGAAGAATGGGGGGCGAGTATAGGAAGGATGAGTGGTGGGGGGGCGAGTATGGGAAGCTGGGGTGGTGCTGAACATATGGGAAGTAGAGGTGGAGATGCGGGTATGGGATGTTGGGGTGGGATTGACAGAATGCGCACTAGAGCTAGAAACTTGAGAAAGGGGAGCTGCCTAGGGGGTGGTAATATTGGAAGCTGGCTTTGGGGTACGAGTACAGGAGGTTGGCTTTGGTGTATGGGTAGCTGGTTTTGGGGTAGGAGTATGGGAAGCTGGCTTGGGGGTGGCAGAATAGGTAGCTAGCTTGGGGTAGGAGAATGGGGAGCTGGCTGGGGAGTGGCAGAATGGGTAGCTACGCTAGGACGAATTTTCCGAGAATGTGAAGCAAGATGCCCAGGCGGTATACACTTCCCTCGCCCTCTAATCACTTTGGCCTTCGGCCGAAAAACGTGGGCTAATGCATCCATCTATTTGTTGATAACAATGGTTAATAAAATGGGTAATTTATCATTGAAAATTGGAAACAAAATATAAGTCATAGATAGGAACCAGTTAAGTCACTTAAGACAGGACAACCAAACCAGCTATGTATAATAAAAATCATAAAGCTTTACATGATTATTGTTTAATGACAAATAAAAGGAATGAGATACCTTTACTATGCTGTAAATACACATATGCATGAGCATTAAAAAAATTGGAACAAACTTTGCAAACACAGTAAACACAGGATATAATTTTGTTTTGTTTATAAACAAGATATACTCTATTATAACTATATTTTAGCTATTGTCAAACTTAACTAAACTTCTAATGATTGCTAATGGAAACAAGACAAACTGATGAAGTTAAGTGCAGTCAATTTTGAAGAAAACTTTATGTCCAATTGACTAAGAGATTTTTTGTGGTGAAGAATTCAGATGGCAGCCATTCAGTTTTTCAAAACTTTCATATTTTTGTTTTTTGAATCAGTTAGTATGGGCACCCATATGGGCTGTTTCTACTTGCTATGTCCTGCCAGAACAATTCCTAGATGCTTCAGAACTCTGTTTCAAACTTAGATTTAGTTTCTTGGAAAACCATGTTATAAAGGTAATCAAGCTGGTGCAATAAGCTGGCCTTTATGTTCATCTTCGAATTGGTCCCTACGTATGTGCAGAGTGGAATTTTGGGGAATGATTTATATTATTGGAAGAATTTTTAAGAAAAAAAAAATCTTAGCTATGACTCAAAGGTCACATGCTCTGTTTTTCTACTCAAGGGATTTCTTGTTTTGCTCAAGTATGTTCCTCGTATTGCTTTCAGAACAGACAATGGGCCATTCAAGGTTGGAGTTTTCACTTTGGACCTTCTTTCATTCTAATATTATTCCACTCAATAAATAATGTTGATGAAAACTCGGTTACACAAACCAAGACTGATGAAGTTGATATTATCTAACAAGGATTGAGATCAGATAATCCCAAAACAGAGGAAAACAGAGACATGTATACCACTATTAGTTTCTAGTATATATCTTTATACAGTTCAACTATTCCCTATAAAAACAAAGAATCTAAGAATATTACATAAATGAACAAATTAAAAAATGTGTTCTCATGTCAGGAAGCAAGGAAAATTGTGGAAGTAAATGGCGAAGGTTTTGAAGGATCACTTCACTGTATGATGCAATTTCAATAAACTCTTCAATACAGTTTATAAAAAGAAAGTTTCTTCCCATTTGTCTTAGCCTCACCTTAAAAACAAGTAGAACGACAAAATCCACATGAAGCATTATGGTTTAAGGTTGATTACTGTTTTCTCATTTTCATTCCATCACCCCACAGTTTACTTTTTATTATTAATTTTAATATTCTTTAGTACGTAATCATAATGTTAACGTACACCTAACTCACCGGAAGTAACTTCTTTCTGGTGTCACCTTTTGCAAAGTGCTGGAGCATATAAGAGGCCAGCGCTCGAGCGCCATACCAAGGCTCGAGCGCTGGAACATTTTTATGGTGCTGGAAAGGATTAACTCGTTTCAGTATAGTGACTATACGTGTATCGTCCACAGGGAGCACTTGGATTTATCCGATTAAGAATTAAGTTGACGAGTTGTTCAAAAACATCATAGGTTGTGAATGGAAAACAAAATAAAAGCTTGGTAAAAAGATAAACAAATAAGATAACTATTCACCTGGGATTGAGTTTCATTACTTAACCTTGTTTCTTTCAATAGAAGTTAAATATTATAAGAAAAGATGCATACTCAATGTCACAAGTGCAAATATCTTTGTCACTTGATTCTAAGACACTAGTCTTTAGAACCCAATCTCTTGGCACTCTAGGTACTAAGTCTTGCATTAAGCATAGTATCTTGGCAATCATAAGAACTTCCATCTATCTCTAGACTAGAAGGTTTTATGAGAGTTTTTCTCCAAATCCATTTATAATCCAGTTTCTCAATTGCGCAAATAAACTAACACATGGAAAATGTGATCAAGCTTAAACCAAGAAAAGAAGAACATAAGAAGAACTCCATTTCATATATAATATAAAACTAGTAATTGAAAGAAACAAGAGACGAAGTAATTACATTCAATCCCGACGGAAAGCTTAGCTTAGCAAGGCCATGGACTTCAAGAACTAAACCTAAGAGTATTAGAACTCTGACTAAAGCACTATACTTTGTAGTTTATTTCTTTTCAATCCAATATCTCCATCCTAACTTTTGAAGGGATGTATTTATAGGTGTTTTGGGAAGGGGTCTGGCGCTCGAGCGCCAGGCTCATAACTCAGGCAGAAAGGACCCAGTGCTCAACGTATTCTAGCGCTCGAGCCCTGGTGTGGCGCTCGAGCGCCACACTCATAAATCTGGCAGAAGGGATCCTATGTTCCTCAGCTTCCAGCGCTCGAGCCTTGGTATGCCGGTTGAGCGCTGGCCTCTTATATGATCCAGCAACTTGATTTTCTTATTTTGCTTCAAAAAACACCTGAAAATACATTTCTAAAGTTAGAAAATTTCTTATTACCACTTATTTACTCTTAAACTCACAAAGTAAGGAAAAGAGGTGAAATTATGTATAGAAACTGTAATTTCTAGAGAAGATAAGTGCAAATCCTTTATTAAGTGCAAATCCTTTATTATATCAACACACTAATTTGCACTTATCAAACTCCTCCCAACCTAAGACTTTGCTTGTTCTCAAGCAATGTATCTTAAACAAAGAAAAACAACAAAAGAAACATGGCAAGTATGGGTTAAAGCAAGTGTGTCAAACTTCCATTTTCATAATATGCATGGAAAGAGTTAAGAGAAACTTTGTGATCACCTAATTTACAGAAGCAACGGATCAGTTTATGACTTAAGTGCAAAGGAAATTGTAATCAACCATTAACAAAGGTTTACTCTCAAACCTTATATGGTGTCAATTTCGCTCATTCCTCAATGTCACTTAACCTGAATTTTGTTTTTCATTTGCCATCAAACCATTTCACAAAATCAAACAATAAATCAAGAGGTCTTTTTCAAAAGGTTGTAATGAGGTTGGGCTATAAAGAATCTTTGTTTTTCTGGTTATGCAAAACGAGTTGGAGAAAATATTTTCATATATTTACATATTTCCCCCCAACCTATTCTACAAAACATGCTCAAACTTATACTTCCTTTCAAGTGTTTCTCATTCTGATTTTCCAAGGCACTTTCAATTTCTTTATTTTTTTTACTTTTTCTTTTCTTTTCTTTTTCTTTTTCACATATCTACACAAGGCTGCCCAAGGATTTTCACTCATACCAGAAACACTTGATTCATTTTTCTAAGCCAACAGAATCATACATCATTTGAATACCCATTATTTCCCCCTGAACATATAAATATTTTTCTCCAACTCAAAGGTAAGGATAAAACATTCGCATAGGTGTCTTAAGGTTTAAGAAAGAATTCATGGCTCAAAGTGGGTACCAACAAAAGATGTAATTCAACAGGTAAGCTTTTTGGCTCAAACTCAATCAAGAAAACTATGCCTCTATCATTTTATTTTAAGTCTCAATTGATGATGACAATTACAAGATCAAACAAAATTCATTCAAGTTAACAAAGAGGACTCTCATACATTTTTGTGGGATTCACTCAACATACAAGGCTAAAAAGGCTTTAACCTTGCAAATAATTTTTCACAATTCCCAATGCACAAAAATCATCTCATGATCGGTTAACTTTCAAATCAGTATTTTTAACAATTCGTTTTTTTTTTCAAACCTTGCAATATCATAAAAACTTTCATTTTTCACACAACTAGAACCAATACTTGTCACTGAAACAAAACAAACATTTTATTTAATATATATATATATATATATATATATATATTCATATTTTTTTTTTCAACAAAAGGAAAAGAAAACTACACTACTTTTATTATAAAAAAAAAAAACAAACAAACAAGTTCAATAAGAAGAAACCAACAGAAACTTTCCTATCAGATTAATGGGTCATCCTCCTCCAAATAATCGTTGATGTCGATGTCCCCATCGCCACCAGACCCATCGTCTTCCCTGCTACCACCACTACCACCACTTCCTTCACCTCCCTCTCCAGCTGCCTCCCCCGGTGGAATTGGCTGATCCCCAGGCCAATCCAAATGTGTAGCAAAAGCCTCCGGGGGCTGGAAATATGTTTGGCCCGGCATAGAGTGCTGAGCCATCGAGTAGTGGGAGAGGTGAAGACTAGTCATCCCCCGATGTAGGGCAATAAATTGCTTGTCATAGTGATCAAGACTCGTGCTGATACGACCCCACAAATCCTCCATTGTTCTCGGGGCAACTTGCGGTGGTGGTGCAGGCGGTGCATTCGGATCCCTGTCCACACAGTGGTTTCGGAAATACTTCTTGTCAATGGGCTCTCTAATCTTCTGGCTACGAACGACTGGAATCCCCGAATCTTCACATAGACTAGTGATAAGAGACAGGAACGCCAAGCTTTATTTCGTGCTACCCTTGTGCACATTGGCCCAAATCATATAAGAAATAATCCGAGCCGGGTCGACCGTGATGCCGGGAGTCTTCATACAACCCAGGAGATGACATTCTTCAAGTGGGAGATCAAAGGGGTGGGATTTGGGTCGGAGGTTGGCGAGAATAAATGTTTGCTTGGAGACTACAGTCATGTTGCCCCGGAGAACCTTGTGAGGAACTCCGTTCCTAGTTGTCTCCAGAATCCTCCGGTCTTCATAACAAATTCGCTCCAAAGTAGTTTGGAGCTCTAAATCCCCCTGATTCCTCAATCGGGTAAAGTCGTCAACCACCCCTTCACTTCTCTCATAAGTCGAGATAGGTGAAATGACTCCGCCGCCGATCTTTTCATTAATCCAGTCGGCATCATACGGTACTGATAAGTGCAAATTAGTGTGTTTATTCAATAAAGGATTTGCACTTATCTTCTCTAGAAATTACATGTTTTATACATAATTTCACCCTTTATCTTTACTTTGTGAGTTTAAGAGTAAATAAGTGGTAATAATAGGTTTTCTAACTTAGAAATGTATTTTCAGGTGATTTTGGAGGCAAACTAAGAAGATCAAGTTGCTGGAGCATATAAGAGGCCAGCGCTCGAGCGCCAAACCAAGGCTCGAGCACTGGAAGCTGAGGAACATAGGATCTTTTCTGCCAGTGCAAATGCTCTGGCGCTCGAGCGCCATACTAGGGCTCGAGCACCAGTAACCGTTGAGCATTGGATCCTTTTCTGCCAGAGTTATGAGTCTGGTGCTCGAGCGCCACACCAGGGCTCGAGCGCCAGAATACGTTGAGCATTGGATCCTCTCTGTCAACAGTTATGAGCTTGGCGCTCGAGCGCCACACCAAGGCTCGAGTTCCAGAACATTGGATCCTCTCTGCCTGAGTTATAAGCCTGGCGCTCGAGCGCCAAACCAGGGCTCGAGCGCTAGACGCATTAACCAAGTAATTAAGCTCATTAACCAACACGTGTCAGGCCAGCGCTCAAGCGCCAGGAGGGCGCTCAAGCACCATACCCCTGCCCAAAACACCTATAAATACAGCCTTTCAGAAGTTAAGGGGATATCATATTGAATTGTATAGAAATAAACCACAAAGTTTAGGCTTTTAGTAAGAGTTCTAATACTCTTAGGTTTAGTTCTTGAAGTTCATGGCCTTGCTAGGCTAAGCTTTCCGCCGGGATTGAATGTAATTACTTCGTCTCTTGTTTCTTTCAATTGTTAGTTTATATTATATTTGAATTGGAGTTCTTCTTCTGCTCTTCTTTTCTTGGTTTAAGTTTGATCACCTTTTGCCTTGTGTTAGTTTATTTGCGCAATTGGAAGATTGGTTTATAAACGGATTTGGAGAAAAACTCTCATAAAACCTTCTAGTCTAGGGATAGATGGAAGTGCTTATGATTGCTTTATACTCTGCTTAATGCAAGACTTAGTTCCTAAAGCGCCAAGGGATTGGGCTCTAGAAACTAGTGTCTTAGAATCAAGTGACAAAGGGATTTGCACTTGTGACATTGAGTATGCATCTTTTCTTATAATATTTAACCAAAATAGAAAGAAACAAAGTGAAGTAATGAAACTCAATCCCAGTTGACTTGTTATCTTATTTGTTTATCTCTTTATCTATTATTTATTTTATTTTTCCATTCACAATCTTGATATGTTTTTGAACAATTCGTCAACTAAATTCTTAATTGAATTAATCCAAGTGCTCCCTGTGGACGATACACGTATAGTCACTATACTGAAACGAGTTAACCATTTCCAGCACCATTAAAAAGGTTAAAAAAAATTCTGGCGCCGTTGCCGGGGAGTGCGGTTGTTTATTTCTGTTAAGTCTTGAGTTGATCTGTGAATAGTTTTCTTTTTGTAAGTATTTGTATATTTGTACCTAACTCTCACCATTGTTCCAGTATTGTTGTATGCTTACTCGCTGCAAAAGCCAAAGAGAAAAGTTATTATATATTGACGAAATCGAGGCATTTGCTAGACGACAATTTGCAATTAAGTACCGTGACCAAAAGGAGGGAGAGAGTTCCTCATATTTCTCTAGTAACTCTACACATTCTGTTACTTTTGATATGGCTGCGGAAGTTCCTAATCCGACGAGGGTTGTAGTCCTTGGTGACTATGTGATTCTGCAAGGCCCAAGGAATCGGTCCGCAATTGTCTTGTCCCTTACTGCTCAGCAAATGGAGATTAAACCGTATTGGTATAATCTCATCTTGACTAATCAGTTCACGGGGAAAGATCATGAGGATCCGCATAATTTCTTGGAGACCTTTTATGATCTTGTAGCGACTATGGGCTTGGATGAAGCAAGTGTTGAAGATGCCTATATGAAATTATTTCATTTAGCACTTATTGGAGATGCAAAGGAATGGTTCAAGACTCTTCCGAGTCAAAGTTTAAACACATGGAGTGAGGTTGAAGAAGCCTTTCTAACAAGGTTCTTTCCTCCTTCTAAAATGATCCAAGTGTAATCTGAAATATCTGCTTTTAAGCAGGGGCAAGATGAAGTATTTCATGAGGCTTGGGAAAGGTATCAAAGGTTATTGAGAAAATGCCCAAATCATGGGTTGACTGATGTTGCGAAGCTTAACATATTTTGTGTAGGATTGAACCACCAATGGACAATCCATCTCACAACAACTGCTGGACGGTCATTAAAAACCATTGATGTACCTACTGCAATGGAAATTATCACTTCTATGGCAACAAGTGATAGAGCTGGGCATCAACCCAGAAGCCAAGTCTCAAAGCCCAAGGGTGTCCTGGAATTAAATTCTTCTGATGCTATTTTGGCACAGAATAAGCTTATGACTCAGCAAATTGAGCTCTTGAGTCAAGCTATTACACAATTGGTACCAAAGTCGTAGCAAGTTCAAGTAGTGAACCAACAAGCTCAAATAGGAGTATGTGAATTGTGTGGTGAAGCTCATTCATACACTCAATGCCCACATGCTTCTAGCCAAAAAGAGGAGGAGTTGGATTTTGTAAATAATCAGTCAAGAGGAAATTTCTTTTCTTCACCCTTTAAATCTAATGTTTCCAATGCGGGAATGCAAGGGTGGAAGAATCCTCAAGGACAAGGTCAAATGACCTGGAAAAATTCAACGAATTCATCTAATAGGCCGCCATTTGTTCCATTGGTAGAGAGGACCATCAAATTGGAAGACACCTTGGATAAATTTATCCAAGCTTCATTGGCTAACCACCAAAGTAATGAAGCTTTCCAGAAAAACACCGAGGCGTCTATCCGGAATCTTGAAACGCAAGTGGGTCAAATCTCTAAACAATTGGCAGAGCTTACCACTACTCCATTCTCCGCTAATACCACCACGAATCCTAAAGAGCAATGTAAGTCCATTGTCACAAGGAGTGGTACAGAGATTGGTAAAGGAATAGGGGATCATTTGCATGAACCCAAGGAGGTGGAAGGAGAAATTGAAGAGGTAGCCATGGACGAAGTAGAGAAGGAAAGTGAAGGTGAAAGGAGTGATGAGAAGAATAATGTAAATATTGAAAAAGAAAAAAAATAAAAAATTCAAAATGAAGGTTGAGGTCAAAGAAAAGATGGATGGAGTACCTGAGGTAAGGGAGGTTCCTTATCCTGTTCATCCATCAAAGAAGACAAAGGAACGACAATATGCTTGGTTTCTAGACATTTTCAAACGGCTTCAGATAAATGTACTATTTATGGAAGCTATGGAGGAAATGCCCACATATGCCAAGTTCATGAAGGACTTGTTGACGAAAAAGAGGAAGTTTAAAGATGAAACTGTGGAACTAGAAGCCGGGTGTAGTGCCATCATTCAAAAGTCCTTGCCTCACAAGACCAAAGATCCGGGTAGTTTTACTATCCCTGTTATTATTGGTGCTCTTCCCGTAGGAAAAGCATTACTGGATCTTGGTGCAAGTATAAACCTTATGCCGTTATCCATGTTAAAATGGATTGGTGATCTGGAAGTGAAACCCACTAGAATGACCCTCCAACTGGCGGATAGGTCATTAAAATTTCCGTATGGAGTAGCGGAGGATGTTCTAGTGAAGGTTGACAAATTTGTCTTTCCGGTTGACTTTGTCATTATGGATATAGAGGAAGACTTGGAGGTGCCTTTAATTCTAGGGTGACCTTTCATGAAAACGGCAAGAGTCATCATTGACGTGGATAATGGACAACTCAAGGTACGAGTTGAGGATGATGAGGTAAAGTTTGATATGTTGGAAGCCATGAAACACCCAAAGGAAAAACAATCAGCCTTTAGGGTGGATGTCATGGAAGAGGCATTTCTATTAGGGAAGCAAGAAATGTATAATGCTAGCCCTTTAGAAAAAGCTCTAGTACAGTCTCGTGCAAATTCATATGTCTTGGAGGAAGTCAAAATTGAAAAATGTTTGAGGGACCTAGATACTCTGAAAGAGGACCCCATGATAACGTTTGTCCCGGAAGACTTATCCAAGGAGGAAAAGTCAGGAAAAAATAAGCTGGAACTGAAAGTGTTGCCATCCCATCTGAAATATGCATTTTTAGATGAAGGGGGAAGCATGCTAGTGATAATCAACAGTTCACTATCTTCGGACCAAGAAGCACAACTCTTGAAGGTTTTGAAAGCCAATGAAGGGGCGATTGGATGGGCATTGACAGATCTAAAAGGAATAAGTCCTTCTTTCTGTATGCACAAGATACATATGGAAGAGGATTTTAAACCTGTTGCCCAGCCTCAAAGGTGGTTAAACCTGACAATGAAAGAAGTAGTGATAAAAGAAGTACTCAAGTTACTTGAAGCTGGTATGATTTATCCCATCTCCGATAGCGAGTGGGTAAGTCCAGTTCAAGTGGTTCCAAAGAAAGGAGGGATGAAGGTCATTGAGAATGAGAAAAATGAATTAATTCCTACGAAGATAATGACCGAGTGGCGTATGTGCATTGATTATCGAAGATTAAATCAAGCCACCAGGAAAGATCATTTTCCTTTGCCTTTTAAGGACCAAATGCTTGAGAGACTAGCTGGCCAGGCATATTACTGTTTCTTGGATGGATATTCTGGGTATAACCAAATTTTGGTAAACCCAGAAGATCAAGAAAAGACAGCTTTCACATGCCCATTCGGAGTATTTGCTTATAAGCGTATGCCGTTTGGACTGTGTAATGCGCCTGCAACCTTTCAAAGATGCATGCTCGCCATTTTTTCGGATTTGGTTGAGAAATATATTGAGGTTTTCATGGATGACTTTTCTGTCTTTGGGAAAAGTTTTGAAGAATGTTTGAACAATCTGAATATTGTGCTAGGAAGATGTGTTCAAACAAATCTAGTACTTAACTGGGAGAAGTGTCATTTCATGGTAGAGGAAGGGGTGGTGCTCGGTCATAAGATCTCTTCTACAGAGATCGAGGTTGACAAAGCAAAAGTGGAAGTCATCGAAAAACTTCCACCACTCCTGAATGTTAAAGGAATCAGGAGTTTCTTAGGACATGCCGGTTTTTACCGGAGATTTATAAAAGACTTCTCCAAGATTGCCAAGCCACTTAGTAATCTTTTGGTAAAAGATGTGGACTTCAATTTTGATGCTAAGTGCTTGGAGGCATTTGAGAGATTGAAGGAAAAACTGATTATGGCCCCAATCATAGTTGCTCCAAATTGGTCTTTGGACTTTGAGCTTAATTGTGATGCGAGTGACTATGCGGTGGGTGCCGTATTAGGCCAAAGAAAGGACAAAATTTTTCATCCAATACATTACGCTACTAGAGTACTTAATGATGCACAGGTGAACGATGCAACTACAAAAAAAGAATTACTAGCGATTGTATATGGGTTGGAAAAATTTAGGTCTTATCTTATAGGGTCCAGAGTGATTGTTTACACTGACCATGCAGCCATAAAATACTTGGTGTCTAAGAAAGAGTCAAAGCCAAGATTGCTTTGTTGGATTCTCTTGCTGCAGGAATTCAATCTAGTCATCAAGGATAAAAAGGGATGTGAAAATTTTGTGGCTGATCATCTTTATCAACTGCATAACACAGAGGGGACCAGCAAAGTAGAAGAAATTGTCGAGGAATTCCCGGATGAACGATTGTTGCTCATACAAGAAAGGCCATGGTTTGCTGATATGGCAAATTTTAAAGCAGCAGGAATCATTCCGGATGAATTTTCTTGGCAACAAAAGAAGAAGTTCTTAAAAGACTCTTCTTACTTCGTTTGGGATGATCCTTATTTATTTAAAATTGGAGGGGATGGTCTTCTGAGACGGTGTGTTTCCCGTGGAGAATCTAAAAGCATATTGTGGCATTGCACAATTCACCCTATGGGGGACATTTTAATGGGGAACGCACTGCAGCCAAAGTATTGCAGTCCAGTTTCTATTGGCCAACAATCTTTAAAGATGCTCACATCTATGTGAAGCAGAGTGATAAGTGCCAAAGAATCAGATGAGTAACAAGGAGAAATGAGATGCCTTTGACAATTATGCAGGAGGTAGAGGTATTTGACTGTTGGGGAATTGATTTTGTTGGTCCATTTCCACCCTCTTTCACCAATGAATATATATTGGTGGGAGTGGACTATGTTTGAAAATGGGTTGAAGCAATTCCTTGTGCGAGAGCAGATGCGAAAAAGGTGGTAACTTTCTTGAAAAAGAATATCTTTTCGAGATTTGGAACTCCGAGAGTACTCATCAGTGATGGGGGCTCACATTTTTGCAATGCTCAACTAAAGAAAGTCTTGGAACACTATGGAGTAAGGCACAAGATTGCAAGTCCTTATCATCCACAAACAAACGGTCAGGCTGAAGTTTCTAACAGAGAAATTAAAAGAATATTAGAGAAGACCGTGAGTGTTTCAAGAAGAGACTGGTCCATTAAGTTGGATGATGCTCTATGGGCTTACCGGATAGCTTACAAAGCTCCTATTGGATTAACTTCTTTTCAGTTAGTCTATGGGAAGTCTTGTCATCTTCCGGTAAAATTAGAACATAAGGCGTATTGGGTTTTAAAATTCTTCAACTTTGACCATACAGCTTCGGGAGAAAAAAGGAAATTACAACTTCATCAATTAGACGAGTTAAGACTTCATGCTTATGAGTCTTCTCGATTATACAAAGAAAGAATGAAGTTGTACCATGATCGGAAGCTGGTCAAAAAGAATTTTCAACCTGGACAATATGTTTTACTCTTCAATTCGAGATTGAGATTGTTTCCAGGTAAGCTAAAGTTCAAATGGTCTGGACCTTTTAGGGTTAAAGATATTAGACCCTATGGAGCAGTTGAAATTGAAGACCCAGTCAGAAAGGAGAGCTGGGTAGTAAATGGCCAGAGATTAAAAATGTATCTTGGTGGTGACGTCGAGCGGCTAGCCACCATAGTAACCTTAATTGAGGAATAGACATGAACCAGGCGTCGAGCTAATGATGTTAAACAAGCGCTGGTTGGGAGGCAACCCAATTTGTTTGTGTGTTTTGTGTTTTTTATAAATAAAAATAAAAGAAGTTTGATGAATTTTGGAAGACGTTTTGTGAAATTGTGTTTGAAACATTGGTAGAATATCCAGGGTGCGTCTTGAACTCTTTGACAAAGTCTTTTTCATTGTCCCAAATTTTTTGTTGGCGCTCAAGCGCCAGAAGCATTAATTTGGCGCATCTTTTCAAATTTTTTTGTCAAAAGTTGGCGCTCGAGCGAGAGAAATGGCGCTCGAGCGCTAGATGAGCACTGGGGATCAATTTTCTCTGCCTTCAATTTTGGGCTCGCGCTCAAGCGCGAGTTGTGGTGCTCAAGCGCCAGAGAAGAGTAACGGTTGGCCTGGTTATCAGTGTCCAAGCGCTCGAGCGCTGCATTTTGGTTCTCGAGCGCCAGGAACGCGGTAGGCTTTAAAAATAGAGCAGTTTCAGGGATTTGTTCGCATCTCTCTTTTCCTCTCTTCTTAAGTGCATGTTCCTTCCGTTTTTGTTCACAAAACTCATTCTAAAACTCCATCAAACTTTGGTTTTGAGTGTGAAACTCCTACAATATTCTCTTCCTATCTTCATTTTGTGCTCCTTCATCATGAGTTTCCGGTATGTTAATGGCTATTTCTTCATTTTTCATGCTTCTCATTTATGTGTATCTGTTCTTAAACGAGAAATGAGTATGAAATTGAAGTTATAGGATGCATTTACATGTTGGTTAGTATCTCTATTATGGGCTTTTATTCTAATGTGAAATGATGCCATGTTCTTGATGCTACTATATGTTCTTATCTGTTCATGATGGAAAGGTTAGAATATGAAAAAAATTGTTATGATTCTCATTTTTGAAGGCATCATCTCTTGTTTCATCAAAGTCCTGTATAGAAACTAATTCAACAATGTGTGATACTCATGATGATGATAGTATGATGTGGTCTAATTGTGTTTTTTCAATGCAGTAACCGAGGCAAAGCTCCTGCTGTTGAAACTGACCATGGGTATAGGAAGCGTAAAGATGTTCCACGGAGGAGCAGAGGTTCTTCCTCCGGTGGAGGCTTTGACAGAGACAAATTCATTTAACGGTACCGGGTGATTGACAATTGGAGGTTCATTTCTGAACGGAGAGTGGAGTTGCGGGACGGAGAGTGCCCGGAGTTTACTCAAATGTTGACTCGCCGCAACTGGTGGCCACTCGCATCTCTACCGGAGAAGTTTGACCCGGATATCGTGAAGGAGTTCTATGCCAACGCTTATGGAGGCAAAGACAGCAAGTCACGGGAGAAGGTTTCGGTGGTGAGGGGTACTCGAGTTCCATATACTGCTGATTGGATCAACGAGAAAATTGGTAACTCGATTATTTCCCCTATCTCTTCCTTTCAAAGAAATGAGGTTGTTATGGACGATTATGCTCGTATGAGGAGCCAAGGAGAATTTGACTTGGAGTCCACATTGGCCAAAATCTGTTACGAAAACCGCAGAATTGCGGAAACCAGTAATACCGAGGTTCCCCACAAGGTTCTTCGGGTCAATATGACTAGGATTTCAAAACTATGGATGACGTTTATTTTGGCCAACTTGCGACCCAAGTTGCACCCCTCTGGTTTGCCTTTGGAAGAGTGCCACCTGTTAAGCTGCATCATGACTAAAGGGACCACTGTTGACCCCGCCTGAATCATTTCTGATATGATTTGGGTAAATGTGCAAAAAGGAGGCAAGAAGCAGGGTTTGGCATTCCCAAGTCTTATCACATGCCTATGTGAGGAGGCGGGAATTCCGGTTGTGCGGAGTCAAAAGATTAGGGAAGTATCTCCGCAACAACTGTGCTGATCCAAACCCAAATGCACTGGTGCAACCACCACCAAGAGCACCACGGAGGACTATGGAGGAATTGTGGGCCAACATAAGCACTAGGTTTGATCATCAGGACCGACAATTTGCTGCCCTTCATAGGGGAATGACTAGCCTTCACCTGTCCCAATATTCCATGGCCCAGCATTACATGCCGGGTCAAACATTTTTCCAGAACCCGGAAGCCTATGCGGCTCATATGAATTGGCCAGGGGACCGGCCAGCTTCACCGGGGGAGGCAGGTGGAGAAGATGGTGAAGGAAGTGGTGGTGGTGAGGATGATGGGGAAATGGTGATGGAGACATAGACATCAGTGATTACTTGGAGGAGGATGATCCCATGATTTGATAGGGAAGTTTCTGTAGTTTCTGTTGGTTTCTCATGTTTGAACTTGTTTTGTTTTGTTTTGTTTTGTTGTTTTTTATTTATGAATAAAAGTAATGTAGTTTCTTTTTTTGTTTTAAAAAAAAATATTAAATAAAATGTTTGTTTTTGTTTTAGTGGCAAGTGTTGGTCTTTGGTGGTGTGAAAAATGGAAATTCTTATGATATTGCATGGTTTGAAAAAAAGAGGAATTGTGAAAAATACTTATTTGAAAGTTAACCGATCATGAGATGATTTTTGTGCATTGGGAGTTATGAAAATTTATTTTCAAGGTTAAAGCCTTTTTAGCCTTGTATGTTGAGTGAATCCCACAAAAATGTATGAGAGTCTTCTTTGTTAACTTGAATGGGTTTTGTTTGATTTTGTAATTGCCATGATCAATTGAGACTTGAAAATGATAGAGGCATAGTTTTCTTGATTGAGTTTGAGCCAAAAAGCTTACCCATGAAATTACATCTTTTTGTTGATACCCACTTTGAGCCATGAATTCTTTCTTAAACCCTAATACACCTATGTGAATGTTTTATCCTTACCTTTGAGTTGGAGAAAAATATTTATATGTTCAGGGGGAAATAATGGGTATTCAAATAATGTATGATTCTGTTGGCTTAGAAAAATGAATCCCTTGGGCAGCCTTGTATATATATGTGAAAAAAAAAAAAAAGAAAAGAAAAAGTAAATAAATAAAGAAAAGAAAAGGTGCCTTGGAAAAAGTAGAATGAGAAACACTTGAAAGGAAGTATGAGGTGAGCATGTTTTGTAGAATATGTTGGGGGAAATTTGTAAATATTTGTAAATATGTTCTCCAACTCATTTTGCATAACCAGAAAAACAAAGATTCTTTGTAGCCCAGCCTCATTACAACCTTTTGAAAAAGACCTCTTGATTCATTGGTCAATTTTGTGAAATGGTTTGATGGCAAACGAAAACCAAAATTCAAGTTAAGTGACACTGAGGAATGAGCGAAATTGTCACCATGTAAGGTTTGAGAGTAAACCTTTGTCAATGGTTGATTACAATTTCCTTTGCACTTAAGTCATAAATTGGTCCGTTGCTTCTGTAAATTGGGTGATCACAAGTTTCTCTCTTAACTCTTTCCATGTATATCATGAGGATTGAAGTTTGATACATTTGCTCTAACCCATACTTGCCATGTTTTCTTTTGTTGTTTTTCTTTGTTTTAGGATACATTGCTTGAGGACAAGCAAAGTCTTAGGTAGGGGGGAGTTTGATAAGTGCAAATTAGTGTGTTTATTCAATAAAGGATTTGCACTTATCTTCTCTAGAAATTACATGATTTATACATAATTTCACCCTTTATCTTTACTTTGTGAGTTTAAGAGTAAATAAGTGGTAATAATAGGTTTTCTAACTTAGAAATGTATTTTTAGGTGTTTTTGGAGGCAAAATAAGAAGATCAAGTTGCTGGAGCATATAAGAGGCCAGCGCTCGAGCGCCATACCAAGGCTCGAGCGTTGGAAGCTGAGGAACATAGGATCCTTTCTGCCAGTGCAAATGCTCTGCTGCTCGAGCGCCATACCAGGGCTCGAGTGCCTGTAACCGTTGAGCATTGGATCCTTTTCTGCTAGAGTTATGAGTCTGGCGCTCGAGCGCCACACCAGGACTTGAGCGCCAGAATACGTTGAGCATTGGATCCTCTCTGCCAACAGTTATGAGCCTGGCGCTCGAGCGCCACACCAAGGCTCGAGCGCCAGAACATTGGATCCTCTCTGCCTGAGTTATAAGCCTGGCGCTCGAGCGCCACACCAGGGCTCGAGCGCCAGACGCATTAACCAGACAATTAAGCTCATTAACCAGCACTTGTCAGGCCAGCGCTCAAGCGCCAGGAGGGCGCTCGAGCGCCAGACCCTTGCCCAAAACACCTATAAATACAGCCTTTCAGAAGTTAGAGGATATCATTGAATTGTATAGAAATAAACCACAAAGTTTAGGCTTTTAGTCAGAGTTCTAATACTCTTAGGTTTAGTTCTTGAAGTTCATGGCCTTGTTAGGCTAAGATTTCTGCCGGGATTGAATGTAATTACTTCGTCTCTTGTTTCTTTCAATTGTTAGTTTATATTATATTTGAATTGGAGTTCTTCTTCTGCTCTTCTTTTCTTGGTTTAAGTTTGATCACCTTTTGCCTTGTGTTAGTTTATTTGCGCAATTGGAAAATTGGTTTATAAACGGATTTGGAGAAAAATTCTCATAAAACCTTCTAGTCTAGGGATAGATGGAAGTGCTTATGATTGCTTTATACTCTGCTTAATGCAAGACTTAGTTCCTAAAGCGCCAAGGGATTGGGCTCTAAAAACTAGTGTCTTAGAATCAAGTGACAAAGGGATTTGCACTTGTGACATTGAGTATGCATCTTTTCTTATAATATTTAACTAAAATAGAAAGAAACAAAGTGAAGTAATGAAACTCAATCCCAGGTAACTTGTTATCTTATTTGTTTATCTCTTTATCTATTGTTTATTTTATTTTTCCATTCACAATCTTGATATGTTTTTGAACAATTCGTCAACTTAATTCTTAATTGAATTAATCCAAGTGCTCCCTGTGGACGATACACGTATAGTCACTATACTGAAACGAGTTAACCATTTCCAGCACCATTAAAAAGGTTAACAGGTACCTGAATACCACGGACAACAGACACCTTCTCACGTGTCTTCGTGTCTTTACCCCCAAAGGCATTGGCATAGAACTCCTTGACAATCTCCGGGTCGAACTTCTTCGGGAGCGATGCAATGGACCACCAGTTGCGGAGAGTGAGCATGCCAGTGAACTCTTGGCATTCTCCATCCCGTAACTCAACTCGACGCTCCGCGATGAAGTTCCAGTCATTAATGACCCGGAACCTCTCATCCCTTTCCTAGTCAAATAACCGGTGGGGGTGGTCAGAACCACCACCCTGGGATGAGGAACCTCCTCTTCTCCTCTGGGGTCTTCCTTTCTCTTCTTGGAAGCGCGTTCGGGCTCATAGGCGGGTGCCTTTCCTCGGTTCCTGTACATTATTCAAAGAAAACTCCAAAATTAGAAACCAAAAACACTCAAATCATTAAAATCATGTTCAGTTATACAATGCACATTTGGGTTCTCAAAAATGGACTATTTTCATGACCATTGCATATTTCAAGTCAAGAACATACTTCAGAATGGGTCACAAAATCCAGAATTTCAATAACAAATGAGACTATCTCAGAATATCACAACCATTTTGAACCGAAAACCCCAAATGTCAATGTATGCAAAGCTTCACATATACTAATTTTTCATGTTCAATACCATCTCATAAACCAGAAAATCATCTCAAATAGGTATAATGACACATGAAAAACTAAACAATGGAATTAGCTTATCTGAACATGATGAATGATGAACAAAAAACTTGCTAAACTTGATGAATATGAAAGACTTCGTGTGAGAAGAAGAAAGATTTTTCGTAACAATTGAGAGAAAAGAGGGATTTTGAGAAAAGAAAACTGCTAATGCGCTGTTTTTAAAGCCAACGCGTGACTGGCACTCGAGCGCTACTTCTGGCGCTCGAGCGCTAGTGCATTGAATAGCAGATCAACTGTTACGATTTTTTGGCGCTGGAGCGCCACAGCTGGCGCTCAAGCGCCAACCCAAAATAGATGGCAATGAAGAAAGACCTTTCAGCTGTCTGGCACTTGAGCGCTGATATTGGCGCTCGAGCGCCAACATCTGACCCAAAATTTTTGAAAATAGCGCCAATTTAATGCCCTTGGGACTTGAACGCCCTCCTGGCGCTTGAGCGCCAGATCCAAGAACTGAACAGTGAAGAAACCTTCTTCAATTGCTCAAATTTTTTATTTCTCACAAAAATTCTTTCAAAATTCATCAAATTTATTTATTTATTTACAGGAAAACATAAAAATAAACACACAAAATTGGGTTGCCTCCCAATCAGCGCTTGTTTAACGTCATTAGCTCGACGCCTGTAGCATGGTTATGCTTCCTTCAAACTCATTATGGTGGTTAGCCGCTCGACGTCACCACCAAGGTACAACTTCAATTATTGACCATTTATGACCCAGCTTTCCTTTTTCACTGGGTCTTCAATTTCCACAGCTCCATAAGGTCGTACATCTTTAACCCTAAAGGGTGCGGACCACTTGGACTTTAATTTTCCCGGGAATAATTTTACTCGAGAATTAAAAAGTAAAACATATTGCCCGGGATTAAAAGCCTTTTTGACCAACTTTTTATCGTGATACAACTTCATTCTTTCCTTGTATATCCTTGAAGACTCATAAGCTTGGAGTCTCAATTCTTCCAATTCATGAAGTTGTATTTTTCGTTTTTCTCCAGCAGTTGTTTGGTCAAAATTAAAGTACTTTAAAGCCCAATATGCCTTATGTTCTAGTTCGATCGGCAAGTGACATGACTTTCCATAGACTAACTGAAAAGGAGTCAATCCTATGGGAGCTTTAACAGCTGTCTGGTACGCCCTTAGAGCATCATCCAATTTAATGGCACAATCTTTCCTTGAAACACTAACGGTCTTTTCCAGAATTCGCTTGATTTCTCTATTCGAGACTTCAGCTTGACCATTATTTTGGGGATGGTATGGACTAGCAATTTTATGTCTCACCCCATAATGTTCCAAGACCATTTTTAATTGGGATTTGCAAAAGTGCGAACCCGCATCACTGATGAGTACTCTCGGGGAACCAAACCTTGAGAATATATTCTTATTCAAGAATGTCACTACTGTCTTTGCATCAGCTCTTGCACAGGGAATTGCTTCTACCCATTTTGAAACATAGTCCACTCCCACCAATATATATTCATTGGTGAAAGAGGGTGGAAATGGACCAACAAAATCAATTCCCCAACAGTCGAATACCTCTACCTCCTGCATAACTGTCAGAGGCATCTCATTTCTCCTTGTCACTCCTTCGGTTCTTTGGCACTTATCACATTGCTTCACATAGATGTGAGCATCTTTGAAGATTGTTGGCCAATAGAAACCGAACTGCAGTACTTTGGCTGCAGTGCGTTCCCCATTAAAATGTCCCCCATAGGGTGAATTGTGACAATGCCACAATATGCTTTTAGATTCTCCACGGGAAACACACCGTCTCAGAAGACCATCCCCTCCAATTTTAAATAAATAAGGATCATCCCAAACGAAGTAAGAAGAGTTCTTTAAGAACTTCCTTTTTTGTTGCCATGAAAACCCATCCGGAATAATCCCTGCTGCTTTAAAATTTGCCATATCAGCAAACCATGGCCTTTCTTGAATCAACAGCAATCGTTCATCCGGGAATTCCTTGACAATCTCGTCTGCTTCGCTGGTCCCCTCTGTCTTATGAAGTCGGGAAAGATGATCAGCCACAAAATTTTCACATCCCTTTTTATCCTTGATGACTAGATTGAATTCCTGCAGCAAGAGAATCCAACAAAGCAATCTTGGCTTCGA
The DNA here is from genome assembly GCA_037177725.1 of Cyamopsis tetragonoloba. Lineage (NCBI taxonomy): Eukaryota > Viridiplantae > Streptophyta > Magnoliopsida > Fabales > Fabaceae > Cyamopsis > Cyamopsis tetragonoloba. Next base: position 932,084 of record CM074121.1, on the reverse strand, counting down.
CTCTTTCTTAGTCACCAAGTATTTTATGGCTGCATGGTCAGTATAGACAATCACTCTGGACCCTATAAGATAAGACCTAAATTTTTCCAACCCATATACAATCGCTAGTAATTCTTTTTCTGTAGTTGCATAGTTCACCTGTGCATCATTAAGTACTTTACTAGCATAATTTATTGGGTGAAAATTTTTGTCTTTTCTTTGGCCTAATACAGAACCAACAGCATAGTCACTCGCATCACAATTAAGCTCAAAGTCCAAAGACCAATCTGGAGCAACTATGATTGGGGCCGTAATCAGTTTTTCCTTAAGTCTCTCAAATGACTCCTAGCACTTAGCATCAAAATTGAAATCTACATCTTTAACCAAAAGATTACTAAGTGGCTTGGCAATCTTGGAGAAGTCCTTTATAAATCTCCGGTAAAAACCGGCATGTCTTAGAAAACTCCTTATTCCCTTAACATTAACGGGTGGTGGAAGTTTTTCAATAACTTCCACTTTTGCTTTGTCAACCTCGATCCCTCTAGACGAGATCTTATGACCAAGCACCACCCTTTCCTCTACCATGAAATGGCACTTCTCCTAGTTAAGCACTAAATTTGTTTGAACACATCTTCCTAGCACAATATTCAGATTGTTCAAACATTCATCAAAACTCTTCCCAAAGACAGAAAAGTCGTCCATGAAAACCTCGATACATTTCTCAACCAAATCTGAAAAAATGGCGAGCATGCATCTTTGAAAGGTTGCATGCGCATTAAACAGTCCAAACGACATACGTTTATAAGCAAATACTCCAAATGGACATGTGAAAGCTGTCTTTTCTTGATCTTCTGGGTTCACCAAAATTTGGTTATACCCAGAGTATCCATCCAAGAAACAGTAATATGCTTGGCCAGCTAGTCTCTCAAGCATTTGGTCCATAAAAGGCAAAGGAAAATGATCTTTCCTGGTGGCTTGATTTAATTTTCTATAATCAATACACATTCGCCACCCAGTCACTGTCCTTGTAGGGATTAATTCATTTTTTTCATTTGCAATGATCGTCATCCCCCCTTTCTTTAGAACCAGTTGAACTGGACTTACCCACTCGCTATCAGAGATGGGATAAATCATACCAGCTTCAAGTAACTTGAGGACTTCTTTTCTCACTACTTCTTTCATTGTTGGATTCAATCGCCTTTGAGGCTGGGCAATAGGTTTAAAATCCTCTTCCATATGTATCTTGTGTATACAGAAAGAAGGACTTATGCCTTTTAGATTTGTCAGTGCCCATCCTATCGCCCCTTCATTGGCTCTTAAAACCTCTAAGAGTTGTGCCTCTTGGTCAGAAGATAGTGAACTGTTAATGATCACTAGTTTGCCTCCTCCTTCATCTAAAAATGCATATTTAAGATGGGATGGGAACACTTTCAATTCCAGCTTATTTTTTTTGACTTTTCCTCCTTGGATAAGTCTTCCGAGACAAATGTTTTCATGGGGTCCTCTTTCAGAGTATCTAGATCCCTCAAACATTTTTCAATTTCGACTTCCTCCAAGTCATATAACTTTGCATGAGACTGCACTAAGGCTTTTTCTAAAGGGCTAGCACTGTACATGTCTTGCTTCCCTGATAGAAATGCCTCCTCCATGACATCCACCCTAAAGGCTGACTGTTTTTCCTTTGGGTGTTTCATGGCTTCCAACACATCAAATTTTACCTCATCATCCTCAACTCGTACCTTGAGTTGTCCATTATCCACGTCAATGATGACTCTTGCCGTTTTCATGAAAGGTCGCCCTAGAATTAAAGGCACCTCCAAGTCTTCCTTTATATCCATAATGACAAAGTCAACCGGAAAGACAAATTTATCAACCTTCACTAGAACATCCTCCGCTACTCCATAAGGGAATTTTAATGACCTATCTGCCAGTTGGAGGGTCATTCTAGTGGGTTTCACTTTCGGATCACCAATCCATTTTAACATGGATAACGACATGAGGTTTATACTTGCACCAAGATCCAATAATGCCTTTCCTACGGGAAGAGCACCAATAGTAACAGGGATAGTAAAACTACCCGGATCTTTGGTCTTATGAGGCAAGGATTTTTGAATTATGGCACTACACCCGACTTTTAATTCCACAGTTTCATCTTTGAACCTTCTCTTTTTCGTCAACAAGTCCTTCATGAACTTGACATATGTGGGCATTTCCTCCGTAGCTTCCATAAATGCTACATTTATCTGAAGCCATTTGAAATTGTCTAGAAACCTAGCATATTGCCTTTCCTTTGATTTCTTCGATGGATAAACAGGATAAGGAACCTCCTCTACCTGAGGTACTCCATCCATCTTCTCCTTGTCCTCTCCTTTCTTTTTGATTTTTTTATTTTTTCTTTTTCAATATTTACATTATTTTTCTCCTCACTTCTTTCACCTTCACTTTCCTTCTCTACCTCCTCTATGGCTACTGATAAGTGCAAATTAGTGTGTTTATTTAATAAAGGATTTGCACTTATCTTCTCTAGAAATTACATGTTTTTATACATAATTTCACCTTTTTTCCTTACTATGTGAGTTTAAGAGTAAATAAGTGGCAATAATAAGTTTTCTAACTTAGAAATGTATTTTCAGGTGTTTTTGGAAGCAAAATAAGAAAGTCAAGTTGTCGGAGCATATAAGAGGCTAGCGCTCGAGCGCCATACCAAGGCTCGAGCGCTGGAAGCTGAGGAACATAGGATCCTTTTTGCCAATGTAAATGCTCTGGCGCTCGAGTGCCACACCAGGGCTCGAGCGCCAGAATACGTTGAGCATTGGATCCTCTCTGCCACAGTTATGAGTCTGGTGATCGAGTGCCACACCAAGGCTCGAGCGCCAGAACATTGGATCCTCTCTGCCATAGTTATGAGCCTGGCGCTCGAGCGCCACACCAGGGCTCGAGCGCTAGACGCATTAACCAGGCAATTAAGCTCATTAACCAGCACGTGTCAGGCCAGCGCTCAAGCGCCAGGAGGGCGCTCGAGCGCCATACCCCTGCCCAAAACACCTATAAATAGAGCCTTTTAGAAGTTAGGAGATATATTGAATTGTATAGAAATAACCACAAAGTATAGGCTTTAGTCAGAGTTCTAATACTCTTAGGTTTAGTTCTTGAAGTTCATGGCCTTGCTAGGCTAAGCTTTCCGCCGGGATTGAATGTAATTACTTTGTCTCTTGTTTCTTTCAATTGATAGTTTATATTATATATTAATTGGAGTTCTTCTTCTGTTCTTCTTTTCTTGGTTTAAGCTTGATCACCTTTTCCATGTGTTAGTTTATTTGCGCAGTTGAGAAACTGGTTTATGAATGGATTTGGAGAAAAACTCTCATAAAAGATGGAAGTGCCTATGATTGCTTTAGTGCTCTGCTTAATGCAAGACTTGGTAGCTAGAGTGCCAAGAGATTAGGCTCTAGAGGCTAGTGTCTTAGAATCAAGTGATCAAAGAGATTTGCACTTGTGACATTGAGTACGCATCTTTTCTTATAATATTTAACTTTAATTGAAAGAAACAAGGTTAAGTAATAAAACTCAATCCCAGGTAAATTGTTATTTTATTTGTTTATCTCTTTATCTAGTGTTTATTTTATTTTCCATTCACAACTTGATATGTTTTTGAACAATCCGTCAACTTAATTCTTAATCGAATAAATCCAAGTGCTCCCTGTGGACGATACACGTATAGTCACGATACTGAAACGAGTTAACCGTTTCTAGTACCATTAAAAGGTTAACAGCTTCCTTTTCAATTCTTCCTTTCACCTCCTCGGGTTCATGCAAATGATCTCCTATTCCTTTACCAATCTCCTTACCACTCCTTGTGACAATGGACTTGCATTGCTCTTTAGGGTTCGTGGTGGTATTAGCGGAGAATGGAGTAGTGGTAAGCTTTGCCAATTGTTTAGAGATTTGACCCACTTGCGTTTCAAGATTTCGGATAGACGCCTCGGTGTTTTTCTGGAAAGCTTCATTAATTTGGTGGTTAGCCAATGAAGCTTGGATAAATTTATCCAAGGTGTCTTCCAATTTAATGGTCCTCTCTACCAACGGAACAAATGGCGGCCTATTAGATGAACTTGTTGAATTTTTCCAGTTCATTTGACTCTGTCCTTGAGGATTCTTCCAACCTTGCATTCTTGCATTGGAAACATTAGACTTAAAGGGTGAAGAAAAGAAATTTCCTCTTGACTGATTATTTACAAAATTCAACTCCTCATCTTTTTGGCTAGAGGCATGCGGACATTGAGTGTATGAATGAGCTTCACCACACAATTCACATGCTCCTATTTGAGCTTGTTGATTCACTACTTGAACTTGCTGCCGCTTTGGCACCAGTTGTGTAATAGCTTGACTCAAGAGCTCAATATGCTGAGTCATAAGCATATTCTGTGCCAAAATAGCATTAGAAGAATTTAATTCCAGGACACCCTTGGGCTTTGAGACTTGGCTTCTGGGCTGATGTCCAGCTCTATCACTTGCTGCCATAGAAGTGATAATTTCCATTGCAGTAGGTACATCAATGGGTTTCAGTGACCGTCTAGCAGTTACAGTGAGATGGATTGTCCATTGATGGTTCAATCCTGCACAAAATATATTAAGCTTCGCAACATCGGTCAATCCATGATTCGGGCATTTTCTCAACAACCTTTGATACCTTTCCTAAGCCTCGTGGAATGCTTCGTCTTGCCCCTGCTTAAAAGCAGATATTTCAGATTGTACTTGGATCATTTTGGAAGGAGGAAAGAACCTTTTTAAGAAGGCTTCTTCAACCTCACTCCATGTGTTCAAACTTTGACTCAGAAGAGTCTTGAACCATTCCTTAGCATCTCCAATAAGTGCTAAATGAAATAATTTCATATAGGCATCTTCAGCACTTGCTTCATCCAAGCCCATAGTCACTATAAGATCATAAAAGGTCTCCAAGAAATTATGCGGATCCTCATGATCTTTCCCCGTGAACTGATTAGTCAAAATGAGATTATACCAATATGGCTTAATCTCCATTTGCTGAGCATTGGGGGACAAGACAATTGCGGACCGATTCCTTGGACCTTGCGGAATCACATAGTCACCAAGGACTACTACCCTCGTCGGATTAGGAACTTCCGCAGCCATATCAAAAGTAACAGAATGTGTAGAGTTACTAGAGAAATCTGAGGAACTCTCTCCCTCCTTTTGTTCACGGTATTTAATTGCAGACTGTCGTCTAACAAATGCCACGATTTCATCAATATACACTAACTTTTCTCTTTAGCTTTTGCTGCGAGTAAGCATTCAACAATACTGGAACAATGGTGAGAGTTAGGTACAAATATACAAATACTTACAAAGAGAATTACTATTAACAGTTTTTACAAATCAACTCAAAACTTAAAAGAAATAAACAACCGTGCTCCCCGGCAACGGCGCCAGAAATTTTGTTAACCTTTTTATGGTGCTGGAAAGGATTAACTCGTTTCAGTATATTGACTATACGTGTATCGTCCACAGGGAGCACTTGAATTTATTTGATTAAGAGTTAAGTTGACAGAATGTTCAAAAACATATCAATTTGTGAATGGAAAATAAAATGTTAGTCATGGCAACCATCACCCAAGAGGGGGGGGGGTGAATTAGGTGATTTAAAACTTTAAAAGACTTTAAAAAAATTTAAACAATTTTGTGCAAATAAAAGTTATAAGCAGCGGAACAAGTTTATAAGGAATTAAATTTTCACAACCAACTCAAATATAATAAGATTAGAGGAATTAGAATATGAAGCAAGATGAGCAACAAAAATATAGAGCAACAAATATGAAAGTTTAAAGAGTAGGAAAGTGAGAATCAAACACAGAGATTTATACTGGTTCGGTCACTAAACCTCGTTGTGACCTACGTCCAGTCTTCAAAACGGCACCGCGAAAATACTTGTATTCAATCTTCAACAAGATTACAAACTAAGAGCACTCCCCACCATTGGATACCCCACCAATGTGCAAGAGCCTCAACTAGGGATACCTCACCCTAAAACAACCTTGAAGGATACCTCACCTTCAAACAACTAGAAGGATACCTCACCTTCAATACTCTTTTTAAAAATAAGCTCACCACAATGAAACTCTCAAAAGAGTAAATGATACAACTTGAAGCACAAAGATTTGAGCAAGCCTTTAGTAAGATAGAGCAATTTTGAATATCAAAGCTTTTTGAATGATGAGAATGATTCAAGATGAAAGACCAAGATTAAAGCATTTGATTCATGTTAGAAGAAGCTTAGAAGTGAGATAATATGATTCTAGTGTATTACTAGAGTGGAAAACCTTGCTTCTTATTTTTAGAATGGTCGAAGAACTCATATTTATAGCCCTCCATTGAAATCTAGTCGTTACTAGCCATTTTTAGCTCTGCACCGTCCATATTCGAATATATATTCAAATATAGAATCTCATATTCGAATATGTATTCGAATATGACACTCTTGGAAGCAGATGTTTCACATTTTCAAAGCTATATTCGAATATCAAAACCCATATTCGAATATGTATTCGAATATATATTCGAATATCAAAAGCCATATTCGAATATCAAAAGCCATATTTGAATATGCACTTAAATATTCGAATATGTATTCGGATATGAAATTCCTGACGACAATCTCTAACTTTGAAAAATCATAACTCCTTCATTTCTTGTCCGTTTCAAGCGAATGACCAGTTGTTAGAAAGCTCTTTGAGTCTAATTTCTTATGAAATAGGTTGCAGATTGAAACGCAAAGTATTTTTAAATATATGATCTAAATAGTGAACAAAGGTCATTTTCAAAAACCTAAAAACAAAGGCTATATTCAAAAGTTCATAACTTCTTCATTTGTGATTCATTTAGAGCAAAAGAATAGTCATTAGAAAGCTTATTGAGTCTATTTTCAAATTCAATAAGGCTTAGCTCAATATTTAAAATACACGTAATGATATGATCAAAACAGTAAACATATATCAGCTTCCATATAAGACTATTGTTGAAAAGATATTTGTTTATGCTTATTAACGAATTCAAACCAAATATTTTAGTACTTTTAAACATAAACTCACTTTTCAAATCCTTATCTAATTGAAAAACAATTTTCTTATGATAAAACACTTTGTAACCAATTTCTTTGAAAAACACATTTTGAAGGCTATGGTTTAAAAATGATGCTATGAATGCAAGGTGAATGACAAGCTCTATCAAGTAATGGCTTCTCAAATTTACACTTACATAGCCTATAAAGGAAATATACCAAACTAAGTCCTTAGGCTTCTTGATGCAATCCAAGCTTGTTAGTTTCTCTTTCATAGTATCATAAGCGCTTAGCCATCATTGTCATTCTCCTTCTTGAGTTGAGCATAATTGATTTTTCCATTTTTCTTGATCATTGCTTACTCTTAATACTTGGACTATCTACAAGATATTTCTCACTTGAAAATCTTAGTTAGTCCAAACATCTAAACTCAATATCAAATATGCTTGATTTATAAATATATAACTCTAGTTAGTTTATCAAGCATTAATGTACACATTGCATGATTATCAACTTGTATATCACAACATAGAACATATAATCATGCACTCCATTAAGCTCATATAGTAGCATGTTCATTCCTAATTTAATCTCACATTTGTTAACATCAAAACATACTACACATAACTTATTGCTATTGTATTTGTTATCATCAAAACATAATCTATTAAACATTTAAGCACACATACTTCTACATAAAATAAACACTTGGTAAAAAGATAAACAAATAAGATAACTATTCACCTGGGATTGAGTTTCATTACTTAACCTTGTTTCTATCAATTAAAGTTAAATATTATAAGAAAAGATGCATACTCAATATCACAAGTGCAAATATCTTTGTCACTTGATTCTAAGACACTAGTCTCTAGAACCCAATCTGTTGGCACTCTAGGTACTAAGTCTTGCATTAAGCAGAGTATTTTGGCAATCATAAGCTCTTTCATCTATCTCTAGACTGGAAGGTTTTATGAGAGTTTTTCTCCAAATCCATTTATAAATCAGTTTCTCAACTGCGCAAATAAACTAACACATGGAAAAGGTGATCAAGCTTAAACCAAGAAAAGAAGAACAGAAGAAGAACTCCAATTCATATATAATATAATAACTAGTAATTGAAAGAAACAAGAGATGAAGTAATTACATTCAATCCTGGCGGAAAGCTTAGCCTAGCAAGGCCATGAACCTCAAGAACTAAACCTAAGAGTATTAGAACTCTGACTAAAGCACTACACTTTGTAGTTTACTTCTTTTCAATCCAATCTCTCCATCCTAATTTCTAAAGGACTGTATTTATAGGTGTTTTGGGCAGGGGTCTGGCGCTCGAGCGCCCTCCTGGCGCTCGAGCGCTGGCCTGACACGTGCTGGTTAATGCATCTGGCGCTCAAGCCCTGGTGTGGCGCTCGAGCGCCAGGCTCATAACTCAGGCAGAAAGGATCCAATGCTCAACGTATTCTGGCGCTCGAGCCTTGGTGTGGCGCTCGAGCGCCAGACTCATAAATCTAGCAGAAGGGATCCTATGTTCCTCAGCTTCCAGCGCTCGAGCCTTGGTATGGCGCTCGAGCGTTGGCCTCTTATATGCTCCAGCAACTTGATTTTCTTATTTTGCTTCCAAAAATACCTGAAAATACATTTCTAGAGTTAGAAAATTTATTATTACCACTTATTTACTCTTAAACTCACAAAGTAAGAAAAAGAGGTGAAATTATGTATAGAAACTATAATTTCTAGAGAAGATAAGTGCAAATCCTTTAATATATCAACACACTAATTTGCACTTATCACAAAGCAAAGCCTCCCACCAAATCAACTCTCACAACTTCCTTTGCTTCAGGACCTGAGAGAAAATTAAGCACAAATCTTTTGAAGCTCAGAACTGATAGAAAAAAAAATAGAACAGTGTCTCGGTGACTACCGAATTCATAAGAAGGAAAATTGACAGAGGCAACTTAACAAAACAATATTGACATCTCCGCAACAAAGAAGAAAAATTGACAGAAAGTACAGTAGATCACATCAACAAATGAATAAAAAAAAAGGGGAAAACAGGCTAACTCAGGGGAGATAATATAAATTGAAAAAAGTCTGTCTCTCATGAAAAATTTGCAGGATCAAAAACATACAGGTGGTGCAATGAAGAGCATAGTGATAGATCAAATGAGAGTGAAAGCAGCAACATCTTCAGAATGAAAGCAATACTCAGAAATGTGAAAGTGACTTAACTGATACATTCAATTTTTGAAACATAGATAAAAATAAAATAAAATGACATCCAAATATTTTGATAACACCAAATTCTTAACATAGGGGTAAAATTAAAATAAAATGACATCCAAATAAGTTGATAATACAAAATATTTAACATACAACTAAAAATAAAATGAAATTTAAAAGCCTTCATTGTCACTAGAAGCCTTCATTGTCATTATCATCTTCATCATTTTCATTCTCTTCATTGACCTCCTCATAATCTGTTTCAAAGTCTTCGTTGTCTTGATCCCCTTCCTCATTGTCATTGTATTAGTTGTTGTTGTTGTCATCTCCCTCATCTATGTCTTCATATTGTCTTATTGGGTCAGCCAAGCCTTAAATTTCTTCTATTTCCTCAATTGGATCAACGTTCAGCATTTGTTCTGCCTGGTAAGGATTTTCATTCTCACTACCACTCACTTCAACATAACCCCTTGGTTTTGTTGTGATAGCAACACACCAACTTCGAATGTCTCTGTTACAAGTTTCTGGATAATGGACATAGTAAACTTGCCTAGCATTTTGTGCGAGGATGAACAGGTCATATGAATTATACCTCCTACTCGACTTCAACTCTACAATGTTGAATATTAGAGTATTGTGAGGAGATCCGTCTTGACCAATATTAGAGTATTGTTGTAAGAATAAGCTGACAAGTGGACAAGATTGATTAGAATATAGATTCATGGAAAGATATATATCGACACAAGCAAAGGATATCAACTTACTTGAGATATGGTTTAACTTTTGTGCAATTGATAAGGACATGCACATGAGCAGAAGTCCACTCGGCGTCGGTAAGAGAATGGTCTCCACATGACCTAGCAGAACGTCCGACTTTGTTTAGCACTGACAACCTCTCGTGAACAACACCGTTTCCATTACGAGGATCGTTCCTAAAACTGTTGTTTGACAAGGAGCATTCATCCTTGAAATAATGAGAGCAGAAATAGGTTATTTCATGGTGTAAATGGAATTTACATATTGATCCTTTTGGACATGATTTGTTACTAACTGCCCGCTTTGCTTCTCCCATCATTCTGTCCAAAGAAAGAACACAAATAGGTTTACCCAATGTAAAAAATAAAGTTTCTAAGGATTACTTGTACAAAACATCTTAGAGGGAATGCAATGGTGTTATTACCTTTCAAATGGATACATCCAACGATATTGAACCAGGCCACCAAGCATTGCTTCCTTGGGTAAGTGTATTGGAAGTTGTTCCATTGAATCAAAAAAGCCCGGTGGAAATATTCTTTCCAACTTGCATATGATTATCGCAATATTCTTCTCCATCTGAACCAAGTCATCCAGCCTAAGAGTATTGGAGCATAAATCCTTGAAAAATTGGCTTATTTCAGCAATTGGTTTCCAAACACAGTCGGGTAGAGAACGAAAAGCAATTGGTAGTAAACACTCCATGAATGGAAATACATTCATGATGCCATCGCATTTGCGCCGCACTTTCCATTGATGCATATAGTCTTTGTAGTCTTGAAATGATCGGGAAGTAGAACATTCTTAGCTTTGGGACATCCTTGTATCGACCTTTCCCAGTTCTGCGAGGCTTATGGTGCTTGACAAAATTTGCATTGTTGTAAGTCAATGTCTTCCTTATAGTATAACATGCAGCCAGCCGGACAATAATCTATCTTGACAACATCTAGCCCCAACTTAGACACCAACTTATTCATTTGGTAGTAGTTTCTAGGTATGTTATGGCTTTTGGAGCCACATCAATAAGCATTTGACCAAAAAAATCTAGACACTTCTGGGGACAATGCCAATTAGTTTGAGCGGCTAACAACCTCATAGATATTGATAACTTAGGAAACTTTAGATCCTTCATAAATGGGTTGGTTTGCTGAGATTAACATTTCATAAAACCGTTGAGCATCTGAGTTAGGTAACTCTTCCTCATTAAAGTCCTCTTGTTCTATATCAACAACAGGCCTCAATGCGTCATGGACCATTTGATGCATAAACGTGAAGTGGTCTTCATAATCCATATTTGGCCCATCGCTTGATTCCGCATCCTGCTCGGGTGTCATTGGGAACTCTTCTCCATGATTTGTCCAGACCCAGTAGTTTGCTTTAAACCCACACCTAAGCAAATGTTTCGTCACTGTAGCTTCATTCAAAATGTGCTCACAGTCACATCGTGAACAAGGACACCTAATCCCCCTATCCGACAAATATTGTGGATTTTGCATAGCCTTGTTCACAAAGCTATGAACTCCAGTTACGTGCTCAGGCCTTAGCCGTCTATGCTCATCAAGCATATCGTACATCCAACTATGGTCCTCCATTGAAAGATGGAAGACAGCTAGTTAAATTCAATACAACCATTTCAAACCGACACAAGAAGTAGCGTCTAATTACCATACACTTAGAATACAAAAAAATGAACCAAAAATTTCCACATCAAGAACAATGGTTCAAGATATTTATAATTCAAGACTCAACAATAGTTATTAATAAATTTTAACTAAAGGAAACACAGGCGTGCAGCATCTACAAAATACATAGGAATCTAGTTGCAGCAAAGATAGTGGCTTAAAGTAAGCGGTATCAAATTGAAAAAAGAGGAACTAGAATTCAACACTCAGTTCATGCATTGGAATCTATTCGCAGCAAAGATCATAAGTCCTTAAATTCTTCATTATAATTGCATTGATTACGTTATGTTGCATTTCTAATTAAGAAGCAAGAAAGGACACACAAACTACAAATATAACATAATTTCTAATTAAGAAAATGACATGTGAGCAGTGAATTAGTTGTTTGTATATATACCTTGTTAGACATGATTTGCTTCAAGGTAGAGTCTAGCTGACGTTGAATATGCTCAAGCACCTTCACATCTAACTGCTCCAACTCTTCCCCAAGTAGATTTCTACAATATAATATATATTATGCAGATCTATCAGATATATAATTTACTCATCACATAATCATATATATAAAAAATATTGTATTTTGCAATAAGAATTGCTATGATTTTCGTTGTATTTTTCTCTTGGTTTGTGCAAATCTATATGCATGCATTTTATATATAGTTTCCCAAAATGTATATCTAAGTTTAACTTGACCATAACAAACACCGGTACATGTTTACTTTTGGTCAAACTTTCATTTTTCTAATTTAATTACTAATCATCTTAAACTAGATTTCCATGATATATACTCCAATTAATAGGTACTTACTACTGTAGTATATACTAGTATGCAGGGGTCGGTCAAACTTAGTTACTTACTAGTTAACAAAAAAATGAGCTACATATATATACAAAGTTGAAATTGAAATGGATAAATAAAAATAAAAATCTAGATCAGAAGACTAGTTTTGTAGCAAGTAATTATAATTAGAAGAGTAGTTATCCCAAACAAACAAGTTGTTAAACACTTTTTATATATGATCTGGACATACATGATGAGCATGATGAACATTGATGCAATACGCATGCATCCATTTGTCCCACTATATATATACGTATACATGCAGTTCACACAAGTCAATAAGCATGTATGTGTGTAATTATGTTGTGCAGCATACATACATAAATATATATATAAGCATTAAACATAGATAGAGTAAGAAATAGAAGGTTAGGAAAGGATATATAAATGGAGGTTGATTGATTATTGAATAGCAGTTCATCACGTCACACTACTTCAATTTATTTTATTCCCTCAATTACAATCATCATGATACATATATACTATTATAAAGATGCCTATATACGTAACCAACCCAAACACCTTATCATTAGTTCATCTCTATACAGCCAAAACAAAAACTACTTGTTTATTTGAAGAACTATTTTTTTTTATTTCAAAACTGAATTAATTTGTGATTATAATTTTAAGGACTAAATTCACATTGGACTACAGCAAATCAGCGCTTTTAGAAGCAGGTCTAGTAGATTGAAGAATTGGTGCTAACAAATGGAAATTTCCAGCTAGATCAATATTCAAGTAAAATCAATTGCTAATGATATAATGAAATTTGAATATGACATCAGATGATGAATTAACTTCAATAATCAATGAAATGTGCTTGAATTAATGAGTCAACATCACACGATAAAGAGGACCAAGAAGCAGGACATCAGCACATGAATAAGGAAGAAATTCAATCAATGATTTCAACGCATGAACAAGGAAAATTGAATCAAAGAATTTGAAGGTAACAAGTATTCAGCGCAAAGAAATGTGACGAAGCGAACGAATAGCGAAAATATCCAATGAAAATGCAGCAAAAAAATAGTAGCACAAGACATCTGAGATCTAAAATCTTCAAAAGGATCATTTCCAGCATTATCACGTGACGAACATATATAATGTTAACATTAATTAGTTACACAGTAATGAACATATATCATTATCACTCCTATTATACTGTTAACATTAATTTGTTACACAGTGAAGCTATATTTGATGGTCCAAACCAAAATTTTGACAACATTGAATAAACTGCAGTTCTCACATAGTGACATGCATTGACTACAATCCCAGTTACAAGTGAGTCCTGTTCATCTTTTGAAATTCCAGCTTGGATGGAATGGAATTAATCAATGCCTTAAAATCAAGACAGACACTTTTCACACATATCCTGCTTTCTAATTGAATTGAGCCCTTTCTAAAAAAAAGTAAGTCTTCTTTAGTCAAAGTCTTTTTTAATAAGATTCATAAATTAAAGTAAGAACAATGCTCAAATAAAATGTAGGAAACTGCAAATATTTCTCAACTCCCTTTCTTTTCTTGTTTTCCCATTATATTTTTCATGTTTCATCATTCATCATCACAGAAATGTAATAACCAAAAATACTATTTCACCCATATCTGCATTCAGCTAAGGTAATGCAATGAATGCATTTTTGTTGAAAAGAAACATTGATCAGGTAACCAAAATTGTCTGATTTTGGCATAAACTAGTGCATATGATGATCATATCCTAATGCATTTAGGCTGGTCCCCATTCGGGGTCATTTGGATCAGAAATTCAGAAGAACCCTTTCTCTTCATCTAAGATATGTTAAGTGTGTGAGTGTGATTGGTATTCATTATTCAAAGCCAACATTCCATCCAGACCACTTAATGAATATGATTCAGTTCATTCTTATCTTTCTGTTTTCTCTGTATAGCTCTGAGTTCTATTTTCATAGCATTATAAAAATATCACTCTGCATAAAACTGGTATGAGTTGCTAAAAATGTGAATAATTTCTTCACAATATATATAAGCAGAAACAAATCTCTATAGTTTCCTCTAAAATATTATACATTTAATTGAAAATATGGTAACATTCTTCTATCAAAGCATTAACATATTGCAGATATTACACATATTGAATCTCTGTCTTTGCAGATTGAGTATCAAGTATACAATGAAAGGAAAATAGGGAAAACATGAGAAAGAGAGAATATAGAGGGGAAACAAACCTTTAGGGAGATGGACCAAGAAGAGGGGCACTGGGTATATCCACTGCAATGCCTTAGAATCGGTTCCCCTTTGTGAACCCTAATTTCCAAAGCAAATTGAGACAGACCTTTATGGCATTTTAGAAGCAGCAAATTGAGAAATAGGGAGAGCGCAAGAATGGAGGAAACGAACCTTAGAGAGATGGACCAAGAATAGGGGCACTGCGTATAGCCACTGCGTGCGTCGATGAGGAATAGGGAATAGGGTTTTGAGGCAAGATGAAGAGGGAGTAGGGTTATGGCGGTAGCGATGAAGCTCACGGTCGGGGAGGTTCCGGTGGCGGTGACGGTTCTGGTGGATTTGGAGGATTTGGACGGTGAAATCGTGAAAGGAGCAGAGGCTAGTGGCAAGCTTACAACTTGGTGAAAGGCATGGGTGGGTGAAAGGAAGATTTTGGGTAATTTTTAATCCCCTAAGTTGTGTCGGCCATGGGGGACGCTTTTTTGAAAAAATTATAGTGTAGGCTATGGCCGACACAATTTGATAATAAGATCGACACTAAATTTCCCAAAAAAAGAAAAAAAAAATCCTCAGTAGTGTCGTCCTAATGTCGGTTTTGGCCGACGCTACCAACTAAATTAGCGTCCGCCTCCAGGCCGACACTTTATTTTGGCAACTAAACTGTTGCATTCTTGTAGTGTTAATTGCTGAGTGAATTCTTTATTTAACTACTACTACACCTATTTGCCTTTTACATGACTTTGATTTTGCCTTATTCTATATATATATATATATACTTTACGGGATGGGGCTCGAGCGCCAGTATAAAATTTCTGGCAGTGAAAAATGGGCGTCTGGCACTTAAGCGCCAGTACTCTGTACCTCCTTGACCTGTTTTAGCTTCTAAAATGCATTGTAACCTATTTCTAAGATAGGAACGAATGGAAATAGGCTTATAGGACTTAGTAACATGTATTAGGGTCATGAAATGGTTATGATAAGTAGAGTGTTATGACATGGATGGAAAGTGATTTAATTAATGAGTAATGAAATTGTAATATCATGAATGATGAATGTTGTATGCAAATGATATGAGTTGAATGTGAAATGCATGATAGTATTTTATGTGAAATGAAAATGAAATTTAAAGACAAGTTTAAGCTTTCCCCCATCAACGGATGTTGAGTAAGCGGGTTGAGTTCCACCGGTCAGACACCGGGTAAGCGGACAAGCATGAAAAGATTGAGAATGTAGGGTCTCCCAATGAACAGGATAAGATGGCCTAAACTAGTAAGGTTTCCCTGTGACTAGGCAGATGACCCGAAAGAAACGACTATTCCAATGAACGGGTAAGGCAGCCCTGGGCTATTCCCAATGAACGGGGTCAAGATAGCCCGGCAGTTGATCACGATAGGGACGCTTGCCGTTGTCCATGATTGAGCTCAAATGCGCGTTGCTGCCATGCACCTAGGGAGAAGTCTTGTGCACGAGGCTTCCGTAAAAGACTAAAGAAAAGAAATGAAACAAGTATGATAATGAAAGATCATGGCATGCACACATCCATAATTGTCATAGCATGCATTATGTATGAGTTGTTGCATTGATTGTGGATTAAATTGTGTGTTAGGGATTAAATGGGGTGTTTTCCAGTTAGACTGGCTGCGATATGGTATAAAATTGTTTTCAAAAATGCCGGGGGTTACTCAGTTATATGTTTACATAAAACTGACAGTTACCATATGGCAGGTATCGGAAGATTGTGAAGCAAAAGCCACAAATGGGATGAGCTGTGGGCTTTTCTTAGGTATAGCCACACATGGTGAACCAGTTTCAAGTTCATATATTAATTTATTCAGCTGTATAGGAATCTGTATAAATTGAAAGGGTTGTAATTATTATTATTATTATTATTATTATTAATTATGGTAAATTAGAATTTAGCGGAACTTATTATTATTATTATTACTATAAACTCATGTATTTTGATGGGGCGTATGATAGTCCACAAAACTAAGTGTTATGTAACTTACGAAGGTGAACCATCTACGAGGCATATTACTTAACAATCTTTTACAAAAAAAAAAAAAAAAAAAAAACTTAGCCTTAAATTTCATTAGGTGTTACTGTTTTCGAAAAAAATAAAATAATTTAAGAAATTTAAAAATTACATTTTCGACTTTATATTAAAAAACACTCAATTTTCAAAGTGTATAGTACACAATTTCTAAAAAAAAATGTTGCAATTTAAAAAATATAAATAATTGTGTAAGTTAAGCTAGAATCTTCAAGGTGAATGATATTTTGTTTTCAAAAAATAAAATAATTTAAGAAATTTAAAAATTACATTTTCGGTTTTATATTTAAAAACACTCAATTTTCAAAGTGTATAGTACACAATTTCTAAAAAAAAATGTTGCAATTTTAAAAATATAAATAATTGTCTAAGTTAAGCTAGAATCTTCAAGGTGAACGATACTTTATTTTAAAAAAAATAAAATAATTTAAGAAATTAAAAAATTATATTTTCATTTTTAAATTAAAAAACACTCAATTTTCCAAGTGTATAGTAGAGGATTTCTTGAAAAAATGTTGCAATTTTAAAAATATAAATAATTGTGTAAGATAAGCTACAATATTAAAGGTGAACAATACTTTGTTTTCAAAGAAAAATAATAATTTAAAAAAATTAAAAATTACATTTTCGGTTTTATATTAAAAAACACTCAATTTTCAAAGTGGTACACGATTTCTAGAAAAAATGCTGCAATTTTAAAAATATAAATAATTGTGTAAGTTAAGCTAGAATCTTCAAGGTGAACGATAATTTGTTTTCAAAAAAATAAAATAATTTAAGAAATTAAAAAATAACATTTTCATTTTTAAATTAAAAAACACTCAATTTTTCAAGTGTATAGTACACGATTTCTGGAAAAAATGTTACAATTTTAAAAATATAAACAATTGTGAAAGTTAAGCTAGAATCTTAAAGGTGAACGATACTTTGTTTTCAAAAAAATAAAATAATTTAAGAAATTAAAAAATTACATTCTAATTTTTAAATTAAAAAACACTCAATTTTTCAAGTGTATAGCACAGGATTTCTTGAAAAAATATTGAAATTTTAAAAATATAAATAATTGTGCATGATAAGCTAAAAATCTTAAAGGTGAATAATACTTTGTTTTCAAAAAACAATAAAATAATTTTAGAAATTTAAAAATTAAATTTTCGGTTTTATATCAAAAGACACTCAATTTTCAAAGTGTATAGCACACGATTTCTAGACAAATGTTGAAATTTTAAAAATATAAATAATTGGGTAACTTAAGCTAGAATCTTCAAGGTGAACTATACTTTATTTTCAAAAAAATAAAATAATTTAAGTAATTAAAAAATTACATTTTCATTTTTATATTAAAAAACACAATTTTCCTGGTGTAAAGTACACGATTTCTAGAAAAAATGTTACAATTTAAAAAATATAAATAATTGTGTAAGTTAAGCTAGAATCTTCAAGGTGAACGATACTTTGTTTTCAAAAAAATAAAATAATTTAAGAAATTAAAAAATTATATTTTCATTTTTAAATTAAAAAACACTCAATTTTTCAAACACGATTTCTTGAAAAAATGTTCAATTTTAAAAATATAAATAATTGTGTAAGATAAGCTACAATATTAAAGGTGAACAATACTTTGTTTTCAAACAAAAATAACAATTTAAGAAATTTAAAAATTACATTTTCGGTTTTATATTAAAAAACACTCAATTTTCAAAGTGGTACACGATTTCTAGAAAAAATGCTTCAATTTTAAAAATATAAATAATTGTGTAAGTTAAGCTAGAATCTTCAAGGTGAACGATAATTTGTTTTCAAAAAAATAAAACAATTTCAGAAATTAAAAAATAACATTTTCATTTTTAAATTAAAAAACACTCAATTTTTCAAGTGTATAGTACACGATTTCTGGAAAAAATGTTACAATTTTAAAAATATAAACAATTGTGAAAGTTAAGTTAGAATCTTCAAGGTAAATGATACTTTGTTTTCAAAAAAATAAAATAATTTAAGAAATTAAAAAATTACATTCTAATTTTTAAATTAAAAAACACTCTATTTTTCAAGTGTATAGCACAGGATTTCTTGAAAAAATATTGAAATTTTAAAAATATAAATAATTGTGTATGATAAGCTAAAAATATTAAAGGTGAATAATACTTTGTTTTCAAAAAACAATAAAATAATTTTAGAAATTTAAAAATTAAATTTTCGGTTTTATATCAAAAAACACTCTTCAAAGTGTATAGCACACGATTTCTAGAAAAAATGATGCAATTTTAAAAATATAAATAATTGGGTAACTTAAGCTAGAATCTTCAAGGTGAACTATACTTTATTTTCAAAAAAATAAAATAATTTAAGTAATTAAAAAATTACATTTTCATTTTTAAATTAAAAAACACTAAATTTTCCTGGTGTAAAGTACACGATTTCTAGAAAAAATGTTACAATTTTAAAAATATAAATAATTGTGTAAGTTAAGCTAGAATCTTCAAGGTGAACGATACTTTGTTTTCAAAAAAATAAAATAATTTAAGAAATTAAAAAATTACATTTTCATTTTTAAATTAAAAAACACTCAATTTTCCAAACACGATTTCTTGAAAAAATGTTCAATTTTAAAAATATAAATAATTGTGTAAGATAAGCTAGAATCTTAAAGGCGAAAAATACTTTGTATTCAAAAAAAAGTTAGGAAATTAAAAAATTACATTTTAGGTTTGATATTAAAAAACACTCAATTTTAAAAGTGTATAGTACATAATTTCGAAAAATAAATGTTGCAATTTAAAAAATATAAATAATTGTGTAAGTTAAGCTAGAATCTTCAAGGTGAACGATATTTTGTTTTCAAAAAATTAAAATAATTTAAGAAATTAAAAAATTACATTTTAATTTTTAAATTAAAAAACACTCAATTTTCCAAACACGATTTCTTGAAAAAATGTTCAATTTTAAAAATATAAATAATTGTGTAAGATAAGCTAGAATCTTAAAGGTGAAAAATACTTTGTATTCAAAAAAAAGTTAGGAAATTAAAAAATTACATTTTAGGTTTGATATTAAAAAACACTCAATTTTCAAAGTGTATAGTACATAATTTCGAAAAACAAATGTTGCAATTTAAAAAATATAAATAATTGTGTAAGTTAAGCTAGAATCTTCAAGGTGAACGATACTTTGTTTTCAAAAAATTAAAATAATTTAAGAAATTAAAAAATTACATTTTAATTTTTAAATTAAAAAACACTCAATTTTCCAAACACGATTTCTTGAAAAAATGTTCAATTTTAATAATATAAATAATTATGTAAGATAAGCTAGAATCTTAAAGGTGAAAAATACTTTGTATTCAAAAAAAAATAAGAAATTAAAAAATTACATTTTAGGTTTGATATTAAAAAACACTCAATTTTCAAAGTGTATAGTACATAATTTCGAAAAACAAATGTTGCAATTTAAAAAATATAAATAATTGTGTAAATTAAGGTAGAATCTTAAAGGTGAACGATACTTTGTTTTCAAAAAAATAAAATAATTTAAGAAATTAAAAAATTATATTTTCATTTTTAAATTAAAAAACACTCAATTTTCCAAGTGTATAGTAGACGATTTCTTGAAAAAATGTTCCAATTTTAAAAATATAAATAATTATGTAAGATAAGCTACAATATTAAAGGTGAACAATACTTTGTTTCCAAAAATAATAATAATTTAAGAATTTTAAAAATTACATTTTTGGTTTTATATTAAAAAACACTCAATTTTCATAGTGGTATAGTACAAGATTTCTTGAAAAAATGTTGCAATTTTAAAAATATAAATAATTGTGTAAGATAAGCTAATAATCTTAAAGGTGAACAATACTTTGTTTTCAAAAAACAATAAAATAATTTTAGAAATTTAAAAATTACATTTTCGGTTTTATATTACAAAGCACTCAATTTTCAAAGTGTATAGTACACGATTTCTAGAAAAAATGTTGCAATTTTAAAAATATAAATAATTGTGTAAGTTAAGCTAGAATCTTCAAGGTGAACGATACTTTATTTTCGAAAAAATAAAATAATTTAAGTAATTAAAAAATTACATTTTCATTTTTAAATTAAAAAACACTCAATTTTCCAGGTGTATAGTACATGATTTCAAGAAAAAATGTTACAATTTTAAAAATATAAATAAGTGTGTAAGTTAAGCTTGAATCTTCAAGGTGAACGATACTTTTTTTTCAAAAAAATAAAATAATTGAAGAAATTAAAAAATTACATTTTCATTTTTAAATTGAAAAACACTCAATTTTCCAAACACGATTTCTTGAAAAAATGTTCAATTTTAAAAATATAAATAATTGTGTAAGATAAGCTAGAATCTTAAAGGTGAAGAATACTTTGTTTTCAAAAAAAATAATAATTTAAGAAATTTAAAAATTACAATTTAATTTTTAAATTAAAAAACACTCAATTTTCCAAGTGTATAGCACAGGATTTCTTGAAAAAATATTGCAATTTTAAAAATATAAATAATTGTGTAAGATAAGCTAAAAATCTTAAAGGTGAACGATAATTTGTTTTCAAAAAAATAAAATAATTTAAGAAATTAAAAAATAACATTTTCATTTTTAAATTAAAAAACACTCAATTTTTCAAGTGTATAGTACATGATTTCTGGACAAAATGTTACAATTTTAAAAATATAAATAATTGTGACAGTTAAGCAAGAATCTTTAAGGTGAACAATACTTTGTTTTTAAAAAAATAAAACAATTTAAGAAATAAGAAAATTACATTTTAATTTTTAAATTAAAAAACACTCAATTTTCCAAGTGTATCATGATTTCTTGAAAAAATGTTGCAATTTTAAAAATATAAATAATTGTGTAAGATAAGCTAAAAATCATAAAGGTAAACAATACTTTGTTTGCAAAAAACAATAAAATAATTTTAGAAATTTAAAAATTACATTTTTGGTTTTATATTAAAAAACACTAAATTTTCAAAGTGTTATAGTACACGATTTCTAGAAAAAATGTAGCAATTTTAAAAATATAAATAATTGTGTAAGTTAAGCTAGAATCTTCAAGGTGAACGATACTTTATTTTCAAAAAAATAAAATAATTTAAGTAATTAAAAAATTACAATATCATTTTTAAATTAAAAAACACTCAATTTTCCAAGTGTATAGTAGACGATTTCTAGAACAAATGTTACAATTTTAAAAATATAAATAATTGTATAAGTTAAGCTAGAATCTTCAAGGTGAACGATACTTTGTTTTCAAAAAAATAAAATAATTTAAGAAATTAATAAATTACATTTTTAAATTAAAAAACACTCAATTTTCCAAACACGATTTCTTGAAAAAATGTTGCAATTTTAAAAATATAAATAATTGTGTAATATAAGCTAGAATCATAAAGGTGAAAAATACTTTGTATTCAAAAAAAAATTTAAGAAATTAAAAAATTACATTTTAGTTTTGATATTAAAAAACACTCGATTTTCAAAGTGTTAGTTCACGATTTCTAGAAAAAATGTTGTAATTTTAAAAATATAAATAATTGTGTAAGTTAATCTAGAATCTTCAAGGTAAAAAATTCTTGGTTTTCAAAAAGTAAAATAATTTAAGAAATTGAAAATTACATTTTCATTTTTAAATTATAAAACACTCAATTTTTCAAGTGTATAGTACACGATTTCTAGAAAAAAATGTTGCAATTTTAAAAATATAAATATTTGTGTAGGATAAGCTAGAATCTTCAAGGTGAACAATACTTTGTTTTATAAATAATAATAATTTAAGAAATGAAAAAATTACATTTTAGGTTTTATATTAAAAAATACTCAATTTTCAAAGTGTATAGTACACGATTTCTAGAAAAAATGTTGCAATTTTAAAAATATAAATAATTTTGTAAGTTAAGCTAGAATCTTCAAGGTGAACGATACTTTGTTTTCAAATAAATAAAATAATTTAAAAAATTAAAAAATTACATTTTCATTTTTAAATTAAAAAACACTTAATTTTCCAAGTGTCTAATAGATGATTACTTGAAAAAATGTTGCAATTTTAAAAATATAAATAATTGTGTAAGTTAAGATAGAATTTTCAAGGTGAACGATACCTTGTTTTTAAAAAAGTAAAATAATTAAAGAAATTAAAAAATTACATTTTTATTTTTAAATTAAAAAACACTCAAATTTCCAAGTGTAAGTACACGATTTCTGGACAAATTGTTGCAATTTTAAAAATATAAATAATTGTGTAAGTTAAGCTAGAATCTTCAAGGTGACTGATACTTTGTTTTTAAAAAAATAAAATAAGTTAAGAAATTAAAAAATTACATTTTCATTTTTATATTAAAAAACACTCAACTTTCCAAGTTTATAGTACACGATTTTTAGAAAAAAAAATGTTGCAATTTTAAAAATATAAACAATTGGATAAGATAAGCTAGAATCTTAAAGGTGAACAATACTTTGTTTTCGAAAAAAAATAAAATAATTTAAGAAATTTAAATATTACATTTTCGGTTTTATTTAAAATACACTCAATTTTCAAAGTGTATAGTACACGATTTCTAGAAAAAATGTTGTAATTTTAAAAATATAAATAATTGTGATAGTTAAGTTAGAATCTTCAAGGTGAACAATTATTTGTTTTCAAAAATGTAAAATAATTTAAGAAATTAAAAAATTATATGTTCATTTTTAAATTAAAAAACACTCAAATTTTCAAGTGTAAAGTACACGATTTCTGGACAAATTGTTGCAATTTTAAAAATATAAATAATTGTGTAAGTTAAGTTAGAATCTTCAAGGTGAACGAGACTTTATTTTCAAAAAAATAAAATAATTTAAGAAATTAAAAAAATTACATTTTCATTTTAAATTTAAAAACTCTCAATTTTCCAAGTGTATAGAATAGGATTTCTTGAAAAAATGATGCAATTTTAAAAATATAAACAATTTTGTAAGATAAGCTAGAATCTTAAAGGTGAACAATACTTTATTTTCTAAAAAAAATAAAATAATTCAAGAAATTTAAAAATTACATTTTCAGTTTTATATTAAAAAACACTCAATTTTCGAAGTGTATAGTACATGATTTCTAGAAAAAATGTTGCAATTTTAAAAATACATAAAATTGTGGAAGTTAAGCTAGAATCTTCAAGGTGAACAATACTTTGTTTTCAAAAAATTAAAATATTTTAAGAAATTAAAAAATTATATTTTTATTTTTAAATTAAAAAACATTCAACTTTCGAAGTGTATAGTATGCCATTTCTAGAAAAAATGTTGCAATTTTTAAAATATAAACAATTGTGTAAGATAAGCTAGAATTTCAAAGGTGAATACTTTGTTTTCGAAAAAAAATAAAATAATTTAAGAAATTTAAAAATTACATTTTCGGTTTTATATTTAAAAACACTCAATTTTCCAAGTGTATAGTACACGATTTATAGAAAAAATGTTGAAATTTTAAAAATATAAATAATTATGTAAGTTAAGCTAGAATCTTCAAGGTGAACGAGACTTTGTTTTCAAAAAAATAAATTAATTTGAGAAATTAAAAAAATTAAATTTTCATTTTTAAATTAAAAAACACTCAACTTTCCAAGTGTATTGTACAAGATTTCTTGAAAAAATGTTGCAATTTTAAAAATATAAACAAATGTGTAAGTTAAGTTAGAATCTTAAAGGTGAACAATACTTTGTTTTTGAAAAAAAAAATTAAGAAATTTGCAAATTACATTTTCGGTTTTATGATAGGCTATTTCTACGATTGATAAACTAAAAGATAAAGAAAAGATCTGCTAGGGCAAGAATTAAAAGATAAACATACTTTTCATTAAAAGAACTCAGTCTGAGAAAGCAAGCTTAAATACTAACAAAACCCTAGAAGAAAAATACTCCAATCAGAAAATTGAACAAAAAAACATCTTTCCTTGTCAGGCCCAGTTTTAGAACCTAATAAAATCCTCAAACTTTTTGGGCTCCTTAACTGTGCGCTTGGGCCTGCCTTCTATGATTGGGCCGCTATCATTGCCGTCGGGTTTGAGTGAGACCTTGTCCACAAGGTCGGTGGGAACCGGGTCGGGTGCAAAATCCGTGGGTTCAGCATTGGATTCCTGAAGGGGTGGCTGTAAATGCGGCCATGTCGCTACTGTTTGTTGCGTGACAGCTGTGGGAGAGTAGGCGTTTTGCACGCTAATCGAGGATGGGGTGCCAGCTTCTTGATGAGAGACGGACGGTTGCGATGCCGCATTTTCTATGAGTTGAATATCGGACGGAGGAGAGGAGCGCATGCCTTGCACCATCTTGGGAATAGTGATGCATTGGGCAGTGTACTCTGCTGCAGCACATGGGTATGATTTCCCATGGACGAATGTGATTTCTTTGGAGGAGAGAATCTAAGCGACCCAAATCGGACGGTTCAGCTGGAACTCCAACTTGTTTAGTTGGCGTGAATGAATGGGAAACATCAGAGGGAGACTTTAAGTCATTTGGAAGTGGAACAAAGTGACTTTGGGGGTTATTTCCATGGTAAGCTCGCAAGAGTGAGACATGAAATACAGGGTGCACCTTTGCCTCTGTTGGAAGTTCTAATTCATACGCTACCTTACCAATCTTCTTCCTTATCTTAAACGGCCCAAAGAACCTTCGAGATAGCTTATGAGAACTCCTCCTGGCCATAGTACGTTGACGGTATGGTTGCAACCGTAAGAAAACCCAGTCTCCGACGTCAAAATGGAAATCTTGGCGATGCTTGTTGGCCTGAGCAACCATACCCTGGCGCGTTCGTGTGAGGGTGTCACGAACCTGAGACAAGATTTCTTGGCGCTGCTGAAGGGTGATATCCAAAGAGTTCACCTTCGTGGATCCAGGCACGTAGTCAGGTATGGCTGGTGGAGGGCGACCGTATACTGCCTGGAAGGGTGGCATACCAATGGCGGAATGATGAGCTGAGTTATACCAGTACTCTGCCAGATGCAGGAATTTATACCATTTGTGGGGATTGTCACTGCAAAAGCAGCGTAGATATGCCTCCAACGTCCTGTTAAGGACCTCTGTTTGTCCGTCGGTCTTCGGATTGTAAGCTGTACTATATTTGAGTATTGTGCCTTGTAACCTAAACAATTCCTTCTAAAATGAACTCAAAAATAAAGGATCTCTATCTGATACGATCGATTTATGGACTCCGTGAAGGCGACATATCTCAATAGTGAACCGCGTAGCAAGATCTTCTGCTGTGAAGTGTGCGGGGAGCGCAACAAAGTGGACATACTTAGTCAACCTATCACAGACTACCCATATGGTTGTGTGATCGAAAGACGATGGTAGGTGGGTGAGGAAATCCATAGATAACTCCTCCCAGACATGTTCAGGAATGGGTAGGGGTTGAAGGAGCCCCTTTTTCTTTACTGGTTGATATTTTGATGTTTGACAAACATCGCACAAATTCTTTCACATCGGTGTATAATCCAGGCCAAAAAAAAGATGCAGCTAGTCGTGCCACTGTTGGTTTAACTCTTGAATGCCCCGTAATAGGTGTAGAGTGAAACTCTGTTAGCAAGGTTCCCCGCATGTCTCCGAAATCTGGTATGAAAATCCTCCCTTGATGATACAAAATCCCATTTGCTTGAGTGAGTTTCTCTGTTAATCCCTGAATCTGACAAGTTGTAAATATTGTCTTGCCTGAGGAATCCCTTGCATAGTACTCCTATAATTGCGAGATGATACTGGGAACTGGAGAGGTCAGAGCCATCAAAAGTGCCTTTTCATCAGAGAACTTTCTGGATAGTGAGTCTGCCACGCGATTGGAGGCCCCTGGACAGTAAAATATCTCAAAACTGAATCCTTGTAATTTTGTTGCCCACTTTTGTTGTTTGGTGTCTGAAATCCTTGTGTGAGTAAGCTCTTGAGGCTCTGTTGATCTGTGATGATGTGAAAATGTTGTCCAATGAGATATTGACGCCACTTCTTAACTGCTTCTATTATAGCATACATTTCCTGGACATATACGGAGGCAGCCCTCATTCTGGGAGAGAGTTTCTTGCTGAAAAAGGCCAAGGGATGCCCTTGTTGGGTTAGCACAACACCAATTGCAAGTGATGAAGCGTCCATTTCCACAACAAATGTTTGAACAAAATTAGGCAGGACCAACATCGGAGCTGATGTCATTTGTTTTTTTAATTCTGTAAAAGCATTTGCTGCCTCTGTACCCCAATGAAAAATAGTGGAAACAGTAGTTCTTAATAATTCGGTGAGAGGAGCGGCGAGAGTGGCGTAATGACGGACAAATCTTCTATAAAATCCGGTGAGGCCAAGGAAACCTCTGAGTGCCCTGAGCGAACGTGGCTCTGGCCAATCTAGGATAGCTTGAATTTTCTCAAGGTCAGGTGCAACCCCCTTTTCTGAAATGATATGTCCTAAATACTCAACAGTAGAAGTAGCAAACAAACACTTAGAGAATTTAGCATAAAATTGATTAGCATCCAACAGATCTAAAACCAATTTCAAATGGTGTAAGTGTTCACTAATATCAGGACTATAAATCAAAATATTGTCAAAAAAAAATAAAACAAACCGCCTCAAATATGGTCGAAGTAGGTCATTCATCGTGGATTGAAAGGTAGATAGAGCATTAGTGAGTCCAAACGGCATCACTAGGAATTCATAGTAACCGTCGAACGTTCTGAAAGTTGTTTTTTTTGTGTCGGGGGGAAACACCCGGATCTGGTGATAACCCGAGCATAAGTCTATCTTTGAAAACACCTTAGACCCCAATTCATCTAGTAACTCATCAATCGTAGGAATAGAAAACCTATCCTTAACAGTGACTGCATTCAGTGCTCTATAATCCACACAAAAACGTCATGTTCCATCTTTCTTTTTTACTAGTAAGACCGGGGATGAGTAAGGGCTAATGCTGGGTTTAATGATGCCTTCTCGCAACATGTCATGGATAATGGCTGTCATGGCTTGTTTTTGGGAGTGGGGATAGCGGTAGGGTTTAACATTCACAGGTGGGGTATTAGGATGGAGCGTAATGCGGTGATCATGGGTTCTATGGGGTGGCAAACCTTATGGGCTCTCGAATAAGTGTTGGTAGGATGAAAGCAGGGATCAAATTTTTGGGTTAAGGTTATCCAGGGTGGCTTCAGACTTTTCTATGTTTGGGGATGGTAGGTTATCATGGGTTTGGCTAGGTAGGAAGGTTAACAGGTGAAGTGATGCCATTGCATCAGTTTGGATTAGGTGGCAGAATTGTGTGTAGGTGGAGGGTGTTGGAAGGGTTAAGGGATCTCCCTTGAGGCTGATTTGGGCTTTGTTATGGGAAAAGGACATGGTAGGAACAGCAAAATCTGCCACTATGGGTCCCAAGGTCCTCAACCATTCTATTCTGAGGACGACATCTGCTCCTTCAATTGAGAGAAGATAAAACAGAATAACAAACTCCTGACCTTGTATTTCAATAGGCACGTCCGGGCATTTTCCTGAGCAGGTTATGTGTGCCCCAT
This sequence comes from Cyamopsis tetragonoloba, assembly GCA_037177725.1. NCBI lineage: Eukaryota > Viridiplantae > Streptophyta > Magnoliopsida > Fabales > Fabaceae > Cyamopsis > Cyamopsis tetragonoloba. The sequence continues at coordinate 903,775 of CM074121.1, read as the reverse complement.
TACCTACCATGACTGAGAAGGGTTGTGTAGGGTTAGAATGCAGGTGTAGATGGTTGGCTATTCTGGGTTATATGATGTTATGGGAGCTTCCAGAGTCAATAAGCACTCTCACTGGTAATCATTGAATGGTACCTTGGAATTTGAGTGTTTGTGGGGAGGGCTGTCTGGTTAGGGCTTGTGGTGATAATTGGAAATTTATGGCGTCGTTTAGGTGCTTCTTCTCCTGGACTTTCATCGTCTACCATTAAGAGCAAAAACCTGCTAGTTGAGCATTTGTGTCCCGGCACGAATTTTTCATCACAATTGTAGCAAAGTCCTTGGGCCCTTCTTTCTTGCATCTGAGCTTGAGTCAGTCTTTTTATTGGTAGGGAGGGTGGGTTAGGCGGAGGGGTTGCTGGGAATCGAAACTGGTTGGTTTGGTTTGGTGTAGGGTTATAGCTATTCTTGTAGAATTTGGGTTTTGAGTCTTTTAATTTGGCTTCCACAAGCTTAGCTAGTCCAATGGCCTGGGTGATGTTATAAGGTTGCATAACCGCTAATTCCCTCCTGACTTCAACATTTAGACCCGAAACGAAACAGTTAAGAATCATCTCATTAGAGAGGCCAAACACTCTATTACTCAACTTTTCAAAAGCAGCTTGGTAATCGGCTACTGACCCCACTTGTTTTAACTTAAACAGTTCTGCTTGATGGTTTTCATAAGTAGATGGGCCAAACCTAACTTCCAATTGCCTCATGAATGTATGCCAGTCTTTCAATTGGTTATTTAGAGCCATCCATTTGAACCAGCTCAACGCATCTCCTTTCATATAAAAAGCAGCTAAATGTACCCTCTGCTCATCAGGTACCTGATAAAACAGAAAAAACTGTTCTGCTTGAAATAACCCGTCCAAGGGGTCTGTTCCATGAAAGGGTTGTAGCTGAATCTTAAGGCTTCGGAAGTTCTGGTTGGGCAAGGGGACAAGTTTGCGTGTAGTGGGGTGAAGGGAAAGTTAGGTGTAGGTAGGTTTCCTGGGTTAGGGCCGAAAATGGGAATAAAGGGCATGGGTAGAGTTAGTGGTATTTGGTGGGTGGTCATTCTGCTAGGAGTAGTGTACTGGTTCAAAAAATTAAAATAATTTAAGAAATTAAAAAATTATAATGTTATTTTTAAATTAAAAAACACTCAACTTTCCAAGTGTATATAATACGCGATTTCTAGAAAAAATGTTGCAATTTTAAAAATATAAACAATTGTGTAAGATAAGCTAGAATTTCAAAGGTGAATACTTTGTTTTCGAAAAAAATAAAATAATTTAAGAAATCTAAAAATTACATTTTCGGTTTTATATTAAAAAACACTCAATTTTCAAAGTTATACACTTGAAAAATAGGGTGTTTATTTCTAAAAACATAAAAACACATATATTAAATATATTAAATTATTTGATTTTTTTGACAACAATGTATTGTTCACCATGACGTTTCTAGCTTAATTTACACAATTGTTTATATTTTGAAAATTACAACATTTGTTTCTAGAAATCGTATACTATAAACACTTGAAAAATAGGGTGTTTTTTACTTTTAAAATAAAAATGTATATTTTAAATTTATTAAATTATTTGATTTTTTCAAAAACAATGTATTGTTCACCAAGACGTTTCTAGCTTAATTTACAGTATTTTTTATATTTATAAAATATCAACATTTGCTTCAAGAAATCGTGTACTATACACTTGAAAAATAGGGTGTTTTTTTCTAAAAAAATGAAAACGCATATATTAAATATATTAAAATATTTGATTTTTTTGACAACAATGTATTATTCACCATGACTTTTCTAGCTTAATTTACACAATTGTTTATATTTTTAAAATTGCAACATTTGTTTCTAGAAATTGTGTACTTTAAACACTTGAAAAATAGGGTGTTTTTTACTTTAAAAATGAAAACGCATATTTTAAATTTATTAAATTATTTGACAACAATGTATTATTCACCATGACATTTGTAGCTTAATTTACACTATTTTTTTTATATTTTTAAAATATCAACATTTATTTCTAGAAATCGTGTTCCATACACTTGAAAAATAGGGTGTTTTTTACTTTAAAAATAAAAACGCATATTTTAAATTTATTTTTTTTTTCTTTTTTTTAAAACAATGTATTGTTCACCATGAAGTTTCTAGTTTAATTTAAAAAACTTTTAATATTTTTATGATTGCAACATTTGTTTCTAAAAATCGTGTACTATACACTTGAAAAATAGGGTGTTTTTTACTTTAAAAATTAAAACATATATTTTAAATATTTTAAATTTTTGGATTTTATTGAAAAAAATATATTGTTCCCCATAAAGTTTCTAGGTTAATTTACAAAATTTTATATTTTTAAAATTGCAACATTTGTTTCTAGAAATCGTGTACTATACACTTGAAAATTAGGGTGTTTTATACTTTAAAAAATAAAGCGCATATTTTAAATTTATTAATATATTTAATTTTTTTGAAAACAATGTATTTTTCCATATAAAGTTTCTAGCTTTATTTACACATTTTTTTATTTTTTTAAAATTGCAAAATTTGTTTCTAAAAATTGAGTACTATAGACTTGAAATATAGGGTGTTTTTTACTTTAAAAATTAAAACGCATATTTTAAATTTATTAAATTATTTGATTTTTTGAAAACAAAGTATTTTCATCATCAAGTTTCTAGGTTAATTTACACTATTTTTTCATAATTTTCAAATATCAACATTTGTTTCTAGAAATCGTGTAATATACACTTGAAAAGTTGGGTGTTTTTCACTAAAAATTAAAACGCATATTTTAAATTTATTAAATTATTTAAATTTTTTTTAAATCAATGTATTGTTTACCATGAAGTTTCTAGCTTAATTTAAATAATTTTTTTATATTTTTAAAATTGCAACATTTGTTTGTAGAAATCGTGTACTATAAACTTGAAATATAGTGTGTTTTTTACTTTAAAAATCAAAACGCATATTTTAAATTTATTAAATTATTTTATTTTTTTGAAACCAATGTATTGTTTATCATGAAGTTTCTAGCTTAATTTAAATAATTTTTTTATATTTTTAAAATTGCAACATTTATTTGTAGAAATCGTGTACTATAGACTTGAAATATAGGGTGTTTTTTACTTTAAAAATGAAAACGTATATTTTAAATTTATTAAATTATATGATTTTTTTGACAACAATGTATTTTTCACCATGAATTTTCTATCTTAATTTACACTGTTTTTTTATATTTTTAAAATTGCAACATTTGTTTGTAGAAATCATGTACTATAAACTTGAAATATATGGTGTTTTTTACTTTAAAAATGAAAACACATATTTTTAATTTATTAAATTATTTTATTTTTTTAACAACAATGTATTGTTTACCATGAAGTTTCTAGCTTAATTTGTACTTTTTTTTTATATTTTTAAAATTGCAACATTCTTTTGTTGAAATCGTGTACTATAGACTTGAAATAAAGGGTGTTTATTACATTAAAAATGACAATGCATATTTTAAATTTATTAAATTATTTGATTTTTTTGACAACAATGTATTTTCATCATGAAGTTTCTAGCTTAATTTAAACTATTTTTTTTATTTTTAAAATATCAACATTTGTTTCTAGAAATTGTGTACTATACACTTGAAATAAAGGGTGTTTATTACATTAAAAATAAAAACACCTATTTTAAATTTATTAAATTATTTAATATTTTTTGGAATCAATGTAGTTTTTACCATGAAGTTTCTAGCTTAATTTACACAATTTTTTATATTTTTAAAATTGCAACATTTGTTTGTAAATATCGTGTTCTATAGACTTGAAATATAGGGTGATTTTACTTTAAAAATGAAAACGCATATTTTAAATTTATAAAATTATTTGATTTTTTTGACAAAAATTTATTGTTCACCATGAATTTTCTAGCTTTATTTACACTATTTTTTATGTTTTTAAAATATCAACATTTGTTACTAGAAATCGTGTTCTATACACTTGAAAAATAATGTGTTTTTCACTAAAAATATTAAAACGCATATTTTAAATTTATTAAATTATTTGATTTTTTTAACAACAATGTTTAGTTTACCATGAAGTTTCTAGCTTAATTTACACAATTTTTTATATTTTTAAAATAGAAACAATTGTTTGTAGAAATCGTGTACTATAGACTTGAAATATAGCGTGTTTTTTTACTCTATAAATGAAAATGCATATTTTTAATTTATTAAATTATTTGGTTTTTTTGACAACTACTTATTTTTAATAATGAAGTTTCTAGCTTAATTTACACTTTTTTTATATTTTTAAAATATCAACATTTGTTTCTAGAAATCGTGTACTATACACTTGACAAAACGGGTGTTTTTTGAAAATGCATATTTAAAATTTATTAGGTTATTTAATTTTTTTTGAAATCAATGTATTTTTTACCATGAACTTTCTAGCTTAATTTACACAATTTTTTATATTTTTAATATTACAACATTTGTTTGTAGAAATCGTGTACTATAGACTTGAAATATAGGGTGTTTTTTACTTTAAAAATGAAAATGCATATTTTAATTTTATTAAATTATATGATTTTTTTGACAACAATGTATTGTTCACCATGAATTTTGTAGCTTAATATACACTATTTTTTCATCTTTTAAAAATATCAATATTTGTTTTTAGAAATCGTATAATATACACTTGAAAAGTACGGTGTTTTTCACTAAAAATTAAAACGCATATTTTTAATTTATTAAATTATTTAATTTTTATTAAAATCAATGTATTGTTTACCATGAATTTTCTAGCTTAAATTACACTATTTTTTTTATTTTTAAAATTGCAACATTTGTTTGTAGAAATCATGTTCTATAGACTCGAAATATAGTGTGTTTTTTTCTTTAAAAATTAAAACACATATTTTAAATTTATTAAATTATTAGATTTTTTTGACAACAATGTATTGTTCACCATGATGTTTCTGGCTTAATTTACACTATTTTTAATACTTTTAAAATATCAACATTGGTTTGTAGAAATCCTGTACTATACACTTGAAAAATAGTGTGTTTTTTACTATAAAAATGAAATTGCATATTTCAAATTTATTAAATTATTTGATTTTTTTGACAACAATTTATTGTTCACCATGAAGTTTCTTGCTTAATTTACACTATTTTTTTATATTTTTAAAATATCAACATTTGTTTCCAGAAATCGTGTACTATACACTTTAAAAATAGGGTGTTTATTACAAAAAAAATGAAAATGCATATTTTAAAAATATTAAATTATTTGTTTTTTCTATAACAATGTATTTTCACCATGAAGTTCCTAGCTTAATTTTCACTATATTTAATATTTTTAAAATATCAACATTTGTTTCTAGATATCGTGTACTATGCACTTGAAAAATAGGATGTTTTTTACTAAAATGATAAAACACATATTTTAAATTTATTAAATTATTTGAGTTTTTTTTACAACCATGTATTGTTCACAATAAAGTTTCTAGCTTAATTTACACTATTTGATTTGGATATTTAAAATTGCTACATTTGTTTCTAGAAATTGTGTTGTATACACTTGAAAAATAGAGTGTTTTTTACTTTAAAAATGAAAACGCATATTTTAAATTTATTAATTATTTTTATTTTTTTAAAAATAATGTATTGTTCACCATGAATTTTCTATTTTAATTTACAAAACTTTTTATAATTTTATAATTGCTACATTTGTTTCTATAAATCGTGTACTATACACTTGAAAAATAGGGTGTTTTTTACTTTAAAAATTAAAATGCATATTTTATATTTATTATATTTTTTATTTTATTGAAAACAATATATTGTTCCCCATAAAGTTTCTAGGTTAATTTATAAATTTTTTTATATTTTTAAAATTGCAACATTTGTTTCTAGAAATCGTGTACTATATACACTTGAAAATTAGGGTGTTTTTTACTTTAAAAAATAAAACACATATTTTAAATTTATTAATATATTTAATTTTTTTGAAAACATTGTATTATTCCCAATAAAGTTTCTTGCTTAATTTACACAGTTGTTTATATTTTTATAATTACAACATTTGTTTCTAGAAATCGTGTTCTATACACTTGAAAAATAGGGTTTTTTTTACTTTAAAAATGAAAATGCATATTTTAAATTTATTAAATTATTTGATTTTTTTTAAAACAATCTATTATTCCCTTAATGTTTCTAGCTTAATTTTTACAATTTTATATATTTTTATGTAACATCCCAAAAATCACATCATGAAGTATTAGCTTTAGAGTAAATAACTCACATTTCAAAAATATTTATAGTCCCTTTTATTCTCCTCACAGATAATTTTTAAGGAAAGACCTTGTGGCAATTTTAAAAAAAATCCACCATACTACCATGTAACAATCATACAAGCACCCCCTTACTCTCTCTTCTCTTTCTCAACAAACACTACCACACACTCTTCCATCATCACATTTCTCTACTCTATTTCTTTCTCATTCTCCAAAGAATCAAATTCATAGTTTCATTTCACCTTCATTCCGTACAGCACAAAAACATACTCCTCTTCCTCCTAGTCCACTCTCCACTCATCCATCTTCCCCAAAGACTCGTGTTCTTTGTAATCAATCTACCTCAAGGACACCTTCAAGGCTAAAACAATGGTTCTAAGAAGGTAAGAAAATCTGATTTCTTGTCTTTCAAATGTTGCATGTTGATTTTTGGCTCAAATCCTCACTAATTTTCCCTTGATCATCACATGCAAAGCCTAAAGCATCCTCCTTGAAGTGATTGAGCCTCTCTTGGAGTGAAGAGCAGCAAGCAAGCCAAAATTCCTCTTACTAATTTCGTGCTTCCTCTCAGGTATGGGGTGGATGAATCTCTGATTTAACCTAGACAAAATCTGGAAAAACAATGATAGTGAAAGAAATCCTTTGTTCTATTCTGATCTGTCCAAAAATGCGAGTTTGAATGTAAAATTAGGGTTCGTAGATGACCGAATTAGCCTTCGAACTCTTCATATATGTTTTATGAAATTTGGTTATCTTTCAAATAGATTTGGTTTCACTGCATTTGGATACCTACAACTCTAGTTATGGCCCAAACACTGAGATAGTGTCAATGTTTATGGGCTAGGTTTGTCTAAATGTATCTTTCTGTTCGAGGAACCATTTTGACAATTAAATTTTTAGAACTAGGTTTTAGTGTCTTCATAAAGGTTGTATAAAATCCTTTTATCTTCAGTATGCCTCTAACCTCATACCAATCCATAGTCTATAGCTTGAGAAATGGCAAAATTACAGAAGCAGTGTCGAAAATCTAGTATAGCCTTAAGTCCAGTTTTGTACCTCTGTTATAAGACACTTTTAATTGTCTAAATGGGGGAATTTTCCTTCGTGATCTGTATAAGAGTTGTAGAGGATTTACTTAGCTTTCCAATGACACTAATCTTGCTTAATTTGGATCTGTATAGCTCCAGTTATAATCAAATTACTGTACTGAAGTCAAAATCTGGGTCTGATTGAATCTGTCTATTTGGTTGCTAATTTAGGACTTGTTAATGAGCCCATTTGTGTCTTATCTTTGACTTCCAACCAGTTTTGTGTAAATCCGTCAACTATAGCTCAAGATATGCTCTAATCACGTAAGAGGTGTCATATGTGAAACAGTGTCAGGTCAAGATTTTGTAGTGCTTCTTTGTATGTAGTTTCGACCTCTGAGACGTGTGATTCTGTCTTCAAGCCCTTCATTGAAGTTGTAGACAATCAGGTTAGATTTAATTTGACATAGGTTTCATGTGAATCCACCCAGTGTAACTCAAGATATAGTAGGATCACTCATACAATATTTGAGTGTTAGGACAGTTTTATGTCCAGTTCTATACCTGACTTTAAGAGCAATTTAAATTATCTAGATGATGGAATCTGTTTTCAAGTCCTGCATGAAAGTTATATATTATTAATTTAGCTTTAATTTGGAACTGGTTTCATGTCAATCCATGGTCTACAGCTCCAGTTATGACAGACTTACTAAAGTAGTATCGAAAATTTAGAACAGCCTTGAGTCTGGTTCTGTGTCTGTTTTCAAGGGCATTTATAATTGTCCAGATGATGAAACATGGTTGAGTCCTACATAAAAGTTGTATTCAATCATGCTATCTTTAATTTTCAACTGGTTTCAAATCAATCCGACAACCATAGCTCTAGATATAGTTGAAACAATGAGGTAGTATCAGAAATCTAGTTTCTGCCAGGCAGTCAGTTTCTAACTAGAATTACACTCTCAAGACGTATGATTCAAATCACGATTCCTTCACATTAATTGTAGATAAATGTCTTAAGTTTCATTTCCAATTAGTTTCACTGGAATCCAATGTCTATAACTCTAGATTATTGAGCTATTGTGAAATGTGTGATAATTTGGTTTTGATGCATGTGGCTTGATTATTGAGCTATTGTGAAATGTGTGATAAAATAGGTTTGGATTTGTGTATGTTAGATGATTTGATAATTTGGTTTTGATGCATGTGGATTGATTATTGAGCTATTGTGAAATGTGTGATAAAATAGGTTTGGATTTGTGTATGTTAGATGACTTGATAATTTGGTTTAGATGCATATGGCTTGGCTTGGAATTATTGAAGAAATGTATGCTAAAATGTGATTTTGGGTTGTTATGAGTATGTATTGATACCAAAGTGATTTTGTTAGACAGCATGTTGCTTGTGGTGCCATGGTGGATGTGCATTTTGGTGAATGCTTTGATGTTATGTTGGTGAATTGAGTCTCTTGAAGATGGATGTTGAAATGATTATGATAAGTATAGTGGTATGACATGGATGGCAAGTGATTTAATTAATGATTAATGAAATTATAATGTCATAAATGATAAATGATAAATGATAAATGATTAATGTTGAATGCAAATGATATGAGTTGAATGTGAAATGTATGATAATATTTTATGTGAAATGAAAATGAAATTTAAAGACAAGTTTAAGCTTTCCCCCATCAACAAATGTTGAGTAAGCGGGTTGAATTCTACCGGTCAGACACCGGGTAAGTGGACAAGCATGAATAAACATGAGAATGTAGAGTCTCCCCGCGATTCGGGGGTCGGATGACCTGAACTAGTAAGGTGCCCTGTGATAGGGAATTATGGCCCGAAAGAAAGGACTATCCCATTGATGTGGGGTTAAGATAATCTTGGGCTATCCCATTGATGTGGAGTTAAGATAGCCCGGCAGCCAGTTTGATCACGGTAGGGACGCTTGCCGTGGTCCTAGTTTTGAGCTCGATCTTGCGTTACTACCACGTGCTAGGGGAAGTCTAGTGCACGAGGCTTCCATAAAAAACTCAAGAAAAGAAAAGAACTAAGTATGTTAATGAAAGATCATGGCATGCATACATCCATAATTGTCATAGCATGCATTATGTATGAAATCATTGATTATGGATTGGATTGTGTGTTAGGGATTAAATGGGGTGTTTTCAAGTTAGACTGACTGCAATATGGTATAAAACTATTTTCAAAAATGTCGGGGGTTACTTAGTTATATGTATAACTGACAGTTACCATATCGCATGTATCAAAAGATTGTGAAGCAAAAGCCACAGATGGGATGAGCTATGGGCTTTTCTTAGGTGTAGCCACACATGGTGAACCTAAGTCTCAAGTTCATATATTAATTTGTTTAGTTGTATAGGAATCCATATAAATTGAAAGGGTTGTAATGATTATTATTATTAATTGTTGTAAACTAGAATTTAGCTTCCGCTAGTGTTTTGAAATAAAAAAAAAATGGACTCAATAAAATTAAGGTGTTACATTTTATAATTGAAACATTTATTTCTAGAAATCGTGTACTATACACTTGAAAAATAGGGTGTCTTTTACTTTAAAAATCAAAACGCATATTTTAAATTTATTAAATTATTTCAATTTTTTGACAACAACGTATTGTTCACCAAGAAGTTTCTAGCTTAATTTACACTATTTTTTATATTTTAAATATATCAACATTTGTTTCGAGAAATCGTGTACTATACACTTGAAATATAGGGTGTTTTTAACTAAAAAAATGAAAACGCATATTTTAAATTTATTAAATTATTTGATTTTTTTTTACAACAATGTATTGTTCACCAAGACGTTTCTAGCTTAATTTACACTATATTTTATATTTATAAAATATCAACATTTGTTTCTAGAAATCGTGTACTATACACTTGAAAAATAGGGTGATTTTTACTAAAAAAAATGATAACGCATATTTGAAATTTATTAAATTTTTTGATTTTTTTGACAACAATGTATTGTTTACCATGAAGTTTCTAGTTTAATTTACACTATTTTTTTATATTTTTAAAATATCAACATTTGTTTCTAAAAATCGTGTACTATACACTTGAAAAATAGGGTGCTTTTTACTAAAAAAATGAAATGCGTATTTTAAAATTATTAAATTATTTGTTTTTTTAAAACAACGTATTGTTCACCATGAAGTTCCTAGCTTAATTTACACTATATTTAATATCTTTAAAATATAAACATGTTTTTCTAGAAATCGTGTACTATGCACTTGAAAATATAGGGTGTTTTTAACTAAAAAAAATGAAAACACATATTTCAAATTTATTAAATTATTTGATTTTTTTTACAACCATTTATTGTTCAAAATAAAGTTTCTAGCATAATTTACACTATTTGATTTATATTTTTAAAATTGCATTAATTGTTTGTAGAAATCGTGTTTTATACACTTTAAAAACAGGGTGTTTTTTACTTTAAAAATGAAAACGCATATTTTAAATTTATTAATTTTTTTTGATTTTTTGAAAACAATGTATTATTCACCATAAAGTTTCTAGTTTAAGTTACAAAACTTTTTATATTTTTATAGTTGCAACATTTGTTTCTAAAAATCATGTACTATAAACTAGAAAAATAGGGTGTTTTTTACATAAAAAATTAAAACGCATATTTTAAATTTTTAAAATTTTTTGATTTTATTGAAAACAATATGATTTTCCCCATAAATTTCTAGGTTAATTTATAAAAAAAATTTATATTTTTAAAATTGCATTCTAGAAATTGTTTACTATACACTTGAAAATTAGGGTGTTTTTTACTTTAAAAATAAAACGCATATTTTAAATTTATTAATATATTTAATTCTTTTGAAAACAATGTATTGTTCCAAATAAAGTTTCTAGCTTAATTTATACAATTTTTTATTTTTTTAAAAATTGCAACATTTATTTCTAAAACTTGTGTACTATAGACTTGAAATATAGGGTGTTTTTTACTTTAAAAATGAAAACGAATAATTTAAATTTATTCAATTATTTGATTTTTTTGAAAATAATGTAATTTTCCCCATGAAGTTTCTAGCTTAATTTACACAATTGTTTATATTTTTATAATTGCAACATTTGTTTCTAGAAATCGTGTTCTATACACTTGAAAAATAGGGTGCTTTTTACTTTAAAAATGAAAGTGCATATTTTAAATTTATTAAATTATTTGATTTTTTTTTATACAATCTATTGTTCCCCATAAAGTTTCTAGCTTAATTTTTACAATTTTATATATTTTTAAAATTGAAACATTTATTTCTAGAAATCGAGTATTATACACTTGAAAAATTAGGTGTTTTTTACTTTAAAAATCAAAACGCATAGATTAAATTTATTAAATGATTTGATTTTTTTTACAACAATGTATTGTTCACCAAGAAGTTTCTAGCTTAATTTACACTATTTTTTATATTATAATAATATCAAAATTTGTTTCTAGAAATGGTGTACGACTTGAAACATAGGGTGTTTTTTACTTTAAAAATGAAAACGCATATTTTAAATTTATTAAATTATATGATTTTTTTGACAACAATGTATTATTCACGATGAATTTTCTAGCTTAACTTACACTATTTTTTTATATTTTTAAAATTGCAACATTTGTTTGTAGAAATCGTGTACTATAGACTTGAAATATATGGTGTTTTTTACTTAAAAAATGAAAACACATATTTTAAATTTAATAAATTATTTGATTTTTTTAACAACAATGTATTGTTCACCATGAAGTTTCTAGCTTAATTCTAGAAATCGTGTACAATAAACATGAAAAATAGTGTGTTTTTTACTAAAAAAATTAAAACGCATATTTTTAATTTATTAAATTATTTGATTTTTTTAACAACAATGTATTGTTTACCATGAATTTTCTAGCTTAATTTGCACAAATTTTTATATTTTAATAATATCAACATTTGTTTCTAGAAATCGTGTACTATACATTTGAAAAATAGGGTGATTTTTACTTTAAAAACGGAAATGCATATTTTAAAATTAATAAATTATTTGATTTTTTTTTGAACAATCTATTGTTCTCCATGAAGTTTCTAGCTTAATTTTTACAATTATATATATTTTTAAAATTGCAAAATTCTTTTGTAGAAATCGTGTACTTTAAACTTGAAATATAGGGTGTTTATTACTTTAAAAATGAAAACACATATTTTAAATTTATTAAATTATTTGATTTTTTTGACAACAATGTATTTTTAACAATGAAATTTCTAGCTTAATTTATACTATTTTTTTTTGTATTTTTAAAAATGCAACATTTTTTTTTGAAATCGTGTACTATACTTGAAATATAGGATTTTTTTACTTTAAAATTGAAAAAGCATATTTTAAATTTATTAAATTATATGATTTTTTTGAGAACAATGTATTGTTCACCATGAATTTTCTATATTAATTTACACTATTTTTTAATATTTTTAAAATATCAACATTTGTTTCTAGAAGTCGTGTAATATACACTTGAAAAGTAAGGTGTTTTTCACTAAAAATTAAAACGCATATTTTAAATTTATTAAATTATTTAATATTTTTTTAAATCAATGTAATTTTTTCCATGAAGTTTCTAGCTTAATTTACACAATTTTTTATATTTTTAAAATTACAACATTTGTTTATAGAAATCATGTACTATAGACTTGAAATATAGAGTGTTTTTTACTTTAAAAATTAAAACATATATTTTAAATTTATTAAATTATATGATTTTTATGATAACAATGTATTGTTCACCATGAATTTTCTGCTTAATTTACACTATTTTTTAATATTTTTAAAATATCAACATTTGTTTCTAGAAGTCGTGTAATATACACTTGAAAAGTAGGGTGTTTTTCACTAAAAATTAAAACGCATATTTTAAATTTATTAAATTATTTAATTTTTTGAAATGAATGAAATTTTTACCATGAAGTTTCTAGCTTAATTTACACAATTTTTTATTTTTTTAAAATTGCAACATTTGTTTGTAGAAATCGTGTACTATAGACTTGAAATATAGGGTGTTTTTTACTTTAAAAATGAAAACATATATTTTAAATTTATTAAATTTTATGATTTTTATGACAAGAATGTATTTCTCTCCAAGAATATTTAAGCTTAATTTACACTATTTTTTTATATTTTTAAAATATCAGCATTTGTTTCTATAAATCGTGTACTATACACTTGAAAAATAGGGTTTTTTTACTTTAAAAATGTAAACGGATATTTTAAATTTATTAAATTATTTGATTTTTTTTATCAATAATGTATTATTCACCATGAAGTTTTTAGGTTAATTCTAGAAATCGTGTACTATACACTTGAAAAATAGTGTGTTTTTTACTAAAAAATGAAAACACATATTGTTAATTTGTTAAATTATTTGAATTTTTTAAAATCAATGTATAGTTTACCATGAGTTTCAAGCTTAATTTACAGAATTTTTTATATTTTCGAGATTGAAACATTTGTTTGTAGAAATCGTGTACAATCTTGAAATATAGGGTGTTTTTTACTTTAAAAATGAAAACGCATATTTTAAATTTATTAAATTATATGATTTTTTTGAGAACAATGTATTGTTCCCCATGAATTTTCTTGCTTAATTTACACTATTATTTAATATTTTGAAAATATCAACATTTGTTTGTAGAAGTAGTGTAATATACAATTGAAAAGTACGGTGTTTTTCACTAAAAATTAAAACGCATATTTTAAATTTATTAAATTATTTAATATTTTTTGAAATCAATGTACATTTTTCCATGAAGTTTCTTGCTTAATTTACACAATTTTTTATATCTTTAAAATTGCAACATTTGTTTGTAGAAATCGTGTACTATAGACTTGAAATATAGGGTATTTTTTACTTTGAAAATGAAAACACATTTTAAATTTATTAAATTATATTATTTTTATGACAACAATGTATTGTTCACCATGAATTTTCTAGCTTAATTTAAACTATTTTTTCATATTTTTAAAATATCAACATTTGTTTCTAGAAATCATGTACTATACACTTGAAAAAAGGGTGTTTTTTACTAAAGAATGAAAACGTATATTTAAAATTGATTAAATTATTTAATTTTTTTTGAAATCAATGTATTGTTTACCATGAAGTTTCTAGCTTAATCTTCATAATTTATTATATTTTTAAAATTGCAACATTTGTTTGTAGAAATCGTGTACTATAGACTTGAAATATAAGGTGTTTTTTACTTTAAAAATGAAAAGCATATTTTAAATTTATTAAATTATTTCATTATTTTTAAATCAATGTATTGTATTCCAAGAAATTTCTAGCTTAATTTACTTAATTATTTGTATTTTTAAAATTGCAACATTTGTTTGTAGAAATCGTGTATTATAGATTTGAAATATTGAGTGTTTTTTACTTTAAAAATGAAAACGCATATTTTAAATTTTTTGATTTTTTTGACAATAATGTATTGTTCATAATGAAGTTTATAGCTTAATTTACGCTTTAATTTATTTTTTTAAAATGTCAACATTTTGTTTTAGAACTAGAGTACTGTACACTTGAAAAATATGGTTGTTTTTACTAAAAAAATGAAAACGCATTTTTTAAGTTTATTAAATTATATAATATTTTTTGAAATCAATGTATTTTTTACCATGAAGTTTCTAGCTTAGTTTACACTATTTTTATATTTTTAAAATTGAAACATTTGTTTGTAGAAATCGTGTGCTATAGACTTCAAATATAAGGTGTTTTTTACTTTAAAAATGAAAACGCATATTTTAAATTTATTAAATTATTTAATTATTTTTAAATCAATGTATTATTCAGCATGATGTTTCTAGCTTAATTTTTAAATCAATTTATTATTTTTAAATCAATGTATTTTTTACCATGAAGTTTCTAGCTTAGTTTACACTATTTTTATATTTTTAAAATTGAAACATTTGTTTGTAGAAATCGTGTGCTATAGACTTCAAATATGAGGTGTTTTTTACTTTAAAAATGAAAACGCATATTTTAAATTTATTAAATTATTTAATTATTTTTAAATCAATGTATTATTCAGCATGATGTTTCTAGCTTAATTTACACAATTTTTCATATTTTTAAAATTGCTTTGTAAAAATCGTGTACTATAGACTTGAAATATAGGGTGTTTTTTACTTTAAAAATGAAAACACATATTTTAAATTTATTCAATTATTTGATTTTTTTGACGACAAGGTATTTTTCACCATGAAGTTTCTAGCTTAATTTACACTTATTTTTTATATTTTTAAAATTGCAATATTTGTTTGTAGAAATTGTGTACTATAGACTTGAAATATAGGGTGTTTTTTACTTTAAAAAAGAAAATGCATTTTTTAAATTTATTAAATTATTTAATTTTTTTGAAAATAATGTATTTTTCATCAAGAAGTTTCTAGCTTTATTTACATTATTTATTCATATTTTTTAAATATCAACATTTGTTTCTAGAAATCGTGTAATATACACTTGAAAAGTAGGGTGTTTTTGACGATAAATTAAAATGCATATTTTAAATTTATTAAATTTTAATTTTTTTTGAAATCAATGTATTTTTTACCATGAAGTTTGTAGCTTAAGTTACACAATTTTTAATATTTTTAAAGTTGCAAAATTTGTTTGTAGAAATCGTGTACTAGACTTGAAATATAGGATGTTTTTTACCTTAAAAATGAAAACACATATTTTAGATTTATTAAATTATTTGATTTTTTTAACAACAATGTATTGTTCACCATGAAGTTTTTAGGTTAATTCTAGAAATCGTGTACTATACACTTGAAAAATAGTGTGTTTTTTACTAAAAAAATGAAAAAGCATATTTTTAATTTATTAAATTATTTGATTTTTTTAACAACAATGTATTGTTTACCATGACATTTCTAACTTAATTGGGACAATTTTTTATGTTTTTAAAATTGCAACATTCTTTTGTAGAAATCGTGTACTATAGAATTGAAATATCGGGTGTGTTTTACTTTAAAAATGAAAACGCATATTTTAAATTTATTAAATTATTTTATTTTTTTTACAACAATGTATTTTTATTCATGAAGTTTCTAGCTTAATTTAAACTATTTTTGTTATATTTTTAAAATATCAACATTTGTTTCTAAAAATCATGTACTATACACTTGAAAACAGTGTGTTTTTTACTAAAAAAATGAAAAAGCATATTTCAAATTTATTAAATTATTTAATTTTTTTTGAAATCAATGTATTGTTTACCATGAAGTTTGTAGCTTAAGTTACACATTTTTTTATATTTTTAAAATTGCAACATTTGTTTGTAGAAATCGTATACTATAGACTTGAAATATATGGTGTTTTTTACTTTAAAAATAAAAACACATATTTTATATTTATTAAATTATTTGATTTTTTTAACAACAATGTATTGTTCACCATGAAGTTTTTAGATTAATTCTAGAAATCGTGTACTATACACTTGAAAAATAGTGTGCTTTTTACTAAAAAAATAAAAACGCATATTTTTAATTAATTAAATTATTTGATTTTTTTAAAATCAATGTATTGTTTACCATGAATTTTCTAGCTTAATTTGCACAATTTTTTATATTTTTAAAATTGCAACATTCTTTTGTAGAAATCGTGTACTATAGACTTGAAATATAGGGTGTTTATTACTTTAAAAATGAAAACGTATATTTTAAATTTATTAAATTATTTGATTTTTTTGACAACAATGTATTTTAATCATGAATTTTCTAGCTTAATTTACAATATTTTTTCATATTTTTAAAATATCATCATTTGTTTCTAGAAATCGTGTAATATACACTTGAAAAGTAGGGTGTTTTTCACTAAAAATTGAAATGCATAATTTAAATTTATTAAAATATTTAATTTTTTTTTTAAATCAAGGTATAGTTTACCATGAAGTTTCAAACTTAATTTACAGAATTTTTTATATTTTTGAAATTGAAACATTTGTTTGTAGAAATCGTGTACAATAGACTTGAAATATAGGGTGTTTTTTACTTTAAAAATGAAAACGCATATTTTAAATTTATTAAATTATATGATTTTTTTGAGAACAATGTATTGTTCACCAAGAATTTTCTAGCTTAATTTACACTATTTTTTAATATTTTTAAAATATCAACATTTGTTTCTAGAAGTCGTGTAATATACACTTGAAAAGTACGGTGTTTTTCACTAAAAATTAAAATGCATATTTTAAATTTATGAAATTATTTAACATTTTTTGAAATAAATGTACTTTTTTCCATGAAGTTTCTTGCTTAATTTACACAATTTTTTATATCTTTAAAATTACAACATTTGTTTGTAGAAATCGTGTACTATAGACTTGAAATATAGGGTATTTTTTACTTTAAAAATGAAAACACATATTTTAAATTTATTAAATTATATGATTTTTATGACAACAATGTATTGATCATCATGAATTTTCTAGCTTAATTTACACTATTTTTTCATATTTTTAAAATATCAACATTTGTTTCTAGAAATCGTGTACTATACACTTGAAAAAAAGGGTGTTTTTTACTAAAAAAAATGAAAACGTATATTTAAAATTTATTAAATTATTTATTTTTTTTTGAAATCAATGTATTGTTTGCCATGAAGTTTCTAGCTTAATCTACATAATTTTTTATATTTTTAAAATTGCAACATTTGTTTGTTGAAATCGTGTACTATAGACTTGAAATATAAGGTGTTTTTTACTTTAAAAATGAAAAGCATATTTTAAATTTATTAAATTATTTCATTATTTTTAAATCAATGTATTGTGTTCCATGAAATTTCTAGCTTAATTTACTTAATGTTTTATATTTTTAAAATTTCAACATTTATTTGTAGAAATCGTGTATTATAGACTTGAAATATTGGGTGTGTTTTACTTTAAAAATGAAAATGCATATTTTAAATTTATGAAATTTTTTGATTTTTTGACAACAATGTATTGTTCATAATGAAGTTTCTAGCTTAATTTACCCTTTTATTTATTTTTTTAAAATACCAACATTTTTTTTTTAGAACTAGTGTACTGTACACTTGAAAAATATGGTGATTTTTACTAAAAAAATGAAAACGAATTTTTTAAATTTATTAAAATATATAATATTTTTTGAAATCAATGTATTTTTTACCATGAAGTTTCTTGCTTAATTTACACAATTTTTATATTTTTAAAATTGTAACATTTGTTTGTAGAAATTGTGTGCTATAAAATTCAAATATAACATGTTTTTTACTTTAAAAATGAAAACGTATATTTTAAATTTATTAAATTATTTAATTATTTTTAAATCAATGTATTATTCACCATGAAGTTTCTAGCTTAATTTACACAATTTTTCATATTTTTAAAATTGCAACATTTGTTTGTAGAAATAGTGTACTATAGACTTGAAATATAGGGTGTTTTTTACTTTAAAAATGAAAACGCATATTTTAAATTTATTCAATTATTTGATTTTTTTGACAACAAGGTATTTTTCACCATGAAGTTTCTAGCTTAATTTACACTTATTTTTTATATTTTTAAAATTGCAACATTTGTTTGTAGAAATCGTGTACTATAGACTTGAAATATATGATGTTTTTTACTTTAAAAATGAAAACGCATATTTTAAATTTGTTAAATTATTTGATTTTTTAAACAAATATGTATTGTTCATGTAACACCTTAATTTTGAGTCTGTATTTTTTTTTCCAAAACACTAGTGGAAGCTAAATTCTAATTTTTCGGCAATTAATAATAATAATAATTATAACCCTTTAAGATTATATGGATTCCTATTCAGCTAAAAAAATTAATATATGAACTTGAGACTTAGGTTCACCATGTGTGGCTATACCTAAGAAAAGCCCACAGCTCATCCCATCTGTGGCTTTCGCTTCACAATCTTCTGATACTTGCAATATGGTAACCGTCAGTTATATGCAAAACATATATGAGTAACCGCCGGCATTTTTTAAAATGGTTTTATACCATATCGCAGCCAGTCTAACTGGAAAACACCCCATTTAAATTCCTAACACACAATCAATTCAATGCAACAATTTCATACATAATGCATGCTATGACAATTATGGATGTATGCATGTCATGATCTTTCATTAACATACTTAGTTCTTTTCTTTTTTTGAGTCTTTTATGGAAGCCTCATGCACTAGACTTCCCCTAGCGCGTGGCAGTAACGCGAGGTTGAGCTCAAAACTAGGACTACGGTAAGCGTCCCTACCGTGATCAAACTGGCTGCCGGGCTATCTTAACCCCACATCAATGGGATAGCCCAGGACTATCTTAACCCCACATCAATGGGATAGTCCTTTCTTTCGGGCTGTCTTCCCGGTCACCAGGCAACCCTACTAGTTCAGGTCATCTTACCCCGTTCATTGGGAGACCTTACATTCTCAATCTTTTCATGCTTGTCCACTTACCCGGTGTCTGACCGGTGGCATTCAACCCGCTTACTCAAAATTTGTTGATGGTGGAAAGCTTAAACTTGTCTTTAAATTTCATTTTCATTTCACATAAAATATTATCATGCATTTCACATTCAACTTATATCATTTGCATTCAACATTAATCATTTATCATTTATGACATTACAATTTCATTAATCATTAATTAAATCACATGCCATCCATATCATAACACTATACTTATCATAATCATTTCAACATCCATCTTCAAGAGACTCAATTCACCACCATAAATCAAAGCATTCACCAAAATGCACATCTACCATGGCACCACAAACAACATGCTTTCTAACAAAATCACTTTGGTATCCATACATACTCATAACAACCCAAAATCACATTTTAGCATACATTTCTTCAATAATTCCAAGCCAAGTCATATGCATCTAAACCAAATTATCAAGTCATCTAACATACACAAATCCAAACCTATTTTATCACACATTTCACAATAGCTCAATAATCAAGCCACATGCATCAAAACCAAATTATCAAATCATCTAACATACACAAATCCAAACATATTTTATCACACATTTCACAATAGCTCAATAATCAAACCACATGCCATTTCTATTCCCTAATTAGTCTAGTTTGGGGTTTAGTGGGGTGACCTCTTGAAGTTCTAGTCACCTATTCTTCTAATTCTTTGCTTTCTTTTCTTCTTTTAACTTCATTCAATCTCAGCATCACCCAATTCTTGTTGCAGCTTCGTAATTTTGCAATATCTAGAGTTATAGACATTGGATTCCAGTGAAACTAATTGGAAATGAAACTTAAGACATTTATCTACAATTAATGTGAAGGAATCTTGATTTGAATCATACGTCTTGAGAGTGTAATTCTAGTTGGAAACTGACTGCATGACATAAACTAGATTTCTGATACTACCTCATTGTTTCAACTATATCTAGGGCTATGGTTGTCGGATTGATTTGAAACCTGTTGCGTACCTACATCCCGGGTTCCATGCCCGGCTTTCCAGTTGGCCTAGTGGCCAACTAGGCCCATAACGATGGCCCACGCCAGCACGATGAAGCCAACCCAAAAGGTATAAATACTGGACAATAGGGTAAAACCAGGTACGACGATCTAACCCTAAGAACTCCACACCCTCAGATCTATCACTAACTTGAGCGTCGGAGTCTTTGCAGGTACCACCTGCCCCACGGCAGAGCATTGCGGAGTATCCCCAGATCCCTGGACCACCATTCTCGTATCTCGAATCCAGGTACGCATCAGTGGCGCCGTCTGTGGGGAACTTGAACCAAAAGCAACGTTCTCCCCTTAAGTCGAGATGGTCAGTACACGCCAAAAGACGTATGATGAAAACAACCGTAGTGTTCACAACGATCCTCGTCCGGCGGATCCAGGCGCTTCGCGCCCCCCTTTCCTTCAAGTTTGCGGCCACGCGAGGCCGTGGCCTGCTTGATTCCGCGGAGGCTCTTTTAAGACCTCCCTTGCACGATTCTTTCTATGTTTGCTGACTCAAGTTAGGAACTTGGGACTGTAGGAGGCTGAAAGGCGGCGCCTTTTCTTTTCTTTGATGTTCTCGTTGCTCTTTCCCTCTTTTCTAAATCTTTGTCCTCGTCGATTTCTTGGTGTGAATTCTTTCTTATTCCCTCTTTTCTTTTTGTAGACTACGAAGCATGTCTCCTCCCCACATTTCTACCTCAAAGATTTTCAAGAAGGATAAGGGAAAATCTGTTGTTAGGGCTTCTGGCGACTCATCGCCTACCATCCCTGAGAAATGGGCCGACATTAAATGCATTCAACGCTGTCTCTGGGTTGACGAAGGGGTTTTGGATATTCCCTCGAGCGTGGAGGATAAAGAGGACCTCAAGATTATCAAGAACGACTGGCGCTCCTGCTTCCATCTTTATCCTTCCCATGTTCGCACGGGCGATAGGATTGCGACAGAGAAGGATATGAGCCCTGGCGATACATATCAGATGATCCCGGTAGAAGAAAATGAACGTGTTTGCTACCCTGCTGATGTGAATGAAAATCCCTACATTATGATGTATCACGGCTTATTCAATCAGATCCGTGTCCGCTTTCCTTTTTCCATGTTTTAGATGGAAGTTTTGAATTACCGACAAGTAGCCCCGACCCAGCTCCATCCCAATTGATGGGGTTTTATTCAAGCCTTCGAGACATTCTGCTGGGCGCAGGAATGGCATTACTCCTCATCGTTATTCCGTGTATTGTTCCAGCCATACCGGAAGGACAAGAAGAGGAAGGAATGGATCTCGCTCCGTCAAAATGATAATCCTTCGCTTTTCACCTGTTACGAAGAATCCTTTAAGGACTGGAAGCATAGTTATGCCAAAATAACTCCTCGTGGTTCGGCGTCTTTCTGGCGGGATGATAAGGGCAGGGACTTGTTCCCTTTATACTGGAACGAGTCCCATTACAGCCTTCCGCAGTATTCCGAGGCAAGCTTACTCGGTTTCTTGGAGGAGGAAGATCACTCCATATCGGAAGCTTTCTGCCTTCGTTGGGGAGCGCAACTTCCCTATCCACTGTAAAGATGTGGTTCATGCCAAGTTTCGTGATCAAAGAAAACGTTGCCTGGGTGAGTGAAGATATTAATATTTTTATTCCCGAATGTTGTCTATTAACTTATCTTCTCTCTTGCAGTCGAGATCATGATCAGCTATTCCGTGCGTTACGAGCGGTTTAAGGGCAAAGCGAAGAAAGGTGGAAGTTCGCGGGGTGGCCCCAAAGTGCCGAGGAAAACAGGGGCGGAGAAGCCTGTAGAAATGCCCCCGCCTGTGGAAGTGCCCCCGCCGTCTAAGCCGGCTACTAACGAGGTTCCGACGCCTGATCTCCCGACATCTCCTCCTCACTCTACCATCCCGGTATAAGACTTTGTTGACTTGAGGGATGATGACGAGGGGGAGGACGACGAGGAACCGGTCCTTTTTCGCCATAAGCGAAAAGTGGTTGAAGAGAGTGTCGAGGAAGACCCCCAGGCACAGGCAAAGCGGCCAAAAAAAGGGAAAGAGAAAGGTAACCGACATATTCCTGTTCTGGCATTATCAGTGTCGTATTTATTTCTAACATCGTACTCTTGCAGTTGTCGAAGATGCCGAAGTCTCTGAGGGGCGACCGTTTACGCCTAGGTGGCGTGGAAAATGGAGGGGCATTTTCGAGGGGATGGTCACTCCTCAAGTTAGCTTTATGCATCCTCCGGATTTCTGGTTCAACACTTCTGCCGAAACCTTCGAGGTATTTTTATTTACTGCTGTCTTGGGTTTTTCAGTGTATTATGCTTAACCGAGATGCCCTTGTTTATGCAGGCTCGGTGTGAGCGAATGCGGTGCTGGGCTGGCATCATGCATTCATTTCTGAACGATCTCAAGCTTGAGGCTGAGGGAGTGTTGAAGGCACTGGTTTCCCAGAAAGATAATGAGATTTTGAACCAACGGCTGGCTGAATTGGAGGGAAAGAACCGGGATCTGGAGAAACAGCTAGAGCAACAACAACTCGGCTCAGCTACTCGGGAAAGTGAGCTTCAGGCTCGAATAGAGGGACTATCCCGGGAGGTGGATGATGCCCGTGAAGAGGTTGTTCGTAAGAATGACCTCTGGTCTGCTGCTGAGAAGAAGCTTAGGGCTTCCCTGGATGCTTCTGAGAAAGAACAGGTCGTGCTGATTAAGACCAGGGCGGCTCTAACAACCGAGGTGCATCAACTCCGCCGGGAGAAGATTTTGCTTGTGGAGAACTTGAAGTCTCAGTCCTGGATTGCCAAGAGTGCCCAGAAGGAAGCAGATGCTTTAAGGGAGGATTTTGATGGCGTTAATTATGACGCCTTTTGCAATTGCCTCCAACAAGTTATGCTGCTAAACCCAGGGGTGAAGTTGAATCTTCGGGGTCTGAGTGTGGACCATGTGGTGGTGGAAGGCGTCCTCACCGACATCTGCCAACCTAGTGATCCTCGCCCAGTGGATCTATCCAACCCTGAGTTGAAGGTTTTCGACCCTTGGGCTCCGTTTGTCCCGGCGGATTCGGAAGAGACTGAAAGCGAGATCTGGGATGACAATGCCGGGGTTCCAAGCGGTGTTCCCGAAGCTGAGGTCATGGAGTCGGCTCCCAATGGTGTAGACGGCGGGGTGGAAACTGTAGTTGTAGTGCCGCCTACTGGCCCTTGAACTATATTTTTGTATTTCTTTTTGTATAATCGTCGACATCTTGTATTTTAGTACCTTTATTTAATGGAGGAGTTTTAAAATTTGTTATTCCTCGGTTGTTACTCATTTAATAAGTTTTACCGAAGTGACATAGTTTTGTTGGGGACGCGTGTCCTATCCCGGGGCACATGGTGATTATGTGGGACGGATCCCTTCCAGGTTTTAGGTCCTGGTGGGGCATGTGCCCTATACCGGTGTTTAAAATAGTTTTGATGGGGATGGATCCCTTCCAGGTCTTAAGTCCTGGTGGGGCAAGTGCCCTATGCCGATGTTTAAAATAGTTTTGATGGGGATGGATCCCTTCCAGGTCTTAAGTCCTGGTGGGGCAAGTGCCCTATGGCGGGTCAAGTTCCGTCGGTTGATGTCGGTCGTTACCTCATCGTTAAGTAATTGAAAATGTAAGGGAATCTTTCATAAATAAGATGCATAAACAATAATGCTTATTAAATCAGATAATTGGGGCCTCGTTAAAACCTGTAACAGTAAAACCCTCCTTAGGGATAAAACCTGTTCCAGGAAAAAGAGTACCCCCTGTTTACAATCAATTATTCAAATGTTTACAAACTTAACCGTAATAACGCCGAAGATCTGGGGCATTGAAGGTGCGCGTGATTTCCTTCCTGGCAAGGGATTCTAGCACATAAGCTCCGGCGTCCATTGCTACCCTAATTCGGTAAGGTCCTTCCCAGTTCGCGGCTAACTTTCCTTCGCTTGCATTCTTGTTCCTGATGCTTGCCCGTCTGAGTACTAGGTCTCCGACCTGAAAACTCTTTTTGTGGACCTTCAAGTTGTAACGTTGGGCGACTTGTTGCTTCCTGGAGAGTTCTTTGAGTCTGGCAAGCTCTCTTACTTCATCAATAAAGTCCAGCTCTTCCAGAAGTCTTTGATTATTGTCCGGGATGGGATAGGTGACTCTCCATGTCGGGTTTCCAATTTCTTCCGGGATTACGACATCTGTTCCGTAAACCAGCTTGAATGGAGTTTCTCCTGTAGAGCTGTGAACAGTTGTGCGATGTGCCCATAACACTTGGTATAAATTCTCGACCCAGTTACAGCCTGACATCTTACACCAATTGCGTAACCCTTCGACTATCACTTTATTTGCAGCCTCTGCTTGCCCGTTGCTTTGTGGGGGGGCTACGCTGGTGAAGTGATGTTTTATCTGAAGACCAGCTAGCATTTCGCGGAATCCCTTGTCTGTGAACTGGGTTCCATTGTCGGTCACCATTGCCGCCGGGATGCCGAAACGACAAATAATGGTTCTGAAGACGAAGTTTTGCGCTCTAGCAGAGGTTATTGTGGAAGACGGCTCAGCTTCGATCCATTTAGTAAAGTAGTCCACTGCTACTAATAGGTGCTTCAACTGGCCCGATGCTGCGTCGAATGGTCCCAGCAAGTCCAGGCTCCATGTATGGAAAGGCCATGGAGATGACATAGGGTGGAAGTTTGCTGTTGGCAGGTGTCCAAGAGGGGCGTGTAACTGGAAAACGTCGCAGGTTTTGACATGTGTTGCAGCACCAGCATTCATGGTTGGCCAGTAATATCCCGCTCTCAAGGCTTTTCGGGCTAAAGATTTGCCTCCGCCATGAAGGCCACAACTTCCTTCATGGATCTCGGCCAGTATATACCAAACTTCTGTCGGGCCAATACACTTCAGCAACGGGACAAAGGCGCCCCTTCGATATAAATGTCCCTGTACCAGGCAGAATTGGGCTGCTTTTTTTACTATCTTGTGCGACTCATCAGGATCTGTTGGTAACAGACCTTGAGAAATGTACTGTTGAATTGGGGTTCGCCAATCGTTTGCTTCTATTTGGAGAACGATACACGGATTTTGCAATGTTTCTTCGATAACCGACCTTGCATTACCGACATTCTTTGTACTTGCCAGTTTCGATAGTATATATGCTCGGTGATTCTGTTCACGGGGAATGTGTTGTATTTCGAAGCCGGATAAACCTTGCAAGCTTTCTTTTACCTTAGCCAGATACTTTTGCAAAATAGGTTCTTTAGCCATATAGTCGCCTTTTATTTGTGACACCATTAACTGGGAGTCCGAGCGAATTGTGATGACGCTGGCCCCCAGTTCTTTTGCCATCCTAATCCCCGCCAAACAGGCTTCGTACTCTGCCTGGTTGTTGGACGTCCGGAATGCAAATTTCAACAAATACTCGACTGCTATCCCGTCATTGTTTTCGATGATCACCCCGGCTCTGCTCCCTTTTTCATTAGAGGATCCGTCCACATGGACTATCCATGCGCTCGGGACCGATGGATTGGGGTGCGTCATTTCTGCCACGAAGTCTGCTAAGGCTTGAGCCTTAATTGCTTGTCGGGGTTCGTAGGAGATATCGTATTGAGTAAGTTCTATCGCCCAGCTCATCATTCTCCCCGCTAGGTCCGGCTTGTGCAATACTTGTCGGATTGACTGGTCTGTGCGCACAGTAATCGGGTTGCATTGGAAATATGGCCTCAACCGCCGGGAAGTAATCAGTAGGGCATAGGCGAGTTTTTCTAATTTTTGGTATTTCAGTTCTGGACCCTGTAAAGCCTTCGAGATGAAATATACCGGCATTTGCACTTTGTCCACTTCTTTCACTAATATTGCACTAACGGCTTCATCAGTTATGGACAAATATACAATTAGAGGTCTACCTGGATCTGGGCGAGTTAGGACCGTAGGGTGCGCCAGCGTTTGCTTCAGTTCCTGAAAAGCTGTTTCGCACATTTCATCCCATACGAACTATTCCTTGTTGCGTAATGCCTTAAACAACGGCAGGCACTTCCTGGCTGATATTGGAAGGAACTGGGATAGCACTGTCACTCTCCCGGTCAGCTGCTGGACTTCGCGTATGCTTCTTGGGCTCGCCATTTCTAAAACTGCTTTACACTTGTCTGGGTTTGCCTCTATGCCCCTGCTGGTTATTAAAAACCCAAGAAATTTACCTGCCTCGACACCGAAGGTGCATTTGTCTGGATTGAGTCGCAAGTTGAATTTTCTCAATTGCCGGAAGACTTCTTCAAGATCGGCTACTGGGTCTTCTAGTTCACCGGTCTTGACTATAATGTCGTCTATGTACACCTCCAGTACGCGCCCTATCTGTTCAGAGAAGACGAGGTTCATCATTCGCTGGTAAGTGGCCCCTGCGTTTTTTACCCGAAGGGCATTATGTTGTAACAATATACGCCGAAATCAGTGATGAAGGCTGTTTTCTCCTGGTCCTGTGGATACATGGGAATCTGATTGTAACCGGAGTACGCGTCCATGAAAGACAAGTATTTGTATCCCGCAGAATTATCCACCAATATGTCTATGCAGGGTAAGGGAAAAGGATCCTTTGGACAGGCCTTATTCAGGTCTGTATAATCTGTGCACATCTGCCATTTACTGTTTGCCTTTTTTACCATGACTACGTTAGAGACCCATTCTGAATATCGAACTTCCCTGATGAAACCTGCCTCTAAAAGTTCTTTCACCTGTTTTTCTATTGCTTCCGCCCTTTCAGGGCCCATACGCCTCTTCTTCTGAGCTACCGGGATGACCCCCTTTTTCAACGCCAGCTTGTGAC
The DNA here is from genome assembly GCA_037177725.1 of Cyamopsis tetragonoloba. Classification (NCBI taxonomy): domain Eukaryota; kingdom Viridiplantae; phylum Streptophyta; class Magnoliopsida; order Fabales; family Fabaceae; genus Cyamopsis; species Cyamopsis tetragonoloba. The sequence goes on along the minus strand of CM074121.1, from coordinate 876,142 downwards.
AACAGATGTCGGGATCTAAACCCGGCATATCGGATGGGGACCAGGCAAATAAATCGATATTCCTTTCTACGAGCTTGATGAATCTATTTCGGAGCTCATGGGGTAAGGTTGCCCCCAACTTCATCGTTTTAGACGCTTCACTGCCGATCTGAACCGAGACCAAGTCTCCTTCTGGTTGGGGCCTTTGATATTCAAAGTCGGATCTGGGGTCTAAGTTGAGCATGAGGACCCCAGACTCTTTCGGTGGGTCCCTCCGTTGAAAAGATCTGTTTGTTGATGGTAAGTTTTCCTCACTCAGCGTTTTGGAAATTTTCAAACTTTCTTTATAACATTCCCTGGCTTCATCCTTGTTGCCGCATATCGTGATAACCTCCCCTTGATTCCCTAGAAATTTCATTGCCAGGTGCAGAGTTGATACAGCCGTGACTAAAGCATTGTAGGCAGAAGGACAGTCCACCACTAAAAGTTTCACTGGGACGGATCGGCGTGTCGGTCCATCGCCGAAGGCGCATGCCAATTCAACATAGCCTTTGGGAAGTATTGTATCTCCGGTGAAGCCAATTAAACTCCGGGGATGGGGGATCAGATCATTGGTTCCCAATCCCATCTTTTCGAACAGGCTCCAAAGGATGATATCCGCCGAGCTACCTTGATCCACGAAAAATTCGATGCACCTCGAACCCATCAATCATGGCGGTAACCACCAGCGGCTCGTTCTCGCGTATTTTCCCTACAGGCAGATCAGCCTTAGTAAATGATAAAACCACATCGGGCATAGGATTTACCTGTTTCTAGAATTCCCTCTCATTCCTTGATCGTTTGGATTTGGTTGCGATTCCCCCAGCTATAACATTGATCACGCCCCGTAGTTGAGAACCGGACTGGGGGGTGGAGACCGGGATCTATTTGCTCTTTGACCGATCTCATTAGTTCTCTGCCGGGGGGATTGTCCTCGGCTGTCTCGACCAATGTTTCGAGGCAAATTACTTCGCTGTTGGTTGCGGGATTCCCGCCGAGGTTGAACGAATTCCTTCAGCTTACCCTGGCGCATCAGTCGTTCGATTGCGTCTTTTAACTGGATACACTCATTGGTTTAGTGTCCATGATCCCAGTGATATGCACACCACTTTTTCCTATCCCGGGACTGACTTCTCATCACGGGAGGATGTTCGGTCAACTCGGTATTCATCACCTCCTTGTAGAGTCTGGCAGGTGTAGTTAACAAAGGAGTATAATTGTTGAAGGTCCCTCAGGGTCCCTTGTCCTTCAATCTAGTGTCGAAAGAATTTCTTGGGTTTGAATTCTTGATTGTCAGCTTGTCTTTGGCTTTGCCTTGCAGAGGAATTGGGTTTCCGCTGGCCTTCGACTGCTCTTCAATCCGGATCCAAAACTCAGCACAGTCCTTGAGTTCCTCCATATTCAATGGCTTGTTCCCGGTGAGCTCCTGTTTAAAGAAACCGGGCTTTAAACCCTCCATCAGAAAGAACATAATCATGTTAGGCGCTACATCTTTAACTTCTAAAGCTTCTTTATTGAAACGAATAATAAAATCTTGCAAGGGCTCTTTGTCCCCCTGCGTTATGATCTTCAGATGGTATTCAGATTTGAATTGTCTTTTACTGCTAGTGAAATGCCGGAGGAACTTATCTTTAAACATTTTCCAGCTTCCAATGGAATTAGATGGCAATTCGTTGAACCACCTGCCTGCCGCTTCGGTGAGTGTTAACGAGAACGCCTGACATGCCAGTTGCTCGCGGATGCCTTGGAAAGTCACTATCCTTTTGAAATTTTGAACGTGCTGGTGGGGCTCTTTCATCCCGTCATAGTCATCCAGTTTTTTTGGCAAATTGAAAACCAACGGGAAGCTCTTGTGCCATGATATCTGGGGTAAAGGGATTTCTGCAATATCCTGATATTAGGTCATTATCTGCCACCACTTCGTTTTGGAGCAGGGGATTAACTGCGGCCTCACGGCGCCTCTCAGTCGACATCGTCGGGTTCTTATACACCTGTCCTCCTATTCGCAAGGCAGGTCGCGCATCCGGCATGGGATTTTGTGGCGGGATCGGTGGCGTAGGGCGCGTATGCCGTTCCAAGACGTCGGGGGGCTGTCTGACCGGATTTCTAATCAGTGGAGGTTGTAGGTTCACGGGCTAAAACTGGTTAGCCCGTTCGGCTTCTGCGCGCCTGTCGGCCTCTGCCCGCTGTCTCTCTTCTCGCAATTCTTCTATGACTCTGCCCTGCTCTTCTATGAGACGTGCCATTCTCCGGATTTCATCGGGATCCAATGTTGGTTGCAAAACTGGTTGAATTTCCTGTGGTTCTGGGATGTTTTCTACAAGTACCGATGCTTGCTGCCCATGAGGACGAGGGAATAAGAAAGAATTCACACCAAGAAATCGACGAGGACAAAGATTTAGAAAAGAGGGAAAGAGCAGCGAGAACATCAAAGAAAAGGCGCCGCCTTTCAGCCTCCTACAGTCCCAAGTTCCTAACTTGAGTCAGTAAACGTAGAAAGAATCGTGCAAGGGAGGTCTTAAAAGAGCCTCCGCAGAATCAAGCAGGCCACGGCCTCGCGTGGCCGCAAACTTAAAGGAAAGGGGGGCGTGAACCCTCTAACCAGAAATAAACAAGAATGCCCTAGAAACGAGACGAAAGAAGAGAAAAAATAGAGAAAACCATCCAGAAAGCGACAGTTACCTGATAGAACAAATTTCGAGAGAAGAATCCAGAGACGCCGACAGAAAGTGATGGTGGAGAAATCAGAAACTTCAAAACTAAAATGCAGAGAAAGCAGAGGAATGGAAAAGGGAGAGGGAAACGCACTTTTAAGGGGAAAACTAAGGGACGCGGCCTTTGAAATGACAGTTTTCTTTCCCTGTGGTGACAACGCGCCAAAGACGAAGGGTCGAGACCCACTAGGATGCGAACACGTGTCAGGCGAATTTAAAATTAAATTCATTGTCTAAACGCCTAAAGTAGAGAGACAAACCCGGGATAACAGGAAATACCCGACTTAAAGCCTATGCAACCGACACTTGCCACTTGCCGGCTTGGGGGAAACTGTTGCGTACCTACATCCCGGATTCCATGCCCGGCTTTCCAGTTGGCCCAGTGGCCAACTAGGCCCATAACGACGGCCCACACCAGCACGATGAAGCCAACCCAAAAGGTATAAATACCGGACAATAGAGTAAAACCAGGTACGACGATCTAACCCTAAGAACTCAACACCCTCAGATCTATCACTAACTTGAGCGTCAGAGTCTTTGCAGGTACCACCTGCCCCACGGCGGAGCATCGCGGAGTATCCCCAGATCCCCGAACCACCGTTCTCGTATCTCGAATCCAGGTACGCATCAAAACCAGTTGAAAATTAAAGCTAAATTAATAATATATAACTTTCATGCAGGACTTGAAAACAGATTCCATCATCTAGATAATTTAAATTGCTCTTAAAGCCAGGTACAGAACTGGACATAAAACTGTCCTAACACTCAAATATTGTCTCAGTGATCCTACTATATCTTGAGTTACACTGGGTGGATTCACATGAAACTTATGTCAAATTAAATAACTTGATTGTCTACAACTTCAATGAAGGGCTTGAAGACAGAATCATACGTCTCAGAGGTCAAAACTACATACAAAGAAGCACTACAAAATCTGGACCTTTCACATATGACGCTTCTTAAGTGATTAGAGCATATCGTGAGCTATAGTTGATGGATTTACACAAAACGGGTTGGCAGTCAAAGATAAGACAAAGATCTACATTTCTTATGAAGACCACGAAGACAAATGGGCTCATTAACAAGTCCCAAATTAGCAGCCAAACAGACAGATTCAATCAGACCAAGATGTTGACCGCAGTTCAGTAATTTGATTATAACTGGAGCTATACAGATCCAAATTAAGCAATATTGGTGTCATTGGAAAGCTACGTAAATACTCTAAAACTCTTATGAAGATTACGAAGGAAAATTCCCTCATATAGACATTTAAACGTGTCTTATAACAGAGGTACAGAATTGGACTTAAGGCTATACTAGATTTTCGACATTGCTTCAGTAATTCTACCATATCTCAAGCTATAGACCATGGATTGGTATGAGGTCAGTGGCATACTGAAGTTAAAAGGATTTTATACAACATTTATAAAGACACTGAAACCTAGTTCTAAAAATTTAATTGTCAAAATGGTTCCTCGAACAGAAAGATACATTTAGACAAACCTAGCCCATAAACATTGACATTGTCTCAGTGTTTGGGCCATAACTAGAGTTGTAGGTACCCAAATGGAGTGAAACTGAAGTCATTTGAAAGATAACAACATTTCCTACAACCTTTGTGAGGGACTCGAAAACAGATTCCGACATCTGGGTAATTAAAATTTCCCTTGAATACACGTACAAAAACAGGACCTAAGGCTGTCTAAATTCTGTTCCACTCTATGACATACTTCAACCAAGCTCCGACCTTAGGCACTCTAAGCTCACTCCCCTGCCAACTTAGACCCATTTTTCTCTCACTTTACTCATCTAAATGCATTAATCATCCAATCAAGACAGAATCCACCACATGCAACAAGAATTTCTTAACCTATATATCACCTACACATTCAAGGAAATAGAGAGAACTTGGCTGAAACTTAACATGCAGCAGCTTATATTAAGAATTCAGCTTGCTTACCTTCACAACAGAAATAATTCCAAGCTTGATTGAGTGTTCATGGAGGTAGAGTAATTGGAAGAAGAAACTTGGGGAGGGATTATGGAATTGAGAGCAAAAGTCAATTAAAAATGGAAAGCGTGTTGTTTTGTAGAGTGGCGTGAGAGCAATTGTGAGTGAGGGTGGGTTTAATTATTAAAAATGGGGTTGTGTGAGCAGGTGGTGTGGGAGCTTGTGTGAGTGAGTGTTTGAGTGAGGGTATGTATATAATAGCTAATAGATAATGTGAGCTTAAGGGAATTTATTAAAAATTACACCTAGGTTCTTAACTACATAGAATTTAATAGAAGAACTAATTAATTTAAAATAGAATAAATTACAAGGAGTAGATTGCAATTAAGATTGAGAGATCTCACCTCCTACATGAAATCTTAATTTTTGGGATGTTACAATTCTATCCCCCTTAAAAGAATTGTGTCCTCACAATTCGATTAACTTGGCTTAAATTCTACCCCCTAAAGGAATCTAAAACTCGTGAAGGAAATTTTAGACTGACAATGAGAGTGATGACATTAAGGTTTGTGTTTCATTGGGACAATTGAGAAGAAAATTGAACGTTCGCTTTTGATTGTAAATGCCATCACCACGTTTGAAACAATCAATTTGGTAATAGGTTTATCTCATATTCAAGCTCAGAGTAATATATGATTAGTGAGTCGGATGTCAATTGGTACTTGAGAACCAACTTAGGGTAGTCTTTCAAAGAATAGTCTAATAAAAGTGGCAGAGTGTTTTTCATTTAAAATTAGATTGACGAGCGGAATGATGGATCTTTTAATTGTCCGGGTAATTAGGAAGCTCATTTAGTATTTGTGGAAGCAAGTGTTTAAGATTGGGAATTACGCCCGTAGCTGCGATACTTTGTGAGGTCCTATTCACAAAAGGTTGGAATTGATAAGCTAAGGTCTGTTCTTAGTGCTTGATTCGAAAACGAAATTGAGTATGAAACCTCGTGGGTGATAAGGTTTCACAAGGAAGAAATAAAAGTTCCTCTGTGATTCTGCTGCGCAACTCTGATTTCTGATGACTAACCGGCTCTAAAACACAATTAACACGTTTAGAATGTACATAATATGGTTTGTTCAGATAGGTTGCACATAATAACTTAGATCAATCTCAATGAATATCCAATAGGTTAGGGAAGATATGTGTCGAGGCTACGTAGCTACTCTAGCTTGTTTGATTTACAAGTCTCTTCGGGTACGGTTAGAAGTGAAGTGGAAAGGTTTACAGGTCAACTTAACTGGGACTAGCAGGATTTCAGTGTTAGCTTACACTTGAATTAAAATTGAATGAATAATAATTCAAGATTTAACATTAAACAATTCAATATTCTCAATGAAGATTGATTAGACTTGGATCATCGAGCTCACAATGAAAATGTGGTAATCATGACTAGTGCAGAAATGAGATGAATTTTAGTCAGAAAAGTAATATCATGACTAAGGACTGAGTTTGAAATTTGAGGTTCGGGAACTCAAATTAATTTCTTAGTCAAGTCTTAGAGACTACCAATCGAATACTTCATTAATTAACTTGTTGCTTCAAAAATGATTATAGAGGATCTACGGGTATGGTGATGTGACTGAAGGGTCTTGAATGGAGGGGGAGTATGAAATTAGGTCAAAAATTATTTAACAACGATAAAACTGGACTTCAACCTGGGTTCAAGTAATTTATAGGCAAATGTTAGCGAACACATTTCTTCTCGATGGCGAAAGGACTTATAATTTTGGTGATGTTGAGGAGGTTAAAAGACGTGTTCACTCCCTTTTGCAATGATACTTGAACTGTCATAGGGAGACTAAAGGGCTTGTTGGAACTTCTCATGATAATTAGCATTAGTCGGTGTAAGAAAAGAAAATGTCTCATCCGAAATACCAAGGAAAATGGATCCAGGAAGTTGATAACTGATAGGATTAAGGTTCACGGAACCCGGGGTTGAAGATGGTAATCTATCAGAGACTATCTAAAGAGATAAGAACTTAGAGGGATCCAAACTTCAAAGGAAATTGGGACTTCGGGTCTCAATAAAAAGATAAAATGGTCCTTTTCCAGCTTCTAGCTGAACTTAATAGAATGATCTAAACGAACATCGAGGTACATTCTAACTCACTACTTTCTCTGACTAGTGATTTGGATTAGTTGAGCACAAAGAGAGCACCATAAGACTCTTAGAATGCAACCTAGGACAACGTTGAAACTTGTTTAAATTATTGGAATAAGTTTAACTCGAACCGGAAATAATCACGATAGGGTTAAGGATTTATTTGCGTGGAACCATCAAGGCTAATGATTACAATACGAACTTAGTACGCCAAGAGATTTTCCGTGACTCTACGAGATATTCCAATCGAGGTTCTTAGAATAAGGTTGAGTATACCTTTAGCTTGAATCCCAACCAAATAGCATTGGTAATTTATAGTGTCACTACTAATTCTTAAAACGAAACCCGATCATAAAAATTGAAACTAGCTAGATTTTTCTAAGTAGCTCTTAATAGGAATTGATTGAGAATCTGAGTGGGAGGTATCGCTTAAAGATTGAAATCGCGATGAATAGTTTTATTTTTTCACGGACCTAGAAAAATGGAGTTGAAGGAATTTAAGGAATTTAAGTCCCAAGGAAACTTAAATGAAAGAAAAATGTGATGGAGAGACGTGGTCTATTTCTATAGTTAACCCATAGTTCCTTGCGTACATCTCCCTAACACGAATTCACCTAGGAAATATATAACTCCCTTACTTGCTACCGCCAGATTACAACTACCAGATTTCCTAAGTCCTTTTTACCCATTGGCTTTCTAATCAAAGGCCCTCACATACGATCATAATCACTATACCTACTCAGGGATAATTAGGCTTTGAATAATCCAACTACGCATAATCTTCGCACTCATTCCACTACCTACTCAAAAAGGCTAATTATATTTATCCTTAAAACGTATTCTACTTGGTACTCTTTCTAGGCTAGTGACTTGAATCCATTGGTTACGGATGCATCAATGTCGTGACTAAAGTACTGAACTGGTGAGGCTCAATATCTTACAATCACAAACACCAGTACACTTGTATTCTAATGTCTCGTCCTATTTTCCATGGGAGATACTAAAAGAAGAACAATCCCTTTAAGGGTCGTTCTTATCCATTAGTAGTCATAACTTTTATTCTAATGCACCAATATTTAATTGATCACACTAAATATTAGCTACACGTTTCTTCGAAGCTTATGATAAACCTAATGAATATGTTCAAATTATTAATTGTTCAGCTGACTATTGACTCTTTATCAACGCAGTCCGATGGATCAAACTGCTTTGATACCATAAATGTAACACCTTAATTTTAAGTCCGTATTTTTTTTTCAAAAACACTAGTGGAAGCTAAATTCTAATTTTTCGAAAATTAATAATAATAATAATTATAACCCTTTCAATTTATATGGATTTCTATTCAGCTGAACAAATTAATATATGAACTTGAGACTTAGGTTCACCATGTGTGGCTATACCTAAGAAAAGCCCACAGCTCATCCCATCTGTGGCTTTCGCTTCACAATCTTCTGATACATGCGATATGGTAACTGTCAGTTATATACAAAACATATAACTAAGTAACCCCCAGCATTTTTTAAAACAGTTTTATACCATATCGTAGCCAGTCTAACTGGAAAACACCCCATTTAAATTCCTAACACACAATCAATTCAATGCAACAATTTCATACATAATGCATGCTATGACAATTATGGATGTATGCTTTCCATGATCTTTCATTAACATACTTAGTTCTTTTCTTTTCTTGAGTCTTTTATGGAAGTCTCGTGCACTAGACTTCCCCTAGCGTATGGCAGTAACGCGAGGTTGAGCTCAAAACTAGGACCACGGCAAGCGTCCCTACCGTGATCAAACTGGCTGCCAGGCTATCTTAACCCCACATCAATGGGATAGCCCAGGACTATCTTAACCCCACATCAATGGGATAGTCCTTTCTTTCGGGCCATCTTCCCGGTCACCGGGCAACCCTACTAGTTCAGGTCATCTTACCCCGTTCATTGGGAGACCCTACATTCTCAATCTTTTCATACTTGTCCACTTCCGGTGTCTGACCGGTGGGATTCAACCCGCTTACTCAACATTTGTTCATGGGGGAAACCTTAAACTTGTCTTTAAATGTCATTTTCATTTCACATTAAATATTATCATGCATTTCACATTCAACTCATACACTTGAAAAATAATGTCTTTTACTATAAAAATGAAAACGCATATTTTAAATTTATTAAATTATTTGATTTTTTTGACAATAATTTATTGTTCACCATGAAGTTTCTTGCTTAATATACACTATTTTTTTATATTTTTAAAATATCAACATTTGTTTCCAGAAATCGTGTACTATACACTTGAAAAATAGGGTGTTTTTTTACTAAAAAAATGAAAACGCATATTTTAAAAATATTAAATTATTTGTTTTTTTAAAACAATGTATTTTCACCATGAAGTTCTTAGCTTAATTTACACTATATTTAATATTTTTAAAATATCAACATTTATTTCTAGAAATCGTGTACTATGCACTTGAAAAATAGGGTGTTTTTTACTAAAAAATGAAAACACATATTTTAAATTTACTAAATTATTTGATTTTTTTTATAACAATGTATTGTTCACAATAAAGTTTCTAGCTTAATTTACACTATTTGATTTAGATTTTTAAAATTGCAACATTTGTTTCTAAAAATCGTGTTCTATACACTTGAAAAATAGGGTATTTTTTACTTTAAAAATGAAAACGCATATTTTAAATTTATTACTTATTTTGATTTTTTTGAAAACAGTGTATTGTTCACCATGGAGTTTCTAGTTTAATTTACAAAACTTTTTATATTTTTATAATTGCTACATTTGTTTCTAAAAATCGCGTACTATACACTTGAAAAATAGGGCGTTTTTTACTTTAAAAATTAAAATGCATATTTTAAATTTATTAAATTTTTTATTTTATTGAAAACAATATATTGTTCCCCATAAAGTTTCTAGGTTACTTTATAAAAAAATTTATATTTTTAAAATTGCAACATTTGTTTATAGAAATCGTGTACTATATACACTTGAAAATTAGGGTGTTTTTTACTTTAAAAAATAAAATGCATATTTTAAATTTCTTAATATATTTAATTTTTTTGAAAACAATGTATTGTTCCCAATAAAGTTTCTAGCTTAATTTACACAGTTGTTTATATTTTTGTAATTGCAACATTTGTTTCTAGAAATCGTGTTCTATACACTTGAAAAATAGGGTGTTTTTTACTTTAAAAATGAAAATGCATATTTTAAATTTATTAAATTATTTGATTTTTTTTAAAACAATCTATTGTTCCCCATAAAGTTTCTAGCTTATCTTTTACAATTTTATATATTTTTATGTAACATCCCAAAAATCACATCATGAAGTATTAGCTTTAGAGTAAATAACTCACATTTTAAAAATATTTATAGTCCCTTTTATTCTCCTCACAAATAATTTTTAAGGAAAGACCTTTTGGCAATTTTAAAAAAAGTTCACCATACTACCATGTAACTATCACATACAAGCACCCCCTTACTCTCTCTTCTCTTTCTCGACAAACACTACCACACACACTCTTCCATCATCACATTTCTCTACTCTATTTCTTTCTCATTCTCCACAGAATCAAATTCATAGTTTCATTTCACCTTCATTCCGTACAACACAAAAACATACTCCTCTTCCTCCTAGTCCACTCTCCACTCATCCATCTTCCCCAAAGACTCGTGTTCTTTGTAATCAATCTACCTCAAGGACACATTCAAGGCTAAAACAATGGTTCTAAGAAGGTAAAAAAATCTGATTTCTTGTCTTTCAAATGTTGCATGTTGATTTTTGGCTCAAATCCTCACTAATTTTCCCTTGATCATCACATGCAAAGCCTAAAGCATCATCCTTGAAGTGATTGAGCCTCTCTTGAAGTGAAGAGCAGCATGCAAGCCAAATTCCTCTTACTAATTTCGTGCTTCCTCTCAGGTATGGGGTGGATGAATCTTTGATTTAAGCTAGAAAAATAGTGAAAGAAATCCTTTGTTCTATTCTGATATGTCCAAAAACGCGAGTTTGAATGTAAAATTAGGGTTCGTAGATGACCGAATTAGCCTTCGAACTCTTCATAGAAGTTTTAGGAGATTTGGTTATCTTTCAAATGGATTTAGTTTCACTATATTTAGATACCTACAACTCTATTTATGGCCCAAACACTGAGACAGTGTCAATGTTTATGGGCTAGGTTTGTCTAAATGTATCTTTGTGTTCGAGGAACTATTTTGACAATTAAATTTTTAGAACTAGGTTTTAGTGTCTTCATAAAGGTTGTATAAAATCATTTTATCTTCAGTATGCCTCTGACCTCATACCAATCCATAGTCTATAGCTTGAGAAATGGCAGAATTACTGAAGCAATGTCGAAAATCTAGTATAGCCTTAAGTCCAATTTTGTACCTATGTTATAAGACACTTTTAATTGTCTATATGAGGGAATTTTCCTTCGTGATCTCTATAAGAGCTGTAGAGGATTTACTTAGCTTTCAAATGACACTAATCTTGCTTAATTTGGATATGTATAGCTCTAGTTATAATCAAATTACTGAACTGAAGTCAAAATCTGGGTCTGATTGAATCTGTCTGTTTGGTTGCTAATTTAGGACTTGTTAATGAGCCCATTTGTCTTCGTGGTCTTCATAAGTAATGTAGATATGTGTCTTATCTTTGACGTCCAACCGATTTTGCGCAAATCCATCAAATATAGCTCAAGATATGCTCTAATCACGTACGAGGCGTCATATGTGAAATAGTGTCAGGTCAAGATTTTGTAGTGCTTCTTTGTATGTAGTTTCGACCTTTGAGACGTGTGATTCTGTCTTCAAGCCCTTCATTGAAGTTGTAGACAATCAGGTTAGATTTAATTTAACATAGGATTCATGTGAATCCACTCAGTGTAACTCAAGATATAGTAGGATCACTGAGACAATATTTGAGTGTTAGGACAGTTTTATGTCCAGTTCTGTACGTGACTTTAAGAGCAATTTAAATTATCTAGATGATGGAATCTGTTTTCAAGTCCTGCATGAAAGTTATATATTATTAATTTAGCTTTAATTTGGAACTGGTTTCATGTCAGTCCATGGTCTACAGCTCCAGTTATGACAGACTTACTACAGTAGTATCGAAAATTTAGAACAGCCTTGAGTCTGTGTCTGTTTTCAAGGGCTTTAATTGAGCTATTGTGAAATGTGTGATAAAATAGGTTTGGATTTGTGTATGTTAGGTGACTTGATAATTTGGTTTAGATGCATATGGCTTGGCTTGGAATTATTGAAGAAATGTATGCTAAAATGTGATTTTGGGTTATGAGTATGGATACCAAAGTGATTTTGTTAGAAAGCATGTTGTTTGTGGTGCCATGGTGGATTTGCATTTTGGTGAATGCTTTGATGTTATGTTGGTGAATTGAGTCTCTTAAAGATGGATGTTGAAATGATTATGATAAGTATAGTGTCATGACATGGATGGCAAGTGATTTAATTAATGATTAATTAAATTGTAATGTCATAAATGATAAATGATAAATTTAAAATTATATGAGTTGAATGTGAAATGCATGATAATATTTTATGTGAAATGAAAATGAAATTTAAAGACAAGTTTAAGCTTTCCCCCATCAACAAATGTTGAGTAAGCGGGTTGAATTCCACCGGTCAGACACTGGGTAAGTGGACAAGCATGAATAAACATGAGAATGTAGGGTCTCCGCGCGATTCGGGGGTCAGATAACCTGAACTAGTAGGGTGCCCTGTGATAGGGAATTATGGCCCGAAAGAAAGGACTATCCCATTGATGTGGGGTTAAGATAATCCTGGGCTATCCCATTGATGTGGAGTTAAGATAGCCCGGCAGCCAGTTTGATCACGGTAGGGACGTTTGTCATGGTCCTAGTTTTGAGCTCGACCTCGAGTTACTGCCACGCGCTAGTGGAAGTCTAGTGCACGAGGCTTCCATAAAAAACTCAAGAAAAGAAAAGAACTAAGTATGTTAATGAGAGATCATGGCATGCATACATCCATAACTGTCATAGCATGCATTATGTATGAAATCATTGATTATGGATTGGATTGTGTGTTAGGGATTAAATGGGGTGTTTTCAAGTTACACTGGCAGCAATATGGTATAAAACTGTTTTCAAAAATGCCGGGGGTTACTCAGTTATAACTGACAGTTACCATATGCCACACATGGTGAACCTAAGTCTCAAGTTCATATATTAATTTCTTCAGCTGTATAGGAATCCGTATAAATTGAAAGGGTTGTAAGGATTATTATTATAAATTGTTGTAAATTAGAATTTAGCTTCCGCTAGTGTTTTGAAAAAAAAAACGGACTCAATAAAATTAAGGTGACATTTTAAAATTGAAACATTTGTTTCTAGAAATCGTGTACTATACACTTGAAAAATATGGTGCCTTTTACTTTAAAAATCAAAACGCATATTTTAAATTTATTAAATTATTTAATTCTTTTGACAACAATCTATTGTTCACCAAGAAGTTTCTAGCTTAATTTACACTATATTTTATATTTATAAAATATCAACATTTATTTCTAGAAATCGTGTACTATACACTTGAAAAATAGGGTGATTTTACTAAAAAAATGAAAACGCATATTTTAAATTTATGAAATTTTTTGATTTTTTTGACAACAATGTATTGTTCACCATGAAGTTTCTAGTTTAATTTACACTATTTTTTTATATTTTTAAAATATCAACATCTGTTTCTAGAAATCGTGTACTATACACTTGAAAAATAGGGTGTTTTTTACTAAAAAAATGGAAACGAATATTTTAAAATTATTAATTTTTTTTTAAATTAATGTATTGTTCACCATGAAGTTCCTACCTCAATTTACACTATATTTAATATTTTAAAAATATCAATATTTTTTTCTAGAAATCTTGTACTATGCACTTGAAAAATAGGGTGTTTTTTACTAAAAAAAATGAAAACACATATTTCAAATTTATTAAATTATTTGATTTTTTTTTACAACCATGTATTGTTCACAATAAAGTTTCTAGCTTAATTTACACTATTTGATTTATATTTTTAAAATTGCAACAATTGTTTGTAGAAATCGTGTACTATACATTTGGAAAATATGGTGTTTTTACTTTAAAAATCAAAATTCATATTTTAAAATTAATAATTTTTTTTGAGTTTTTTTGAAAATAATGTACTGTCCACCATAAAATTTCTAGTTTAATTTACAAAACTTTTTATATTTTTATAATTGCAACATTTGTTTCTAAAAATTGTGTACTATAGACTTGAAATATAGGGTGTTTTTTACTTTAAAAATGAAAACACATATTTTAAATTTATTCAATTATTTGATTTTTTGACATCAATGTATTGTTTACCATGAAATTTCTAGCTTAATTTGCATAATTCTTTATATGTTTAAAATTGCAATATTTGTTTGTAGAAATCATGTACTATAGACTTGAAATATAGGGTGTTTTTTACTTTAAAAATGAAAACGCATATTTTAAATTTATTAAATTATTTGAGCAGTTTTAGATCCCAAATTGGATGTTTTTTACTTTAAAAATTAAAACTCATATTTTCAGATTTTAAAATTTTATGATTTTATTGAAAACAATATATTTTTCCCCATAAAGTTTCTAGGTTAATTTATAAAAAAAAATTTATTTTTAAAAGTCAAACATTTGTTTCTAGAAATCGTGTACTATACACTTAAAAATTAACGTGCTTTTTATTTTAAAAAGAAAACACATATTTTAAATTTATTAATATATTTAATTTTTTTGAAAACAATGTATTGTTCCGAATAAAGTTTCTAGCTTAATTTACACAATATTTTATTTTTTTAAAATTGCAACATTTGTTTCTAAAAATTTTGTGCTATAGACTTGAAATATAGGGTGTTTTTTCTTTAAAAATGAAAACGAACATTTTAAATTTATTCAATTATTTGATTTTTTTGAAAATAATGTAATTTTCCCCATGAAGTTTCTAGCCTAATTTACACTATTTTTTATATTTTAATAATATCAACATTTGTTTCTAAAAATCGTGTACTATACATTTGAAAAATAGGGTGTGTTATACTTTAAAAATCAAAAAGGCATATTTTAAATTTTTTAAATTATTTGATTTTTCTTAAAACAATCTATTGTTCCCCATAAAGTTTCTAGCTTAATTTTTACAATTTTATATATTTTTAAAATTGAAACATTTATTTCTAGAAATCCAGTATTATACACTTGAAAAATAGGGTGTTTTTTACTTTAAAAATCAAAAGGAATATTTTAAATTTATTAAATTGTTTGATTTTTTTCACAACAATGTATTGTTCACCAAGAAGTTTGTACCTTAATTAACACTATTTTTTATATTTAAATAATATCAACATTTTTTTCTAGAAATCGTGTACTATACATTTGGAAAATAGGGTGTTTTTTACTTTAAAAATGAAAATGCATATTTTAAATTTATTAATTTTTTTTATTTTTTTGAAAACAATGTACTGTTCACCATAAAATTTCTAGTTTAATTTACAAAACTTTTTATATTTTTATAATTGCAACATTTGTTTCTAAAAATCGTGTACTATAAACTTAAAAAATAGGGTGCTTTGTACTTAAAAAATTAAAACGCATATTTTATATTTTTAAAATTTTTTGATTTTATTGAAAACATTATATTTTTCCCCATAAAGTTTCTAGGTTAATTTATAAAAAAAATTCATATTTTTAAAATTGAAACATTTGTTTCTAGAAATGGTGTACTATACACTTGAAAATTAGCGTGCTTTTTACTTTAAAAATAAAACACATATTTTAAATTTATTAATATACATTTGAAAAATAGGGTGTGTTATACTTTAAAAATGAAAATGCATATTTTAAATTTATTAAATTATTTGATTTTTTTAAACAATCTATTGTTCCACATAAAGTTTCTAGCTTAAATTTTACAATTTTATATATTTTTAAAATTGAAACATTTATTTCCAGAAATCAAGTATTATACACTTGAAAAATAGGATGTTTTTTACTTTAAAAATCAAAATGCATATTTGAAATTTATTAAATTATTTGATTTTTTTGACAACAATGTATTGTTCACCAAGAAGTTTCATGCCTAATTTACACTCTTTTTTATATTTTAATAATATCAACATTTTTTTTAGAAATCGTGTACTATACATTTGAAAAATAGGGTGATTTTTACTTTAAAAACGAAAATGTATATTTTAAATTTATTAAATTATTTGATTTTTTTTTGAACAATCATTTGTTCCCCATAAAGTTTCTAGCTTAATTTACACAATTGTTTATATATTTTTAAAATTGAAACATTTATTTCTTGAAATCAAGTATTATACACTTGAAAAATAGGGTGTTTTTCACTTTAAAAATCAAAACGCATATTTGAAATTTATTACATTATTTGATTTTGTTGACAACAATGTATTGTTCACCAAGAAGTTTCAAGCCTAATTTACACTCTTTTTTATATTTTAATAATATCAATATTTTTTTTCTAGAAATCGTGTACTATACATTTGAAAAATAGGGTGATTTTTACTTTAAAAACGAAATGTATATTTTAAATTTATTAAATTATTTGATTTTTTTTTTAACAATCATTTGTTCCCCATGAAGTTTCTAGCTTAATTTACACAATTGTTTATGTTTTCGAAATTGCAACATTTGTTTCTAGAAATCGTGTACTATATACTTGAAAATTAACATGTTTTTAACTTTAAAAATAAAATGCATATTTTAAAGGTATTAATATATTTATTTTTTTTGAAAACAATAGATTGTTCCATATAAAGTTTCTAGCTTATTTTACAAATTTTTTTTATTTTTTTAAAAGTGCAACATTTGCTTCTAAAAATTAGACTTGAAATATAGGTTGTTTTTTACCAAAAAAATGAAAACACATATTTTAAATTTATTAAATTATTTGATTTTTTTACAACAATGTATTGTTCACCAAGACTTCTCTATCTTAATTTACACTGTCTTTTATATTTTTAAAATATCTACATTTGTTTCTAGAAATTGTGTGCTTCACTTGAAAAATAGGGTATTTTTTACTTTAAAAATGAAAATGCATATTTTAATTTTTTTTAATTATTTCATTTTTTTGAAAATAATCTATTGTTTCCCATAAAGTTTCTAGCTTAATATTAGATTTTTTTTATATTTTATATATTGAAAGATTCATTTCTAGAAATCGCGTATTCACTTGAAATATAGGGTGTTTTTTACTTTAAAAACGAAAACGCATATTTTAAATTTATTAAATTATTTGATTTTTTTACAACAATGTATTGTTCACCAAGACATTTCTATCTTAATTTACACTATCTTTTATATTTTTAAAATATCAACATTTGTTTCTAGAAATCGTGTACTATACAATTGAAAAATATTGTGTTTTTGACTAAAAAAACGAAAACGCATATTTTAAATTTATTAATTTTTTTGATTTTATTAACAACAATCCATTGTTCACCATGAAGTTTCTTTCTTAATTTACACTATCTTTTTATATTTTTAATATATCAACATTTGTTTCTAGAAATCGTGGACTATACACGTGAAAAATAGGGTGTTTTTAACTAAAAAAATGAAAACGCATATTTTAAATTTATTAAATTTTTTGATTTTTTTAACAACAATGTATTGTTCACCATGAAGTTTGTAGCTTAATTTACACTATTTTTTGTATATTTTTAAAATATCAACATTTGTTTATGCTAATCGTGTACTATACACTTGAAAAATAGGGTGTTTTTTAATTTAAAAAATAAAATGCATATTTTAAATTTAATAATATATTTATATTTTTGAAAACAGTGTATTGTTCCATATAAAGTTTTTAGCTTAATTTACACAATTTTTTATTTTTTTAAAAGTGCAACATTTGTTTCTAAAAATTAGACTTGAAATATAGGGTTTTTTCGATTTAAAAATAAAAACGCATATTTTAAATTTATTAGATTTTTTGATTTTTTTTAAAATAATGTAATTTTTCCCAGGAAGTTTCTAGCTTAATATACACAATTGTTTATATTTTTATAATTGCAACATTTGTTTCTAGAAATCGTATTCTATACAACCTAAAATATAGGATGTTTTTTACTTTAAAAATTAAAATGCATATTTTAAATTTATTAAATTATTTGATTTTTTTGAAAATAATCTACTGTTCCCCAAAAAGTTTCTAGTTTAATTTTTACAGTTTTATATATTTTTCAAATTCAAACATTTATTTCTAGAAATGGCGTAATATAAACTTGAAAAATAGGGTATTTTTAATTTTAAAAATGAAAACGCATATTTTAAATTTATTAATCTATTTTATTTTTTTACAACAATGTATTGTTCACCAAGACGTTTCTAGCTTAATTTATACTAGTTTTTATCTTTTTAAAATATCAACATTTGTTCCTAGAAATCGCGTATTATACACTTGAAAAATAGGGTGTTTTTTACTAAAAAAATGAAAATGGATATTTTAAATATATTTATTTTTTTGATTTTTTTGATAACATTGTATTGTTCACCATGAAGTTTCTTTCTTAATTTACACTATCTTTTTATATTTTTAATATATCAACATTTGTTTCTAGAAATTGTGTACTATACACTTGAAAAATAGGGTGTTTTTTACATAAAACATTAGAATGCATATTTTAAATTTATTAAATTATTTGATTTTTTAGAAAACAATCTATTGTTTCCCATAAAGTTTCTAGCTTAATTTTTACAATTTTATATATTTTTAATATATCAACATTTATTCCTAGAAATCGCATACTATACACCGGAAAAATAGGGTGTTTTTAACGCATATTTTAAATTTATTAATTTTTTTTAACAACAATGCATTGTTCACCAAGAAGTTTCTAGCTTAATTTACACAATATTTTTTATAATTTTAAAATATCAACATTTGTTTCTTGAAATCGGGTATTATACACTTGAAAAATAGGGTGTTTTTAACTAAAAAAATAAAAACGCATATTTTAAATTTATATAATTATTTGATTTTTTTTTACAACAATGTATTATTCACCAAGTCGTTTCTAGCTTAATTTACACTATTTTTTATATTTTTAAAATATCAACATTTGTTTGTAAAAATCGTGTACTATACACTTGAAAAATAGGGTGTTTTTAACTAAAAAAATGAAAACGCATAGTTTAAATTTGTAGAATTATTTGATTTTTTTACAAAAATGTATTGTTCACCAAGTCATTTCTAGCTTAATTTATACTATGTTTTATATTTTTAAAATATCAACATTTGTTTCTAGAAATCATGTACTATACACTTGAAAAATAGGGTGTTTTTTACTATAAAAATGAAAACGCATATTTTAAATTTATTAAATTATTTGATTTTTTTTGACAACAATGTATTGTTCACCATGAAGTTTCTAGCTTAATTTACACTATTTTTAATATTTTTAAAATAGTAACATTTGTTTCTAGAAATCATGTACTATAGACATGACATGTAGGGTGTTTATTACTTTAAAAATGAAAACACATATTTTAAATTTATTAAATTATTTGATATTTTTGACAACAATGTATTGTTCACCATGAAGTTTCTAGCTTAATTTACACTATTTTTTATATTTTTAAAATATCAACATTTGTTTCTAGAAATCGTGTACTATACATTGAAAAAATAGGGTGTTTTTTACTATAAAAATGAAAACGCATATTTTAAAATTATTAAATTATTTGATTTTATTGAATACAATGTATTGTTCACCATGAAGTTTCTTGTTTAGTTTACACTATCTTTTTATATTTTTAATATATCAACATTTGTTTCTAGAAATCGTGTACTATACACGTGAAAAATATGGTGTTTTTAACTAAACACATGAAAACGCATATTTTAAATTTATATAATTATTTCGTTTTTTGACAACAAAGTATTGTTCACCAAGATGTTTCTAGATTAATTTACACTATGTTTTATATTTTTAAAATATCAACATTTGTTTCTATAAATCGTGTACTATCACTAGAAAAATATGGTCTTTTTAACTAATAAATGAAAACGTATATTTTAAATTTATTAAATTATTTGATTGTTTAGAAAACAATCTATTGTTCCCCATAAAGTTTCTAACTTAATTTTTACAATTTTATATATTTTTAAAATTGAAACATTTATTTCTAGAAATCGCGTGCTATAAATTTGAAAAATAGGATCTTTTTTACTTTAAAAATGAAAACGCATATTTTAAATTTATATAATTATTTGATTTTTGTTGACAACAATGTATTGTTCACCAAGGCGTTTCTAGCTTAATTTACACTATGTTTTATATTTTTAAAATATAAACATTTGTTTCTAGAAATCGTGTACTATACACTTGAAAAATATGGTGTTTTTTACTTAAAAAATGAAAATGCATATTTTAATTTTTTTTAATAATTTAATTTTTTTGAAAACAATCTATTATTCCCCATAAGGTTTCTAGCTTAATTTTTACAATTTTTTATATTTTAAAAATTTAAAATTCATTTCTGGAAATCGCGTACTATACACTTGAAATATTGGGTGTTATTAACTTTAAAAATGAAAACGGATATTTTAAATTTATTAAATTATTTGATTTTTTTGACAAAAATGTATTGTTCACCATGAAGTTTTTAGCTTAATTTACACTATTTTTTATATTTTGAAAATATCAACATTTGTTTCTAACAATCCTGTACTATACACATGAAAAATAAGGTGTTTTTTACTATAAAAATAAAAACGCATATTTTAAATTTATTAAATTATTTGATTTTATTGACAACAATGTATTGTTCACCATGAAGTTTCTTGCTTAATTTACACTATCTTTTTATATTTTTAATATATCAACATTTGTTTCTAGAAATCGTGTACTATACACGTGAAAAATAGGGTGTTTTTAACTAAAAAAATGAAAATACATATTTTAAATTTATATAATTTTTGGTTTTTTTGATAACAAAGTATTGTTCACAAGATGTTTCTAGCTTAATTTACACTATGTTTTATATTTTTAAATATCAACATTTGTTTCTAGAAATCGTGTACTATACACTTAAAAAATATGGTGTTTTTTACTTTAAAAATGAAAATGTATATTTTAATTTTTTTAATTATTTGATTTTTTTGAAAACAATCTATTGTTCCCCATAACGTTTCTAGTTTAATTTTTACAATTTTTTATATTTTAAAAATTGAAAAATTCATTATCATTTTTAAAAATTGAAATAATGTAATTTTCCCCTTGAAGTTTCTAGCTTAATTTACACAATTGTTTATATTTCTATAATTGCAACATTTGTTTCTAGAAATCGTGTTCTATACACTTGAAATATAGGGTCTTTTTTACTTTAAAAATGAAAACGCATATTTTAAATTTATTAAATTTTGTTATTTTATTGAAAACAATATATTGTTCCCCATAAAGTTTCTAGGTTAACTTATAAAATTTTTATAATTTTAAAATTGCAACATTTGTTTCTAGAAATCGTGTACTATACACTGGAAAATTAGGGTGTTTTTTACTTTAAAAAATAAAACGCATATTTTAAATTTATTAATATATTTAATTATTTTGAAAACATTGTATTGTCCCATATAATGTTTCTAGCTTAACTTACACAATTTTTTATTTTTTTAAAATGCAACATTTGTTTCTAAATATTGTGTAGTATAGAATTGAAATATAGGGTATTTTTTACTTTAAAAATAAAAATGCATATTTTAAATTTAATAAACTATTTGATTTTTTTTAAAATATTGTAATTTTCCCCTTGAAGTTTATAGCTTAATTTACACAATTGTTTATATTTTTATAATTGCAACATTTGTTTCTAGAAATCGTGTTCTATACACTTGAAAAATAGGGTGTTTTTTACTTTAAAAATTAGAATGCATATTTTGAATTTATTAAATTATTTTATTTTTTTACAACAATGTATTGTTCACAAAGAAGTTTCTAACTTAATTTACACTATTTTTTTTATATTTTTAAAGTATCAACATTTGTTTCTAGAAATCGTGTACTATACACTTGAAAATTAGGGTGTTTTTAACAAAAAAAAAATGAAAACACATATTTTAAATTTATTAAATTATTTGATTTTTTTTACAACCATGTATTGTTTACCATAAAGTTTCTAGCTTAATTTACACTATGTTTCTAGAAATCGTGTACTATAGACATGAAATGTAGGGTGTTTATTAATTTAAAAATAAAAACGAATATTTTAAATTTATTAAATTATTTGACTTTTTTGACAACAATGTATTGTTCACCATGAAGTTTCTATTTTAATTTACACTATTTTTTATAATTTTGAAATATCAACATTTGTTTCTAGAAATCGTGTACTATACACTTGAAAAATAGGGTGTTTTTTACTAAAAAAATGAAAACGCATATTTTAAATTTATTAATTTTTTTTATTTTCTTGACAACAATGTATTGTTCACCATGAAGTTTCTAGCTTAATTTACACTTTTATTTATATTATTAAAATATCAACATTTTGTTTCTAGAAACGTGTACACTTGAAAAATATGGTGTTTTTTACTAAAAAAATGAAGACGCATATTTTAAATTTAATAAATTATTTAATGTTTTTTTTAAATTAATGTAATGTTCACCATGAAGTTTTTAGCTTAATTTACACATTTTTTCATATTTTTAAAGTTGCAACATTTGTTTGTAGACATCGTGTACTATAGACTTGAAATATTGAGTGTTTTTTACTTTAAAAATGAAAACACATATTTTTAATTTATTAAATTATTTGATTTTTTTTGACAACAATGTATTTTTCACCAAGAAGATTCTAGCTTAATTTACACTATTTTTTATTGTAACATCCCCCAATAAGCCTAAGTATATTACGTGTCCGGAAGCAACAAATATATCTTGTGACTAGACCAATTATTATTATTATTGATACTATTATTATTATTATTGAAATTATTGCTATTATTATTATTATTGAAACTATTATTATTATTATTATTATTAATATATATACATATAGGTGGATCATTAAGTGGCATATTGCCACTTTCACCACCTTACCAACACAACACACACGTACAAGGATTCACACACACACACAATTTAATAAATCATGCTGCCATGGACAGCATTTCATGGGCATAAATGGGCTGGTTATGCCCATCTTCAGGCACAGGACATGGAAATAAAAAAAAAAGACAAAAGGAAGGGGCAGCAGATTTTATTTATACACATACACACACACCAAACTACTTACATGCAAAAAGAAAATACCTTCAGCTGCATCCAAAGTTCCAGCGCCTCATCCTCCCATTCTCTCACTTTCACACTCTTAATTCACATCCACAAATTCATTGTTAGAGAAGATCTAAAGGCTTTGGAGACAAGGTAACCCAAGAACCCCAATTAGAATTAGGAGACGATGTTGTAAAATTCGTATCTCTGAATCCCCTTGGTGAATGGATTTGAAATTTTGCATGGTGATGGGTTTGTGTTTTGTAGAGTTTTAGAATATAATTTTATGATTTTGGAGTTTTTCATGATTTTTGGTGAATTTTTGAATGCGCCATACCATTGTTGGAAAGTTTGTTAAACATGAACATGCAAACTATATTTTGGGAATTTATTCCTCACATGTCAGTAAGTTTTTTGAAGTGAAACTTTTTACAATTAATTATCTATATGTATAAGGTTATATTATGAATTTTCATGATTTTTAGACATGTGGTTAATTTTATAAAATTCTTACAATGAGGCACGTCTAGTGTTGTGAAAACCAACCAAAGAAAATTCATACAGTTACTTCGAAAATTGGTTTCTCTCTGGTTACAAAGTACTTTGATCTGAATATTTTTATAGTGATTCTTCTGTATGTCTATTATCTTATGGTAAACGTTTATGATTTTTGGATATGTTTGTGATTTTATAAAATTACTACATTGAAACATGTCACATGCTGTCAGGAACAGTTGACCAGGATTTGTTTAGTTATTTCGAAAATTCATTTCTTTCTGGTTACTCAGTATTTTGGTGTGGAAATTTTTATAGTGATTCCTCCATATTTCTATTAGCGTCTGGTAAACTTTTATGATTTTTGGATATGTTTGTGATTTTATAAAATTACTACATTGAAATATGTTGCATGCTGTTAGGAACAGTTAACCAGGATTTGTTTAGTTATTTCGAAAATTCGTTTCTTTCTGGTTACTCAGTATTTTGGTGTGGAAATTTTTATAGTGATTCCTCCATATGTCTATTAGCTTCTGGTAAACTTTTATGATTTTTGGATATGTTTGGGATTTTATAAAATTACTACATTAGAACATGTCACATGCGGTGAGGAATAAATAAGTATTAAATGTATGAACACGCTAGTACTATGAAAAGAATAATCTATGTTGTAAGTGTGAATTTTGCTTTGAGATGCTAGTTGATTGTTATGACCTTGTGAAAAGTGATTAATGTAATGATTTTAATTAGAATGACATCTAAATGGGCATGCAATTGATGAGTGAATTTGATGATTTGATGATGATTACCATGTACATGATGATTACATTTATGAAATGAAAATGATGAAAATGTTTTCCCCATCAACGGATGTTGAGTAAGCGGGTAGAATTTCCCCCGGTAGTAAACCAGGTAAGTGGACAGATAATTAAACATGCAAGATGTAGGGTCTCCCCGCGATTCGGGGGTAAGATGACCTGAACTAGTAGGGTGCCCTGTGATAGGGAACCATGGCCCGAAAAGAAAGGACTATCCCATTGATGTGGGGTCAAGATAGCCCGGCAGCCAGTTTGATCACGGTAGGGACGCTTGCCGTGGTCCTAGTTTTGAGCTCAACCTCGCGTTACTGCCACGCGCTAGGGGAAGTCTAGTGCACGAGACTTCCATAAAAGATTCAAGAACAAAAAAGAAATCAAGTATGTTAATGAAAGACCATGGCATGCATACATTCTTATTTGTCATAGCATGCATTATGTATGTGGATGTTGCATGAATTGTGTGATAGGAATTAAATGGGGTGTTTTCCAGTTAGACTGACTGCGATATGGTATAAAAATGTTTTCAAAATGCCGGGGGTTACTCAGTTATATGTTTACATATAACTGACGGTTACCATGTCGCAGGTATAGAAGATTGTGAAGCGAAAGCCACAGATGAGACGAGCTATGGGCTTTTCTTAGGTGTAACCACACATGATGAACCTAAATCTCAAGTTCATATATTAATTTGTTCAGCTGTATAGGAATCCGTATAAATTGAGAGGGTTGTAATGATTATTATTATTAATTGTTGTAAATTAGAATTTAGCTTCCACTAGTATTTTGGAAATAAAAAAAAACGGACCCTTAAATTAGGGTGTTACATTTATATTTTTAAAATAGTAACATTTGTTTCTAGAAATCGTGTACTATAGACTTGAAACATAGGGTGATTTGTACTTTAAAAATGAAAATGCATATTTTAAATTTATTAAATTATTTGATTTTTTGACAACAATGTATTGTTCACCATGAAGTCTCTAGCTTAATTTACACTATTTTTTTATATTTTTAAAATATCAACAACTGTTTCTAGAAATAGGGTGTTTTTTACTTTAAAAATGAAAGACCTTATTTTAAAAATATTAAATTATTAGATTTTTTTGAATACAATGTATTGTTCACCATGACGTTTCTAGTTTAATATAAATTTTTTTTTATATTTTTATAATTTCAACATTTGTTTCTAAAAATCGTGTATTATAGAGTTGAAATATAGGGTGTTTTTTACTTTAAAAATAAAAATTCATATTTTAAATTTATTAAATTATTTATTTTTTTGAAAACAATGTATTGTTCCGCATAAAAGTTCTAGCTTAATTTACACTATTGTTTATATTTTTAAAATAGTAACATTTGTTTCTAGAAATCGCGTACTATACACTTGAAAAATAGGGTTTACTTTAAAAATGAAAAGGAATATTTTAAATTTATTAAATTATTTAATTTTTTTGAAAACAATGTATTGTTCACCATGAAGTTTCTAGCTTAATTTACACTATTTTATTATATTTTTAAAATATCAACATTTGTTTCTAGAAATCGCACTTGAAAAATAGGGTGTTTTTTACTAAAAAAATAAAATCGCATATTTTAAATTTATTAAATTTTTTGATTTTTTTGACAATAATGTATTGTTCATAATGAAGTTTCTAGCTTAATTTACCCTTTTATTTATATTATTAAAATATCAACATTTTTTTTGTAGAACTCGTGTACTATACACTTGAAAAATAGGGTGGTTTTTACTAAAAAAATGAAAATGCATATTTTAAGTTTATTAAATTATTGATTTTTTTTTAAAATCAATGCATTGTTCACCATGAAGTTTCTAGCTTAATTTACACAATTTTTTATATTTTTAAAATTGCAACATTTGTTTGTAGAAATCGTGTACTATATAGACTTGAAATATAGGGTGTTTTTGTAACACCCTAATTTTTGTAAAGAGTAGTTACGGAAAATATTACCTTAAAAAAAAATCTGATACTTAAAATTTTTCTTGAAACTACCAAAATTTGCTACTTTATTTCATTTGAAATACAAGCAGAAACGTTCTTTTATTAGATTATAATTTCCTATACAGCTGAACAATATAACATCTGAATAAAATCTTAGTTTCACCATGTATGGCTACTTCTAAGGAATTCCTATAGCTTTTCCTCATCCATTGCTTTAGCTCCAAAATCTCTGGCTACCTGCAATACTGAGACCATCAGTTATATGTAAAACATATAACCGAGTAACCCCTGGTCTAACTAAAAACATTTTAAGTCAGTATTATAGCCAGTCTAACTGAAAAACTCCCCAAATATACGCCCTAGCAATCACACATCATACACATAGCACATACACATACAAACAACCCATTCATATACAATGCATGCAATGACAATATCAATTATGTATGCATGCCATGATCCCTTTCTATTTCTTTTCATGTCTTTTATAATGGGAACCCAGTGCACTGGAGAACCTCCTTGTGCATGCATCACCTGCACTATTTGTGAGCTCACTACACCCTGGACAAGCGTCTCCATCCAGAGTTTGATGCCTTTTCTGTCTCCTTAGAGGACTTCTGGGTCTATTCTTACTAAATAGATCCCTTCCCCTCCGAAGAGGTCCTCAATGCTACCTTTACTCGATAGCTTTAATTATTCTTTCTTTTAACATTGAAGTTATCCATTCAAACTTTCTCTTTTACTTCAACAAGTTTAATTATCAATTTCATATTGATTCAATCCATTTTTCAATCCACCAATTGAGTTATCCAAGTATAAGATTCTAAAATAGAATTTCAGTAGAACATATTATACTATTTTAAAATCTGAATTAAATCTACTCATTCAAAAATCATGAAAATACACAGTAATAAAATACACTTGATCCTATTTCCATAGCCACAAGTTTCACCCAAAACGGATTTTCGTAGGCCTAGTTATGCCTTGCTAAATCCAGCTGTTTTGGTTTGGTATCTCAGTTGAATACTACCTGGATAATTTTGCAATAACTAAAGCTAGACTAATTGAAATTGAGTGAAACAAGTGCCATTAGAAAACTAACATAATTTCCTAAAACTTTGTTAGAGAAGTCAAAATCAAATTCCATCATATACTGGACTCAAATCAAGCATTAACATTCAGGCTAAATGGACCCAATCGAGAAATTGTAACACAGAACAGATCTCATTGTAAAATTTTATAATTTCAACATTTGTTTCAACATCGTGTATTATAGACTTGAAATATAAGGCGTTTTTTACTTTAAAAATAAAAATGTATATTTTAAATTTATTAAATTATTTATTTTTTTGAAAACAACGTATTGTTCCGCATAAAAGTTCTAGCTTAATTTACACTATTGTTTATATTTTTAAACTAGTAACATTTGTTTCTAGAAATCGTGTACTATACACTTGAAAAATAGGGTGTTTTTTACTTTAAAAATGAAAAGGCATATTTTAAATTTATTAAATTATTTAATTTTTTGACAACAATGTATTGTTCACCATGAAGTTTCTAGCTTAATTTACACTATTTTATTATATTTTTAAAATATCAACATTTGTTTCTTGAAATCGCACTTGAAAAATTGGGTGTTTTTTCTTACAAAATGAAAATGCATATTTTAAATTTATTAAATTATTGAATTTTTTTTAAAATCAATGTATTTTTCACCTTGAAGTATCTAGCTTAATTTACACAAATTGTTATATTTTTAAAATTGCAACATTTGTTTGTAGAAATCGTGTACTATATAGACTTGAAATATAGGGTGTTTTTTACTTTAAAAATGAAACCAAATATTTTAAATTTATTAAACTATTTGATGTTTTTTGAAAATAATGTAATTTTACCCTTGAAGTTTGTAGCTTAATTTACACAATTTTTTATATTTTTATAATTGCAACATTTGTTTCTAGAAATCATGTACCATACACTTGAAAAATAGGGTGTTTTTTACTTTAAAAATCAAAATGCATATTTTATTTTATTAAGTTATTTTATTTTTTTGATAACAATGTATTGTTCACCAAAACATTTCTAGCTTAATTTACACTTTTTTATATTTTTACAATATCAACATTTGTTTTTAGAAATCGTGTACTATACACTTGAAAAATTAGGTGTTTTTTACAAAAAAAAATGAAATCACATATTTTACATTTATTAAAAATTTTTGATTTTTTTGACAACAATGTATTTTGTCACCATGAAGTTTCTAGCTTAATTTACACGATTTTTTTATATTTTTAAAATATCAACATTTTTTTCTAGAAATCGTGTTCTATACACATGAAAAATAGCGTGTTTTTTACTTTTAAAATTAAAATGCATATTTTAAGTTTATTAAATTTTTTGACAACAACGAACCGTTCACCATGAAGTTTCTAGCTTAATTTAAACTATTTTTTATATTTTTAAAATATCAACATTTGTTTCTAGAATTTGTGTAGTATACACTTGAAAAATAGGGTGTTTTTTACTAAAAAAATGAAAACGCATATTTTAAATTTATCAAATTTTTTGATTTTGTGGACAACAATGTATTGTTCACCATGAAGTTTCTAGCTTAATTTACATTTTTATTTATATTTTTAAAATATCAACATTTTGTTTCTAGAAATCGTGTACCATACACCTTGAAGTTTCTAGCTTAATTTACTCAATTTTTAATATTTTTAAAGTTGTAACATTTGTTTGTAGAAATCGTATACAATAGAATTGAAATATTGAGTGTTTTTTACTATAAAAATGAAAACACATATTTTTAATTTAATAAATTATTTGGTTTTTTTACAACAATGTATTTTTCACCAAGATGATTCTAGCTTAATTTACACTATTTTTTATATTTTCAAAATTGTAACATTTGTTTCTAGAAATCGTGTACTATATACTTGAAACATAGAGTGTTTTTTACTTTAAATATGAAAACGCATATTTTGAATTTATTAAATTATTTGATTTTTTGACAAAAATGTAATATTCACCATGAAGTCTCTAGCTTAATTAACACTATTTTTTATATTTTTAAAATATCAACACATGTTTATAGAAATCGTGTACTATACACTTGAAAAATAGGGTGTTTTTTACTTTAAAAATTAAAGACCATATTTTAAAATATTAAATTATTAGATTTTTTTTAATACATTGTATTGTTCACCATTATGTTTCTAGTTTAATATAATTTTTTTCATATTTTTATAATTTCAACATTTGTTTCTAAAAATCGTGTATTAAGCTAGAAAATTTATTTAATTTAAAATTTATTAAATTTTTTGATTTTTTTGACAACAATTTATTGTTCACCATGAATTGTCTAGCTTAATTTACACTATTTTTTTATATTTTTAAAAATGCAACAATTCTTTGTAGAAATCGTGTACTATAAACTTGAAAAGTAGTGTGTTTTTTACTAAAAAAATGAAAATACATATTTTTAAGTTATTAAATTATTTAATTTATTTTGAAATCAATGTATTTTTTACCATGAAGTTTCTAGCTCAATTTACACAATTTTTTATATTTTTAAAATTTCAACAATTGTTTGTAGAAATCGTGTACTATAGACTTGAAATATAGGGTGTTTTTTACTTTAAAAATGAAAATGCATATTTTAAATTTAATAAATTATTTCATTTTTTGACATCAATGTATTTTTCATCATGAAGTATCTAGTTTTTCACTAAAAATTATTTAATATACACTTGAAAATAGTGTGTTTTTCACTAAAAATTTAAATGCATATTTTAAATTTATTAAATTATTTAATTTTGTTTAAATGAATGTATTGTTTACGATCAAGCTTCTAGCTTAATTTACACAATTTTTCATATTTTTGAAATTGCAACATTTGTTTGTAGAAATCGTAAACTATAAACTTGAAATATATGGGGTTTTTTACTTTAAAAATGAAAACACATATTTTTAATTTATTAAATTATATGATTTTTTTTACAACAATGTATAGTTCACCATGAATTTTCTAACTTAAGTTACACTATTTTTTATATTTTTAAATATGCAACATTTGTTTGTAGAAATCGTGTACTATAGACTTGAATTATAGGGTGTGTTTTACTTCAAAAGTTAAAATGCATATTTTAAATTTATTAAATTATTTAATTTTTTTGACAATAATGTGTTGTTCACCATGAAGTTTCTAGCTTAATTTAAACTATTTTTTTACATTTTTAAAATATCAACATTTGTATGTAGAAATCATGTAATATATACTTGTAAAATAGTATGTTTTTTACTAAAAAATGAAAACGCATATTTTAAATTTATTAAATTATTTGATTTTTTTGACAACAATGTATTGTTCCCCAAGAAGTTGCTAGCTTAATTTACACAATTTTTTATATTTTTAAAATTGAAACATTTGTTTGTAGAAATCGTGTACTATATACTTGAAATCTATGGTGTTTTTTACTTTCAAAATTAAAACGCATATTTTAAATTTATTAAATTTTTTGATTTTTTTGACAAAAATGTATTGTTCACCAAGAAGTTTCTAGCTTAATTTACACTATTTTTTTATATTTTTAAAATATCAACATTTGTTTCTAGAAATCCTGTACTATACACTTGGAATATAGGGTGTTTTTTACTTTAAAAATGAAAACGCATATTTGTAATTTATTAAATTTTTTTATTATTTTGACAACAATGTGTTGTTCACCATGAAGTTTCTAGCTTAATTTACACTATTTTTTTATATTTTTAAAATATCAACAATTGTTTCTAGAAATCATGTACTTACAATTGTAAAAGAGTGTGTTTTTTGCTAAAAAAAAGAAAACGCATATTTTTTATTTATTAAATTATTTGATTTTTTTAAAAACAATGTATTGTTTACCATGAAGTTTCTAGCTTAATTTACACAATTATTTATATTTTTAAAATTGAAACATTTGTTGGTAGAAATCATGTATTATAGACTTGAAATATAGGGTGTTTTTTTACTTTAAATATGAAAACGAATATTTTTAATTTATTAAATTATTTGATTTTTTTGACAACAATGTATTGTTCACCATGAAGTTTCTAGCTTAATTTACACTATTTTTTTATATTTTTAAAAATGAAACATTTGTTTGTAGAAATCGTGTATTCTAAACTTGAAATATAGGGTGTTTTTAACTTTAAAAATTAAAACGCATATTTTAAATTTATTAAATTTTTTTATTTTTTTAACAACAATGTATTGTTCACCAAGAAGTTTGAGCTTAATTTACACAATTTTTTATATTTTTAAAATTGAAATATTTGTTTGTAGAAATCATGTATTATAGACTTGAAATATAGGGTGTTTTTTACTATAAAAATAAAAATGCATATTTTAAAATTTTTTAATTATTTTATTTTTTGAAAACAATGTATTGTTCCGCATAAAATTTCTAGCTTAATTTACACTATTTTTTATATTTTTAAAATAGTAACATTTGTTTGTAGAAATCGATACTATACACTTGAAAAATAGGGTTTTTTTCTTTTAAAATGAAAACGCATATTTTAAATTTATTAAATTATTTAATTTTTGTTAAATCAATCTATCATTTACCAGGAAGTTTCTCGCTTAATTTAAATAAAATTTATATTTTTAAAATTGCAACATTTGTTTGTAGAAATCGTGTATTATAGACTTGAAATATAGGGTGTTTTTTACTTAAAAAATGAAAACGCATATTTTAAATTTATTAAATTTTTTTATTTTTTTGACAACAATGAATTGTTCACCAAGATGTTTCTAGCTTAATTTACACTATTTTTTTATATTTTTAAAATATCAACATTTGATTCTTGGAAAGTAGGGTGTTTTTTACTAAAAAAAATGAAAATTTAGGGTGTTTTTTACTTTCAAAATTAAAACGCATATTTTAAATTTATTAAATTTTTTGATTTTTTTGACAAAAATGTATTGTTCACCAAGAAGTTTCTAGCTTAATTTACACTATTTTTTTATATTTTTAAAATATCAACATTTGTTTCTAGAAATCCTGTACTATACACTTGGAATATAGGGTGTTTTTTACTTTAAAAATGAAAACGCATATTTGTAATTTATTAAATTTTTTTATTATTTTGACAACAATGTGTTGTTCACCATGAAGTTTCTAGCTTAATTTACACTATCTTTTTATATTTTTAAAATATCAACAATTGTTTCTAGAAATCATGTACTTACAATTGTAAAAGAGTGTGTTTTTTGCTAAAAAAAAGAAAACGCATATTTTTTATTTATTAAATTATTTGATTTTTTTAAAAACAATGTATTGTTTACCATGAAGTTTCTAGCTTAATTTACACAATTATTTATATTTTTAAAATTGAAACATTTGTTGGTAGAAATCATGTATTATAGACTTGAAATATAGGGTGTTTTTTTACTTTAAATATGAAAACGAATATTTTTAATTTATTAAATTATTTGATTTTTTTGACAACAATGTATTGTTCACCATGAAGTTTCTAGCTTAATTTACACTATTTTTTTATATTTTTAAAAATGAAACATTTGTTTGTAGAAATCGTGTATTCTAAACTTGAAATATAGGGTGTTTTTAACTTTAAAAATTAAAACGCATATTTTAAATTTATTAAATTTTTTTATTTTTTTAACAACAATGTATTGTTCACCAAGAAGTTTCTAGCTTAATTTACACAATTTTTTATATTTTTAAAATTGAAATATTTGTTTGTAGAAATCATGTATTATAGACTTGAAATATAGGGTGTTTTTTACTATAAAAATAAAAATGCATATTTTAAAATTTTTTAATTATTTTATTTTTTGAAAACAATGTATTGTTCCGCATAAAATTTCTAGCTTAATTTACACTATTTTTTATATTTTTAAAATAGTAACATTTGTTTGTAGAAATCGATACTATACACTTGAAAAATAGGGTTTTTTTCTTTTAAAATGAAAACGCATATTTTAAATTTATTAAATTATTTAATTTTTGTTAAATCAATCTATCATTTACCAGAAAGTTTCTCGCTTAATTTAAATAAAATTTATATTTTTAAAATTGCAACATTTGTTTGTAGAAATCGTGTATTATAGACTTGAAATATAGGGTGTTTTTTACTTAAAAAATGAAAACGCATATTTTAAATTTATTAAATTTTTTTATTTTTTTGACAACAATGAATTGTTCACCAAGATGTTTCTAGCTTAATTTACACTATTTTTTTATATTTTTAAAATATCAACATTTGATTCTTGGAAAGTAGGGTGTTTTTTACTTTCAAAATTAAAACGCATATTTTAAATTTATTAAATTTTTTGATTTTTTTGACAAAAATGTATTGTTCACCAAGAAGTTTCTAGCTTAATTTACACTATTTTTTTATATTTTTAAAATATCAACATTTGTTTCTAGAAATCCTGTACTATACACTTGGAATATAGGGTGTTTTTTACTTTAAAAATGAAAACGCATATTTGTAATTTATTAAATTTTTTTATTATTTTGACAACAATGTGTTGTTCACCATGAAGTTTCTAGCTTAATTTACACTATCTTTTTATATTTTTAAAATATCAACAATTGTTTCTAGAAATCATGTACTTACAATTGTAAAAGAGTGTGTTTTTTGCTAAAAAAAAGAAAACGCATATTTTTTATTTATTAAATTATTTGATTTTTTTAAAAACAATGTATTGTTTACCATGAAGTTTCTAGCTTAATTTACACAATTATTTATATTTTTAAAATTGAAACATTTGTTGGTAGAAATCATGTATTATAGACTTGAAATATAGGGTGTTTTTTTACTTTAAATATGAAAACGAATATTTTTAATTTATTAAATTATTTGATTTTTTTGACAACAATGTATTGTTCACCATGAAGTTTCTAGCTTAATTTACACTATTTTTTTATATTTTTAAAAATGAAACATTTGTTTGTAGAAATCGTGTATTCTAAACTTGAAATATAGGGTGTTTTTAACTTTAAAAATTAAAACGCATATTTTAAATTTATTAAATTTTTTTATTTTTTTAACAACATTGTATTGTTCACCAAGAAGTTTCTAGCTTAATTTACACAATTTTTTATATTTTTAAAATTGAAATATTTGTTTGTAGAAATCATGTATTATAGACTTGAAATATAGGGTGTTTTTTACTATAAAAATAAAAATGCATATTTTAAAATTTTTTAATTATTTTATTTTTTGAAAACAATGTATTGTTCCGCATAAAATTTCTAGATTAATTTACACTATTTTTTATATTTTTAAAATAGTAACATTTGTTTGTAGAAATCGATACTATACACTTGAAAAATAGGGTTTTTTTCTTTTAAAATGAAAACGCATATTTTAAATTTATTAAATTATTTAATTTTTGTTAAATCAATCTATCATTTACCAGGAAGTTTCTCGCTTAATTTAAATAAAATTTATATTTTTAAAATTGCAACATTTGTTTGTAGAAATCGTGTATTATAGACTTGAAATATAGGGTGTTTTTTACTTAAAAAATGAAAACGCATATTTTAAATTTATTAAATTTTTTTATTTTTTTGACAACAATGAATTGTTCACCAAGATGTTTCTAGCTTAATTTACACTATTTTTTTATATTTTTAAAATATCAACATTTGATTCTTGGAAAGTAGGGTGTTTTTTACTAAAAAAAATGAAAATTTAGGGTGTTTTTTACTTTAAAAATGAAAATGCATATTCTAATTTATTAAATGATTTGATTTTTTTGACAACAATGTATTGTTCACCATGAAGTTTCTAGCTTAATTTACACTATTTTTTATATTTTTAAATTATCAACATTTGTTTCTAGAAATCATGTACAATACACTTGTAAAATTAGTATGTTTTTTTGTAAAAAAATGAAGATGCATATTTTAAATTTAATAAATTATTTATTTATTTTTTTGAAATCAATTTACTGTTCACCATGAAATTTCTAGCTTAATTTACACAATTTTTCATATTTTTAAAGTTGCAACATTCGTTTGTAGAAATCGTGTACTATAGAATTGAAATATAAAGTGTTTTTTAGTATAAAAATGAAAACACATATTTTTAATTTAATAAATTATTTGGTTTTGGTGACAACAATGTATTTTTCGCCAAGAAGATTCTAGCTTAATTTACACTATTTTTTATATTTTTAAAATAGTAACATTTGCTTCTAGAAATCATGTACTATAGACTTTAAACATGCATATTTAAAATTTATTAAATTTTTTGATTTTTGGACAAAAAGGTATTGTTCACCATGAAGTCTCTAGCTTAATTTACACTATTTTTTTATATTTTTAAAATATCAACACTTGTTTCTAGAAATCGTGTACTATACACTTGAAAAATAGGGTGTTTTTTACTTTAAAAATGAAAGACCATATTTTAAAATATTAAATTATTAGATTTTTTTGAATACAAATTTTTTGAAAGACTATTTTTAAAATTTCCACATTTGTTTCTAGAAATCGCACTTGAAAAATAGGGTGTTTTTTAATAAAAAAATGTAATTGTATATTTTAAATTTATTAATTTTTTTTATTTTTTTGACAACAATGTATTGTTCACAATGAAGTTTCTAGCTTAATTTACCCTTTTATTTAAATTTTTAAAATATCAACATTTTTTATCTAGAACTCGTCTTTATATACTTGAAAAATAGGGTGATTTTTACTAAAAAATGAAAACGCATATTTTAAATTTATTAAATTATTTAATTTTTTTAAAAATCAATGTATTGTTCACCATGTAGTTTCTAGCTTAATTTACACAATTTTTTCATATTTTTAAAATTGCATCATTTGTTTGTAGAAATCATATTTTTATAATTGCAACATTTGTTTCTAAAAATCGTGTACTATACACTTGAAAAATAGGGTGTTTTTTACTATTAAAATTAAAACACATATTTTAAATTTATTAAGATATTTAATTTTTTGAAAACAATGTATTGTTACCAATAAAGTTTCTAGCTTAATTTACACAATTTTTTCTATTTTTAAAATTGCAACGTTTGTTTCTAAAAATTGTGTACTATAGACTTGAAATATAGGGTGTTTTTTACTTTAAAAATTAAAACACATATTTAAAATTTATTAAATTATTTGATTTTTTTGAAAACAATATATTGTTCCCCTTAAAGTTTCTAGTTTAATTTACACAATTGTTTATATTTTTAAAATTGCAATATTTGTTTGTAGAAATCGTGTACTATACACTTGAAAAATAATTTGTTTTTTACTATAAAAATGAAATTGCATATTTTAAAAAAATTAAATTATTTGATTTTTTTGAAAACAATGTGTTGTTCATCATGAAGTTTCTAGTTTAATTTACTAATTTTTTCATATATTTATAATTTTGAAATTTGTTTCTAAAAATCGTGTGTTATACACTTGAAAAAAATGGTTTTTTTGAATTTAAAAATGAAAACAAAAATTTTGAATTCATTAATATATTTGATTTTTTTTGAAAACAACGTATTGTTCCCAATAAAGTTTCTAGCTTAATTTACAAAAACTTTTATATTTTTAAGATTGCAACATTGTTTCTAAAAATCGTGTACTATAGAGTTGAAATATAGGGTGTTTTTTATTTTAAAATTGAAAACACAAATTTTAAATTTATTAATTTTTTTAATTTTTTTGAAAACAATTTATTGTTCCCCATAAAGTTTCTAGCTTAAATTACACAATTGTTTATATTTTTAAAATTGCAACATTTGTTTCTAGGAATCATGTACGGTACACTTGAAAAATAGGGTGTTTTTTACTATAAAAATGAAATTGCATATGTTAAAAATATTAAATTATTTGATTTTTTTGAAAACAATGTATTGTTCACCATGAAGTTTCTAGTTTAATTTACTAATTTGTTAATATATTTATAATTTTGAAATTTGTTTCTAAAAATCGTGTATTATACACTTGAAAAAGATGGTTTTTTTGAATTTAAAAATCAAAACAAAAATTTTGAATTCATTAATATATTTGATTTTTTTTAAAATAACGTATTGTTCCCAATAATGTTTCTAGCTTAATTTACAGAAACTTTTATATTTTTAAAATTGCAACATTTTTTCTAAAAATCGTGTAATATAGACTTGAAATATAGGGTGTTTTTTATTATAAAAATGAAAACGCAAATTTTAAATTTATTAAATTATTTGATTTTTTTGAATATAATTTATTGTTCCCCATAAAGTTTCTAGCTTAATTTACACAATTGTTTATATTTTTAAAATTTCAACATTTGTTTCTAGAAATCGTGTACTATACACTTGAAAAATAGGATGTTTTTTACTTTAAAAATGAAAATGCATATTTTAAATTT
Organism: Cyamopsis tetragonoloba; assembly: GCA_037177725.1. Lineage (NCBI taxonomy): Eukaryota > Viridiplantae > Streptophyta > Magnoliopsida > Fabales > Fabaceae > Cyamopsis > Cyamopsis tetragonoloba. The sequence continues at coordinate 838,363 of CM074121.1, read as the reverse complement.
ATTTAATTATTTGATTTTCTTAAAACAATCTATTGTTCCCCATAAAGTTTCTAGCTTAATTTTTACAATGTTATATATTTTTAAAATTGAAACATTTATTTCTAGAAATCGCGTACTATACACTTGAAAAAAGGGTATTTTTTACTTTAAAAAGGACAATGCATATTTTAAACTTATTAAAATATTAGATTTTTTTTGACAAATATACATTGTTCACAAAGAAGTTTCTAGGTTAATTTACACTATTTTTATATTTATAAAATATCAACATTTGCTTCAAGAAATCGTGTACTATACACTTGAAAAATAGGGTGTTTTTTACTAAAAAAATGAAAATTATTTTATATTTATTAAATTATTTATTTTTTTGACAACAATGTATTGTTCCCCATGGCGTTTGTAGCTTAATTTAGACTATTTTTTTATATTTTTAAAATATCAACATTTATTTCTAGAAATCGTATACTATACACTTGAAAAATATGGTACTTTTTACTAAAAAAATGCAAATGCATATTTTAAATTTATTAATATATTTAATATTTCTGAAAACAATGTATTGTTCCCAATAAAGTTTCTAGCTTAATTTAAAAAAATTATTATATTTTTAAAATTGCAACATTTGTTTCTAAAAATTGTGTACTATACACTTGAAAAATAGGGTGTTTTTTACTTTTAAAATTAAAACACATATTTTAAATTTATTAAGATATTTAATTTTTTTGAAAACAACGTATTGTTCCCAATAAAGTTTGTATCTTAATTTACAGAAATTTTTATATTTTTAAAATTGCAACATTTTTTCTAAAAATCGTGTACTATAGAGTTGAAATATAGGGTGTTTTTTATTATAAAATTGAAAACACAAATTTTAAATTTATTAAATTTTTTGTTTTTTTTGAAAACAATTTATTGTTCCCCATAAAGTTTCTAGCTTAATTTACACAATTGTTTATATTTTTAAAATTTCAACATTTGTTTCTAGAAATCGTGTACTATACACTTGAAAAATATGGTGTTTTTTACTTTAAAAATGAAAATCCATATTTTTAATTTATTAAATTATTTGTTTTTTTTAAAACAATCTATTGTTCCCCATAAAGTTTCTAGCGTAGTTTTTACAATTTATATATTTTAAAAATTGAAACATTTATTTAGAGAAATCGCGTACTATACACTTGAAAAATAGGGTATGTTTTACTTTAAAAATGAAAATTCAAATTTTAAATTTATTAAATTATTATATTTTTTTGACAAATATGTATTGTTCACCAAGAAGTTTCTAGCTTAATTTAAACTATTTTTTATATTTATAAAATATCAACATTTGACAAATAGGGTGTTTTTTACTAAAAAATGAAAACGCATATTTTATATTTATTAAATTTTTTGTATTTTCTGAAAACAATATATTGTTCACCATGAAGTTTCAAGTTTAATTTACAAGATTTTTTATATTTTTATAATTGCAACATTTGTTTCTAAAAATCATGTACTATACACTTGAATAATAGGGTGTTTTTTACTGTAAAAATTAAAACACATATTTTAAATTTATTAGGATATTTAATGTAGAAGTATGTGTTGTTAAATTTTTAATAGATTATGTTTTGATTATGACAAATACAATAGCAATAAGTTATGTGTAGTATGTTTTGATGTTAACAAATGTAAGATTAAATTAGGAATGAACATGTTACCATATGAGCTTAATGGAGTGCATGATTATATGTTCTATGTTGTGATATACAAGTTGATAATCATGCAATGTGTACATCAATGCTTGATAGACTAAATAGAGTTATATATTTATAAATCAAGCATATTTGAGATTGAGTTTGGATGTTTGGACTAACTATGATTTTCACGTGAGAGATATCTTATAGATAGTCCAAGTATTAAGAGTAAGCAATGATCAAGAAAAAAGGAAAAATCAATTATGCTCAACTCAAGAAGGAGAATGACAATGATGGCCAAGCGCTTATGATACTATGAAAGAGAAACTAACAAGCTTGGATTGCATCAAGAAGCCTAAGGACATAGTTTGGTATATTTCTTTTCTAGGATATGTAAGTGTAAATTTGAGAAGCCATTACTTGATAGAGCTTGTCATTCACCTTGCATTCATAGCATCATTTTAAACCATAGCCTTCAAAATGTGTTTTTCAAAGAAATTGGTTACAACGTGTTTTATCATGAGAAAATTGTTTTTCAATTAGATAAGGATTTGAAAAGTGAGTTTATGTTTAAAAGTACTAAAATATTTGGTTTGAATTCGTTAATAAGCATAAACAAATATCTTTTCAACAATAGTCTTATATGGAAGCTAATATATGTTTACCGTTTTGATCATATCATTACATGTATTTTAAATATTGAGCTAAACCTTATTTCATTTGAAAATAGACTCAATAAGCTTTCTAACAACTGGTCTTTTGCTCTAAATGGATCACAAATGAAGAAGTTATGAACTTTTAAATTCAGCCTTTGTTTTTAGGTTTTGGAAAATGACCTTTGTTCACTATTTTGATCATATCAATAAAAATACTTTGAGTTTCGATCTGATACTTATTTGATAAGAAAGTAGACTCAAAGAGCTTTCTAACAACTAGTCATTTGCTTGAAACGGACAAGAAATGAAGGAGTTATGATTTTTCAAAGATAGAGATTGTCGTCAGGAATTTCATATCCGAATACATATTCGAATATTTGAGTGCATATTCGAATACATATTCGAATATGGCTTTTGATATTCGAATATATATTCGAATATAGCTATCTAAGCACCAGTAAGTGCATATTCGAATACATATTCGAATATGGCTTTTGATATTCGAATATAGCATTCTAAGCACCAGTAAGTGCATATTTGAATACATATTCGAATATGGGTTTTGATATTCGAATATAGCTTTGAAAATGTGAAAAATCTACTTTCAAGAGTGTCATATTCGAATATGGGATTCTATATTTGAATATGGACGGTGCAGAGCTAAAAATGGCTAGTAACGACTAGATTTCAATAGAGGGCTATAAATATGAGTTCTTGGACCATTCTAAAAATAAGAAGCAAGGTTTTCCACTCTAGTATCACACTAGAATCATATTATCTCATTTCTAAGCTTCTTCTAACATGAATCAAATGCTTTCATCTTGAATCATTCTCATCATTCAAAAAGCTTTGATATTCAAAGTTGCTCTATCTTGCTAAAGGCTTGCTCAAATCTTTCTGCTTCAAGTTGTATCATTTACTCTTTTAAGAGTTTCATTGTGGTGAGCTTATTTTTAAAAAAGAGTATTGAAGGTGAGGTATCCTTCTAGTTGTTTGAAGGTGAGGTATCCTTCTAGTTGTTTGAAGGTGAGGTATCCTTCAAGGTTGTTTTAGGGCGAGGTATCCCTAGTTGAGGCTCTTGCACATTGGTGGGGTATCCAATGGTGGGGAGTGCTCTTAGTGTGTAATCTTGTTGAAGATTGAATACAAGTGTTTTTGCGGTGCCGTTTTGAAGACTGGACGTAGGTCACAAGGAGGTTTAGTGACCGAACCAATATAAATCTCTGTGTTTGATTCTCTCTTCCTACTCTTTAAACTTTCATATTTGTTGCTCTATATTTTTGTTGCTCATCTTGCTTCATACTCTAATTCCTCTAATCTCATTATATTTGAGTTGGTTGTGCAAATTGAATTCTTTATAAACTTGTTCCGCTGCTTATAACTGTTATTTGCACAAAATTGTTTAAATTTCTTAAAAGTGTTTTAATGTTTTAAATCACCCAATTCACCCCCCCCCCCCTCTTGGGTGATGATTGCCTTGACCAACAAGATTTAATTTTTTTGAAAACAATGTATTGTTCCCAATAAAATTTCTAGCTTAATTTAAACAATTTTTTCTATTTTTAAAACTGCAACATTTGTTTCTAAAAATTGTGTACTATAGACTTGAAATATAGGGTGTTTTTTACTTTAAAAATTAAAACACATATTTTAAATTTATTAAATTATTTGATTTTTTTGAAAACAATTTATTGTTTGCCATAACGTTTCTAGCTTAATTTACACAATATTTAATATTTTTAAAATATCAACATTTGTTTCTAGAAATCGTGTACTATGCACTTAAAAAATAGGGTGTTTTTTAATAAAAAAAATGAAAACGGATATTTTAAATTTATTAAATTATTTGATTTTTTTTACAACAATGTATTGTTCACCATGACGATTTTAGCTTAATTTACACTATTTTTTTATAATTTAAAATATCAACATCTTTTTCTAGAAAATCGTGTACCGTACACTTAAAAAATAGAGTGTTTTTTACTCATAAAATGAAAATTCATATTTTAAATTTATTAAATTATTTAATTTTTTAAAATCGATGTATTGTTCCCCAAGAAGTTTCTAGCTTAATTTACACAATTTTTTATATTTCTAAAATTCCAATATTTGTTTGTAGAAATCGTGTACTATAGACTTGAAAATTAGGTTGTTTTTTACTTTAAAAATGAAATTGCATCTTTTAAAAATATTAAATTATTTGATTTTTTGAAAACAATGTATTGTTCACCATGAAGTTTCTTGTTTAATTTACAAAACTTTTTATATTTTTATAATTGCAACATTTGTTATTAAAAATCGTGTACTATACACATGAAAAATAGGGTGTTTTTTACTTTAAAAATTAAAACTTATATTTTAAATTTATTAATTTTTTTTTACTTTATTCAAAACAATATATTGATCCCCTTAAAGTTTCTAGGTTAATTTATAAAATTTTTAATATTTTTAAAACTGCAACATTTGTTTCTAGAAATCGTGTATACACTTGAAAATTAGGGTGTTTTTAACTTTAAAAAATAAAACGCATATTTTCAATTAATTAATATATTTAATTTTTTGAAAACAATGTATTATTCCCAATAAATTTTCTAGCTTAATTTAAAATTTTTTTTCTATTTTTAAAATTGCAACATTTGTTTCTAAAAATTGTGTACTATAGACTTGAAATATAGGTTGTTTTTTACTTTAAAAATTAAAACACATATTTTAAATTTATTAAATTATTTGATTTTTTTAAAAAAATTTATTGTTTTCCATAAAGTTTCTAGCTTAGCTTACACTATATTTTATATTTTTAAAATATCAACATTTGTTTCTAGAAATCGTGTACTATGCACTTGAAAAACAGGGTGTTTTTTAATAAAAAAATGAAAACGCATATTTTAAATTTATTAAATTATTTGATTTTTTTAACAACAATGTATTATTCACCATGACGGTTCTAGCTTAATTTACACTATTTTTTTATGTTTTTAAAATATCAACATCTTTTTCTAGAAAATCGTGTACCGTAAACTTAAAAAATAGAGTGTTTTTTACTCATAAAATGAAAATTCATATTTTAAATTTATTAAATTATTTAATTTTTTTAAAACAATGTATTGTTCCCCATGAAGTTTCTAGCTTAATTTACACAATTTTTTATATTTCTAAAATTCCAAGATTTGTTTGTAGAAATCCTGTACTATAGACTTGAAAATTAGGGTGTTTTTTACTTTAAAAATGAAATTGCATCTTTTAAAAATATTAAATTATTTGATTTTTTGAAAACAATGTATTGTTCATCATGAAGTTTCTTTTTTAATTTACAAAACTTTTTATATTTTTTTAATTGCAACATTTGTTTCTAAAAATCGTGTACTATACACATGAAAAATAGGGTGTTTTTTACTTTAAAAATTAAAACTTATATTTTAAATTTATTAAATTTTTTATTTTATTGAAAACAATATATTGTTCCCCATAAAGTTTCTAGGTTAATTTATAAAATTTTTAATATTTTTAAAATTGAAACATTTGTTTCTAGAAATCGTGTACTATACACTTGAAAATTAGTGTGTTTTTAACTTTAAAAAATAAAACGCATATTTTAAATTTATTAATATATTTAATTTTTTTTCAAAACAATGTATTGTTCCCAGTTAATTTTCTAGCTTAATTTAAACAATTTTTTCCATTTTTAAAATTGCAACATTTGTTTCTAAAAATTGTGTACTATAGACTTGAAATATAGGGTGTTTTTTACTTTAAAAATGTAAACGCATATTTGATATATAATATATTATTTGATTTTTTTGAGAACAATGTATTGTTTACCATGAAGTTTCTAGCTTAATTTGCACAATTTTTTATATTTTTAAAATTACAACATTTGTTGGTAGAAATCATAAACTATAGACTTGAAATCTATGGTGTTTTTTACTTTAAAAATGAAAACGCATAATTTAAATTTATTAAATAATTTGATTTTTTTTTAACAACAATATATTGTTCACCATGAAGTTTCTAGCTTAATTCTAGAAATCGTGTATTTTAGACTTGAAATATAAGGTGTTTTTTACTTTAAAAATGAAAACGCATATTTTGAATTTATTAAATTATTTGATTTTTTTGACAACAATGTATTTTTCATTATGAAGTTTCTAGCTTAATTTACACTATTTTTTCATATTGTTAAATTCCAACGTTTGTTTGTAGAAATCGTGTACTTTAAACTTGAAATATAGGGTGTTTTTTACTTTAAAAATGAAAACGCATATTTTAAATTTATTAAATAATATGATTTTTTTGACAACAATGTATAGTTCCCCATGAATTTTCTAGTTTAATTTACACTATTTTTTTATATTTTTTAAAATATCAACATTTGTTTCTAGAAATCATGTACTATACACTAGAAAAATAGTGTGTTTTTTACTTAAAAAATAAAAACGCATATTTTTAATTTATTAAATTATTTTATTTTTTGAAAATAATGTATAGTTTACCATGAAGTTTCTAGCTTAATTTACACAATTTTTTATATTTTTGAAATTGAAACATTTGTTTGTAGAAATCGTGTACTATAGACTTGAAATATAGGGTGTTTTTTACTTTAAAAATGAAATCATTTATTTTAAATTTATTAAATTATTTTATATTTTTTACAACAATGTATTTTTTATCATGAAGTTTCTAGCTTAATTTACACTATTTTTTCATATTTTTAAAATATCAACATTTGTTTCTAGAAATCATGTAATATACATTTGAAAAGTAGAGTGTTTTTCACTAAAAATTAAAATGCATATTTTAAATTTATTAAATTATTTGATTTTTTTGACAACAATGTGTTGTTCACCATGAAGTTTCTAGCTTAATTTACACTATATTTAATATTTTTAAAATATCAACATTTGTTTCAATAAATCGTATACTATGCACTTGAAAAATATGGTGTTTTTTACTAAAAAAAAAGAAAACACATACTTTAAATTTATTAAATTATTTGATTTTTTTTTCAACCATGTATTGTTCAAAATAAAGTTTCTAGCTTAATTTACACTATTTGATTTATATTTTTAAAATAGCAACATTTGTTTCTAGAAATCGTGTTCTATACACTTGAAAAATAGGGAATTTATTACTTGAAAAATGAAAACGCCTATTTTAAATTTATTAAATTATTTGACTTTTTTTAAAACAATCTAATGTTCCCCATAAAGTTTCTAGTTTAATTTACACAATTGTTTAAATTTTTATAATTGCAACATTTGTTTCTGGAAATCGTGTTCTATACACTTGAAAAATAGGTTGTTTTTTACTTTAAAAATTAAAACGCATATTTTAAATTTATTAAATATTTTTATTTATTTGAAAACAATGTATTGTTCACCATAAAGTTTCTAGTTGAATTTAAATTTTTTTTTATATTTTTATAATTGCAACATTTGTTTCTAAAAATTGTGTACTACACTTTAAAAATAGGATGTTTTTTACTTTAAAAATTAAAACGCATATTTTAAATTTGTTAAATTTTTTTGAAAATAATGTAATTTTCCTCATGAAATTTCTAGCTTAATTTATACAATTGTTTATATGTTTATCATTGCAACATTTTTTTCTAGAAACGTTTTATATACACTTCAAAAAATAGGGTGTCTTTTACTTTAAAAAAGAAAATGCAAATTTTAAATTTATTTAATTATTTGATTTTTTTTATAACAATGTATTGTTCACCAAGAAGTTTCTAGCTTAATTTACACTATTTTTTATATTTTTAAAATATCAACATTTGTTTCTAGAAATCGTGTACTATACACTTGAAAAATAGGGTGGTTTTTACTAAAAAAATGAAAACACATATTTTAAATTTATTAAATTATTTGAGTTTTTTTGACAACAATGTATTGTTCACCATGAATTTTCTAGCTTAATTTACACTATTTTTTTATATTTTTAAAATATCAACATTTGTTTCTAGAAATCGTATACTATACACTTGAAAAATAGGGTGTTTTTTAATAAAAAAATGAAACGCATATTTTAAATTTATTAAATTATTTGAGGTTTTTTGAAAACCTTGCATTGTTCACAATAAAGTTTTAGCTTAATTTACACTATTTGATTTATATTTTTAAAATTGCAAAATTTGGTTCAAAAATCGTGTTCTATACACTTGAAAAATATGGTGTTTTTTACTTTAAAAATGAAAACCCATATTTTAAATTTATAAAATCATTTGATTTTTTTGAAAATAATGTAATTTTGCCCATGAAATTTCTAGCTTAATTTACACAATTGTTTATATTTTATAATTGAAACATTTGTTTCTAGAAATAGTGTTCTATACACTTGAAAAATAGGGTGCTTTTACTTTAAAAATGAAAATGCATATTTTAATTTTGTTTAATTATTTTATTTTTTTGAAAACATTCTATTGTTTCCCATAAAGTTTCTATCTTAATTTTTAAATTTTTTTATATTTTAAAAATTGAAACATTCTTTTCTAGAAATCGTGTACTATACACTTGAAAAATAGGATATTTTTTACTTTAAAAATGAAAACGCATATTTTAAATTTATTAAATTATTTGAATTTTTTGACAACAATATATTGTTCACCATGAATTTTCTAGCTTAATTTACACTATTTTTTTATATTTTTAAAATATCAACATTTGTTTCTAGAAATCGTGTACTATACACTTGAAAAATAGAGTGTTTTTTAATAAAAAATGAAACGCATATTTTTAATTTATTAAATTATTTGAGTGTTTTTTTTGACAACCTTGTATTGTTCACAATAAAGTTTCTAGCTTAATTTACACTATTTGATTTATACTTTTAAAATTGCAAAATTTGTTTCTAGAAATCGTGTTCTATTCACTTGAAAAATAGGGTATTTTTTTACTTTAAAAATGAAAACCCATATTTTAAACTTATTAAATTATTTGATTTTTTTGAAAATAATGTAATTTTCCCCATGAAGATTTTAGCTTAATTTACACAATTGTTTATATTTTATAATTGAAACATTTGTTTCTAGAAATAGTGTTCTATACACTTGAAAAATAAGGTGTTTTTTACTTTAAGAATGAAAATGCATATTTTAATTTTTTTTAATTATTTGATTTTTTTGAAAACAATCTATAGTTCCCCATAAAGTTTCTACCTTAGTTTTTACAATTATTTATATTTTAAAAATTGAAACATTCGTTTCTAGAAATTGTGTACTATACACTTGAAAAATAGGGTGTTTTTTACTTTAAAAATAAAAATGCATATTTTAAATTTATTAAATTATTTGATTTTTTTGACAACAATATATTTTTCACCATGAAGTTTTTAGCTTATTTTACACTATTTTTAATATTTTTAAAATATCAACATTGGTTTCAAAAATCCTGTACTATACACTTGAAAAATAGTGTGTTTTTTACTATAAAAATGAAAACGCATATTTTAAATTTGTTAAATTATTTTATTTTTTTGACAACAATTTATTGTTCACATTGAAGTTTCTTGCTTAATTTACACTATTTTTTTATATTTTTAAAATATCAACATTTGTTTCTAGAAATCGTGTAATATACACTTGAAAAATAGGGTGTTTTTTACTAAAAAATGAAAACAGATATTTTAAATTTATTAAATTATTTTATTTTTTTAACAACCATGTATTGTTCACAATAAAGTTTCTAGCTTATTTTACACTATTTGATTTATATTTTTAAAATTGCAATATTTGTTTCTAAAAATCGTGTTCTATCACTTGAAAAATAGGATGTTTTTTACTTTAAAAAGTAAAACGCATACTTTAAATTTTTTAATTATTTTGATTTTTTTGAAAACAGTGTATTGTTCACCATGAAGTTTCTAGTTTAATTTACAAAACTTCTTATATTTTTATAATTGCAACATTTGTTTCTAAAAATCATGCACTATACACTTTAAAAATAGGGTGTTTTTTACTTTAAAAATTAAAATGAATATTTTAAATTTATTAAATTTTTATATTTTATTGAAAACAATATATTGTTCCCCATAAAGTTTCTAGGTTAATTTATAAATTTTTTTTATATTTTTAAAATTGCAACATTTGTTTCTAGAAATTGTGTACTATACACTTGAAAATTAGGGTGTTTTTTACTTTATAAAATAAAACACATATTTTAAATTTATTAATGTATTTAATTTTTTTGAAAATAATGTATTGTTCCCAATAAAGTTTCTAGCTTACTTTACACAATTGTTTATATTTTTATAATTGCAATATTTGTTTCTAGAAATCGTGTTTACACTTGAAAAATAGGGTGTTTTTTACTTTAAAATTGAAAATGCATATTTTAAATTTATTAAATTATTTGATGTTTTTTAAAACAATCTATTGTTCCCTATAAAGTTTATAGCTTAATTTTTACAATTTTATATATTTTTATGTAACATCCCAAAAATCACATCATGAAGTATTAGCTTTAGAGTAAATAACTCACATTTTAAAAATATTTATAGTCCCTTTTATTCTCCTCACAAATAATTTTTAAGGAAAGACCTTTTGGCAATTTTAAAAAAAGTTCACCATACTACCATGTAACTATCACATACAAGCACCCCCTTACTCTCTCTTCTCTTTCTCGACAAACACTACCACACACACTCTTCCATCATCACATTTCTCTACTCTATTTCTTTCTCATTCTCCACAGAATCAAATTCATAGTTTCATTTCACCTTCATTCCGTACAACACAAAAACATACTCCTCTTCCTCCTAGTCCACTCTCCACTCATCCATCTTCCCCAAAGACTCGTGTTCTTTGTAATCAATCTACCTCAAGGACACCTTCAAGGCTAAAACAATGGTTCTAAGAAGGTAAGAAAATCTGATTTCTTGTCTTTCAAATGTTGCATGTTGATTTTTGGCTCAAATCCTCACTAATTTTTCCTTGATCATCACATGCAAAGCCTAAAGCATTATCCTTGAAGTGATTGAGCCTCTCTTGGAGTGAAGAGTAGCAAGCAAGTCAAATTCCTCTTACTAATTTCGTGCTTCCTCTCAGGTATGGGGTGGTTGAATCTCTGATTTAAGCTAGACAAAATCTGGAAAACAATGATAGTGAAAGAAATCCTTTGTTCTGTTCTGATCTGTCCAAAAACGCGAGTTTGAATGTAAAATTAGGGTTCGTAGATGACCGAATTAGCCTTCGAACTCTTCATATAAGTTTTAGGAAATTTTGTTATCTTTCAAATGGATTTGGTTTCACTGCATTTGGATACCTACAACTCTAGGTATGGCCCAAACATTGAGACAGTGTCAATGTTTATGGGCTAGGTTTGTCTAAATGTATCTTTCTGTTGGAGGAACCATTTTAACAATTAAAATTTTAGAACTAAGTTTTAGTGTCTTCATAAAAGTTGTATAAAATCCTTTTATCTTCAGTATGCCTCTGACCTCATACCAATCCATAGTCTATAGCTTGAGATATGGCAGAATTACTGAAGCAATGTCGAAAATCTAGTATAGCCTTAACTCCAATTCTGTACCTCTGTTATAAGACACTTTTAATTGTCTAGATGAGGGAATTTTCCTTTGTGATATTTATAATAGTTGTAGAGGATTTACTTAGCTTTCCAATGACACCAATCTTGCTTAATTTGGATCTGTATAGCTTCAGTTATAATCAAATTACTGAACTGAAGTCAAAATCTGGGTCTGATTGAATCTATCTGTTTGGTTGCTAATTTAAGACTTGTTAAGGAGCCCATTTGTCTTCGTGGTATTCATAAGAAATGTAGATCTGTGTCTTATCTTTGACTTCCAACCAGTTTTGTGTAAATCCATCAACTATAGCTCAATATATGCTCTAATCACGTAAGAGGCGTCATATGTGAAACAGTGTCAGGTCAAGATTTTGTAGTGCTTCTTTGTATGTAGTTTCGACCTCTGAGACATATGATTCTGTCTTCAAGACCTTCACTAAAGTTGTAGAAAATCAAGTTAGATTTAATTTGACATAGGTTTCATGTGAATCCACCCAGTGTAACTCAAGATATAGTAGGATCATTGAGACAATATTTGAGTGTTAGGACAGTTTTATGTCCAGTTCTATACCTGACTTTAAGAGCAATTTAAATTATCTAGATGATAGAATCTGTTTTCAAGTCCTGCATGAAAGTTATATATTATTAATTTAGCTTTAATTTGGAACTAGTTTCATGTCAATCCATGGTCTACAGCTCCAGTTATGACAGAGTTATTAAAGTATTATCAAAAATTTAGAACAGCCTTGAGTCTGGTTCTGTGTCTGTTTTCAAGGGCATTTATAATTGTCCAAATGATGAAACATGGTTTTGAGTCCTTCATAAAAGTTGTATGCAATCATGCTATCTTTAATTTTCAACTAGCTTCAAATCAATCCGACAACCATAGCTCTAGATATAGTTGAAACAATGAGGTAGTATCAGAAATCTAGTTTCTGTCAGGCAGTCAGTTTCCAACTAGAATTACACTCTCAAGACGTATGATTCAAATCACGATTCCTTCACATTAATTGTAGATAAATGTCTTAAGTTTAATTTCCAATTAGTTTCACTGGAATCCAATGTCTATAACTCTAGATTATTGAGCTATTGTGAAATGTGTGATAATTTGGTTTTGATGCATATGGCTTGATTATTGAGCTATTGTGAAATGTGTGATAAAATAGGTTTGGATTTGTGTATGTTAGATGATTTGATAATTTGGTTTTGATGCATGTGGCTTGATTATTGAGCTATTGTGAAATGTGTGATAAAATAGGTTTGGATTTGTGTATGTTAGATGACTTGATAATTTGGTTTAGATGCATATGGCTTGGCTTGGAATTATTGAAGAAATGTATGCTAAAATGTGATTTTGGTTGTTATGAGTATGTATGGATACCAAAGTGATTTTGTTAGAAAGCATGTTGCTTGTGGTGCCATGGTGGATGTGCGTTTTGGTGAATTGATGTTATGTTGGTGAATTGAGTCTCTTGAAGCTGGATGTTGAAATGATTATGATAAGTATAGTGTTATGACATGGATGGCAAGTAATTTAATTAATGATTAATGAAATTGTAATATCATAAATGATAAATGATAAATGATAAATGATTAATGTTGAATGCAAATGATATGAGTTGAATGTAAAATGCATGATAATATTTTACGTGAAATGAAAATGAATTTAAAGACAAGTTTCAGCTTTACCCCATCAACAAATGTTGAGTAAGCGGGTTGAATTCCACCGGTCAAACACCGGGTAAGTGGACAAGCATGAATAAACATGAGAATGTAGGGTCTCCCCGCGATTCGGGGGTCAGATGACCTGAACTAGTAGGGTGCCCTGTGATAGGGAATTATGGCCCGAAAGAAAGGACTATCCCATTGATGTGGGGTTAAGATAATCTTGGGCTATCCCATTGATGTGGAGTTAAGATAGCGGACGCTTGCCGTGGTCCTAGTTTTGAGCTCGACCTCGCGTTACTGCCACGCGCTAGGGGAAGTCTAGTGCACGAGGCTTCCATAAAAAACTCAAGAAAAGAAAAGAACTAAGTATATTAATGAAAGATCATGGCATGCATACATCCATAATTGTCATAGCATGCATTATGTATGAAATCATTGATTATGGATTGGATTGTGTGTTAGGGATTAAATGGGGTATTTTCCAGTTAGACTGGCTGTGATATGGTATAAAACTGTTTTAAAAAATTCTGGGAGTTACTCAGTTATATGTATAACTGACGGTTACCATATCGCAGGTATAAGAAGATTGTGAAGCGAAAGCCACAGATGGGATGAGCTGTGGGCTTTTCTTAGGTATAGCCACACATGGTGACCTAAGTCTCAAGTTCATATATTAATTTGTTCAACTGTATAGGAATCCGTATAAATTGAAAGGGTTGTAATGATTATTATTATTAATTGTTGTAAATTAGAATTTAGCTTCCGCTAGTGTTTTGAAACAAAAAACGGACTCAATAAAATTAAGGTGTTACATTTTAAAGTTGAAACATTTATTTCTAGAAATCGTGTAGTATACACTTGAAAAATAAGGTGTCTTTTACTTTAAAAATCGAAACGCATATTTTAAATTTATTAAATTATGTAATTTTTTTTGAAAACAATGTATTGTTCACCAAGAAGTTTCTAGCTTAATTTACACTATTTTTTTTTTATTTTTAAAATATCAACATTTGTTTCTAGAAATCGTGTACTATACACTTGAAAATAAAACGCATATTTTAAATTTAATAATATATTTAATTTTTTTGAAAACAATTTATTGTTCCAAATAAAGTTTCTAGCTTAATTTACACAATTTTTATTTTATTAAAATTGCAACATTTGTTTCTAAAAATTGTGTACTATAGACTTGAAATATAGGATGTTTTTTACTTTAAAAATGAAAACGCATATTTTAAATTTATTCAATTATTTGATTTTTTTGAAAATAATGTAATTTTCCCCATGAAGTTTCTAGCTTAATTTACACAATTGTTTATATTTTTATAATTGCAACATTTGTTTCTAGAAATCGTGTTCTATACACTTGAAAAATAAGGTGTTTTTTACTTTAAAAATGAAAATGCATATTTTAAATTTATTAAATTATTTGATTTTTTTTAAACAATCTATTGTTCCCCATAGAGTTTCTAGCTTAATTTTTACAATTTTATATATTTTTAAAATGAAACATTTATTTCTAGAAATCGAGTATTATACACTTGAAAAATAAGGTGTTTTTTACTTTAAAAATCAAAACGCATATTTTAAATTTATTAAATTATTTGATTTTTTTGACAACAATGTATTGTTCACCAAGAAGTTTCTAGCTTAATTTACACTATTTTTTATATTTTAATAATATCAACATTTGATTCTAGAAATCGTGTACTATACATTTTAAAAATAAGGTGTTTTTTACTTTAAAAATGAAAATGCATATTTTAAATATATTATATTATTTAATTTTTTTAAACAATATATTGTTCCCCATAAAGTTTCTAGCTTAATTTTTAAAATTTTATATATTTTTAAAATTGAAACATTTATTTCTAGAAATCGAATATTATACACTTGAAAAAAAGGGTGTTTTTTATTTTAAAAATCAAAACGCATATTTTAAATTTATTAAATTATTTGATTTTTTTGACAACAATGTATTGTTCACCAAGAAGTTTCTAGCTTAATTTACACTATTTTTATATTTTAATAATATCAACATTTGTTTCTAGAAATCGTGTACTATACATTTGAAAAATAGGGTGTTTTTAACTAAAAAATGAAAATGCATATTTTAAAATTTTTGAATTATTTGTTTTTCTTAAAACAATGTAATTTCACCATGAAGTTCCTAGCTTAATTTACACTATGTTTAATCTTTTTAAAATATTAACATTTGTTTCTAGAAATCGTGTATTATGCACTTGAAAAAAGGGGTTTTTTTACTAAAAAATGAAAACACATATTTTAAATTTTTTAAATTACTGGATGTAACACCCCGGGCGGGACGCTAACCACCATCCCCGGAAGTGTTCTGAAGAGCTTAGCCACCCCCTTTAAGTGGCCTATCCCCCTGCGAGTAAATCTCCTTTATTCCAGGATTTGGGGACCTTTCGTTGTTCGAACCCATGACCAAAGGGCTATTGTCATGGATTCCTAAGAACCCTTACTTTAAAATTGAAAACGCATATTTTAAATTTATAAAATTATTTATTTTTTTGGAAACAATATATTTTTCACCATGAAGCTTCTAGCTTAATTTACAAATTTTTTTATAAATTTAAAATTGCAACATATTTTTCTAGAAATCGTGTACTATACACTTGAAAAAAATGGTGTTTTCTACTTTTAAAATTAAAATGCATGTTTTAAATTTTATAAATCATTTGATTTTTCTAAAAACAATGTATTGTTTACCATGAAGTTTCTAGTTTAAGTTACACAATTTTTTATATTTTTAAAATTGCAACTTTTGTTTCTAGAAATTGTGTACTATACAGTTGAAATATATGATGTTTTTTAATTTGAATTGAAAACGCATGTGTTAAATTTTATAAATTATTTGATTTTTCTAAAAACAATGTATTGTTTGTTAGACAAGTGGCCTCTATGCTCAAGAGGGGGGGGGGTGAATTGAGCTTAAAAAGTTTTTGTAAAATTCGTTTAGAATAATAATAAAACTTGAACAAGGTATATATTAGTTGACGTATGGAATTAAAATATAATGAAAGACACAAATGAAGATCAAACAAGCTAAACAGATATGAGTTTTAGGGATAGAGAGACTAGCACCGAGTTTTATACAGGTTCAGTCACACACCACTTGTGACCTACTTCCAGTCTACGAATCTCCGCCACGCGAGAATTCTTGTATTGCTTTTCAACAATTTACACACTAAGAGTACCTTTCTCAATTGGATACCCCACCAATTTCAAAGGTCTCAATCTAGGGATACCTCACCCTAAGAACAATCTTGAAGGATATCCCACCTGCAAACAACCTTGAAAGATACCTCACCTTCAAACAACCTTGAAGGATACCTCACCTTCAAATAACCTTGAAGGATACCTTAGCTTCAAAAAACTTTAAAAATAAGCTCACCACAATGAAACTCTCAAAAGAGTGAATGATACAACTTGAAGCTCTAATATATTTGATTTAAGGCTCTTTGTTTAATGAAAGAAACATAATAGGGAAAAAAACAAAGCAAGCCTTAGGCAATAGCACAAGACCCTTGATTCAAAGAGATTGATGATAGAAAGTAATTTTTCAATTCAATGTTAAGCTTGCAAGGGTATGTTATATTTTAAGTCAGAAGCCCCTTTTATAGATGATAGAAACAGCAGATAAATCTACGCATATTTCATTAAGATATTCGAATATGCTATTCGAATATGACACTTTCATATTCGAATAGGGCACTTTCATATTCGAATATGGTGTTTTTGCATTTAAAATTTGATTTCTGTAGGCTTCATATTCGAATATATATTCGAATATGTATTTGAATATAATAGTTCTGGAGGGTGAAAAGGCCTAGGTATCTTGTTATATTCGAATATGGCAAGCCATATTCGAATATATATTCGAATACACAGTTTATGGAAAATGATCAGGCCAAGGCAATATGTCATATTCGAATATGTATTCGAATATGGAAAGCTATATTCGAATATACTAGTCATAAAATTCAAATTTTATTTCCAGAACCTTCATATTCGAATATACACCCAATTTAGACTTTTTCAAGTTTTTCTATGAAAATTTCTAGGAGGGTCTTTTCTTTGAAAATGTTTTTATCTTAACTCTTAATATTTTTCTAAAACCCCTTTTAAAAAGATGTTTGTTTCGATATCAAAGAGCCTTAATCAAACTTACATTTATAATTTAAAACCTATATACCCTTTGTTGTTGCGGATCTGTTTACTGCGCTTGTTCGCTTGATTTATCCTTTTGATTCTTAGTTTGTTGTGGAATCATCGAAACTCCAAACTTAGAGCATTTACATTTACATACTCCCCCTTTTTGATGATGACAAACAACAAACGAATCAGATCACTTATTGCGTGCAATATTCTGAGATTCCCCCTTACTTACGAAGTTCGACTCCCCCTGTCAATATGCATATAAACATGTTAAGCATTTTTAATAAGCAACAACAGAATATAAGATTGGATGGGTTGTGATCCTCAATTTCGGTGAAGTGCAGTAATATATTTCTCCCCCTTTTGGCATCATAAAAAAGAGATAATAATTTTGAGACATAATTGTGAGGATAAAAAATCCCAAATATAAACCAGTTCAAAAAGTTAATTTGTCCCAAATTTAAGAATAACTAAACTACGTCAGGATGCAATGAAGTTTAAAAAGAAAGTGGAGTAGTCATTGCGGGCCGGAGGCAGGCGGTGTTTGAAAGTAATCAAAATCCAAGTCAGGACTTGGTTGAGCCCCAAAACTTTGGAGATCGATACTGCCAAAATGCTGATGAAACCCACTTGCATCACCTGTGCTGGAAAGGCAGATTGGGAGTATGGAGGCACAAAGGTGGAGTTGGTACGAGCAATTTCTTCTTGGAGAGAAGTAATCTCTCCTCGAAGAGCGGTTTCCATCTGTCCACACCGCTGGTCGATGTACTGACTCTGTTGTTCAAACTTCGCGTCCATCATTTGAGAGAATTGAAGACTCAGCTGTTGGAAATGTGGTGGAAGTGGCTCTAGGTCTGGTTCAGGGAGGTCCTCAGGATCAATATCTAGATAATTTTCTTTGGGGCGATTGCCTTCAATCCCCAATTCCTGAATGTACCAATTTTCGGCAGCATAAACAATGCTTGCGCGATGCAGCAATGATTGACCAATTTCAAAATTGTGGCCATAAATGGTGGTACTATATTCATCGGCCAGACTTACCCCGAAGTGCCGAAGAATGACTGTGATCAAGGTGGGATAGGGAAGAGGAGTGGTGCCGGTTGGCCCCTTCAACATGTGATGCTGAACCAGTCTTGCCCAGTCAACGAGCCTTTCTTTGATTATGGCCCAGAGAAAGAGACGGTCATCGTGGAGGACTTTGGTGAAATTTCCAATGCGACCGAGGAGGACGCGAGCAATAATGAGATGGACTATGCGAGAGTCCATGGTGAGTGTGCTTTTGGGAAGGTAGTCGCCCATTTTGGAAGTATGGAAGGAAGATCTCACATGGCACATAGCCCTGATTGCCTGAATAGGATTGTATTTGGTAGCCCATTGTCCCATGGCAGTTGATACTGTGATTTGGGCTCCGTCGAACTGTAGCCCCTGTGAGAGATGTCCAGAGTGAGGGAGGAATGTGGATTTTTGTCTTTTTGACTTCAGATGTGAGTGTGCAGGTTTCAGAATTGTAGGCGAGGTTGGAATAGAAGACACAGACGAGGTTGGGATATACCTTTTCTTGAATGCTGAGAAAAGGCACAAGGTTGGTTGATTCAAGCCAAGAGACAAAAGAAAAACCTTGAGAACGAAACCAAGGCATGTTAACCCACCGTGGGTCAACAATTTTCCTGTCAGAGAACCCAGACAGGAATTTTATAATTTGTGAAGTGTTGGAGAATCATCTCTGGAAATCCGGAGTAAAACCAGTTGTAGTGAGAGGAACGGATGGGGAAGAAGATCCACTTCGTGGCCCATGTGGTATTGAAGGTGGCTTGTTGATAGCGGTGCGTTTGAAACGTGGTCGTTTGTGGGTCAGTGATGGTGGAGAATTGGCAGCAGGAGGAGAGGATGGTGGTGAGGAGGCCATTAGGTGATTTTGGAGAGAGAGATGAAGATAATTGATGGATTTTTGTTGAAGAGAAGTGTTTTTAACAAGAGATGAAAGAAGTAGATAATTAGTGACATTGTGGGAGTTAAAAAGTTTGTACTTTTTATATGCGCAAGGATGCCCATATTCGAATATTGGGTGCAATATTCGAATATGTATTCAAATATATGGTGGAATATTCGAATATAGGTAAAGTGGTATTCGAATATTTGACTTAAATATTCGAATATCTATTCGAATATAAGTGTGCTGGAAGAGCATATTCGAATAGCTTATTCGAAAACATGACTTCTGTTAAAGGGATATGTTGAAAACATTTAAAATTATTTTTGTATTCAAATATATATTCGAATAAAAGACCACAGAAGGGTTATATTCGAATATTATATTCGAATATTGAAGGAAAAACCATAGTATTTGTTATAAGATTGAGAGCCTGATTTCTTTTTGCTTTGAATTTTCCAATGAGACCTGTAAAACAAAAGAATATGACACTTTCATATTCGAATATGTATTCGAATATGGTATTTCTGCATTTAAAATTTGATTTATGTAGGCTTCATATTTGAATATATATTCAAATATGCGGGTTCCATATTCGAATATGTATTCAAATATAATAGTTCTGGAGGGTGAAAAGGCCTAGGTATCTTGTTATATTCGAATATGTATTCGAATACACAGTTTATGAAAAATGATCAGGCCAACGCAATAAGTCATATTCGAATATGTATTCGAATATGGCAAGCTATATTCGAATATATATTCGAATATACTGGTCATAAAATTCAAATTTTATTTCCAGAACCTTCATATTCGAATATACACCAATTTAGACTTTTTCAAGTTTTTCTTTGAAATTTTCTAGGAGGGTCTTTTCTTTGAAAATGTTTTTATCTTAACTCTTAATATTTTTCTAAAACTCCTTTTAAAAAAATGTTTGTTTCGATATCAAAGAGCCTTAATCAAACTTACATTTATAATTTAAAACCTATATACCCTTTGTTGTTGCGAATCTGTTTACTGCGCTTGTTCGCTTGATTTATCCTTTTGATTCTTGGTTTGTTGTGGAATCATCGAAACTCCAAACTTAGAGTTTTTGCATTTACATTGTTCACCATGAAGTTTCTAGCTTAATTTACCCAATTTTTTATATTTTTAAAATTGCAACATTTTTTCTAGAAATCGTGTACTATACACTGAAAATAATGGTGTTTTCTACTTCAAAAATGAAAACGCATTTTTTAAATTTTATAAAATATTTGATTTTTCTGAAAACATTGTATTTTTCACCATGAAGTTTCTAGCTTAATTTACACAATTTTTTATATTTTTAAAATTGAAAATTTTGTTTCTAGAAATCGTGTACTATATACTTGAAAAAAAGATGTTTTTTACTTTAAAAATAAAAATGCATATTTTAAATTTAGTAAATTATTTGATTTTTTTAAAAATAATGTATTGTTGAACATGAAGTTTCTAGCTTAATTTACAAAAAAATTTATATTTTTAAAATTGTAACATTTGTTTCTAGAAATCGTGTACTATAACATAGGATTTTTTTTTAATTTGAAATTTAAAACGCGTATTTTAAATTTATTAAATTAATTATATTTTTTTGAAAACAATGTATTTTTATCTATGAAGTTTCTAGCTTAATTTTCACAATTTTTTATATTTTTAAAATTGCAACATTTTTTTCTAGAAATCGTGTACTATATACATGAAAAAAATGGTGTTTTATATACTTGAAAAAATGGTGTTTTCTACTTTAAAAATGAAAACCCATGTTTTAAATTTTATAAATTATTTGATTTTTTTGAAAACAATGTATTGTTCACCATGAAGTTCCTAGCTTAATTTACACAATTTTTTATATTTTTATAATTGCAAATTTTGTTTCTAGAAATCGTGTACTATATACTTGAAAAAAGAATGTTTTTTACTTTAAAAATAAAAAATGCATATTTTAAATTTTGAAATTATTTGATTTTTTTAGAAAATAATGTATTATTCACCATGAAGTTTCTAGCTTAATTTACACAATTTTTTATATTTTCAAAATTGCAACATTTATTTCTAGAAATCGTGTACTACACTTGAAAAATATGATGTTTTTTAATTTGAAATTGAAAACGCGTATTTTAAATTTATTAAATTTTTTGAAATTTTTGAAAACAATGTATGTTTATCCATGAAGTTTCTAGCTTAATTTACATAATTTTTTATATTTTTATAATTGCAAATTTTGTATCTAGAAATCGTGTACTATATACTTGAAAAAAGAATGTTTTTTACTTTAAAAATAAAAAATGCATATTTTAAATTTTGAAATTATTTGATTTTTTTAGAAAATAATGTATTATTCACCATGAAGTTTCTAGCTTAATTTACACAATTTTTTATATTTTCAAAATTGCAACATTTATTTCTAGAAATCGTGTACTACACTTGAAAAATAGGATGTTTTTTAATTTGAAATTGAAAACGCGTATTTTAAATTTATTAAATTTTTTGAAATTTTTGAAAACAATATATTTTTGTCCATGAAGTTTCTAGCTTAATTTACACAATTTTTTATATTTTTAAAATTGCAACATTTTTTTTCTAGAAATCGTGTACTATACAGTTGAAAAAAATGGTGTTTTTTGTTATGAAATGAACATAAAATAGAAGAGAACAAAAGTAAAGAATAGAAGAATAGAGAGAAGAGGGAGGATCTCTTTCAACCTTACAAGCATATCCTATTTATAGTCATGAGATAGAGTAGCCAAACGAACAAAACTTAGTGGTAATATAAATAGGAATTACAATAGCACTAAAAGGAGGTGTTACAACAACTCATAGAATTCCTTAGTGGAAGATGGAAGGTGGAAGATAAAAGGTGGACATCCACAATTATGTTATTCATAACACTCCCCCTTGGATGTTCATGACTTCACAATGTGCCTCGTTAAAACCTTACTAAGAAAAACTCAATGGGATAAAACCTTAGTGAAGGAAAAAGAGTACACATTTGATACACGTGAGATGCTGCCTCATTAAAAACCTCGCCAGGAAAACCCATTGGGACAAAACCATGGCTAAGGAAAAAAAAGTACAACGCTTATCAACTCCCCCTCAAAACAATATCCTTGAAAACTTGTTGAGCTAAACAAATCACATTTTAATAAGGTCTTCATATGCTATGACAAGTAGTACTAAGACCCAAACCTGGTGAAGTTGTTGTCTTAATCCCTTGAGCCTCGTAAGCTGAATAGTTGTTGGCATAAACACTTCTAGTGTTAACTCATGGAGACTTCTCTAGGAAAATACCTCAACAGAAAAGAATAATCTTTCATACTCCCCTGAATTTTACAAAACTTTAATTTTATCCCAAATTCGCAAGTGTCCTCATAGTTGCTTCGTTAAAAAACTTTTCTAGATAAAACCTTTTGGGAGAAAACCTAGACAAGGGAAAAAGAGTACAACAGTTGCTCCAAAACCTTTGTTAGTAAAAACTCTTAGGAAAAATCTACACAAAAGAAAAAGAAGCAACAAATATATTTCATCTTCAATGACTTAGCATTTGTGATAGTATGAGTTATAAACTCGTCGAATATAGACCTCCTCAAGAGGTAATTGCTCAATCTCACTTTTTTTAGAACAATATGTGCTTAGTCAACAAGGTGAGAACATCATAGATGATACTTGTATGAAATAATCCTTTCTAATCTAGGATCGATGTGGGAGTATGTTATACAATACACATGGTGCTTCAAGACCATTTCATTACTCTTTAAACTCAAACTTTCACGTTGAACTATCATCATTGCAATCAAGAATAATATCATTTCATTTTGCATTTTACTCCTTATCATTTGATGACTTCAAGTCATAGTTATTGCGATGAAACATTTCTCAAAATATATAAAAAGACATTCCAACTTTAAATAATAAGTCATAGAGGTTCATACTCATGAATTCTTTAAGAACTTTTCTATAATCTCATATGTGCCACCATATTCTTAACAAGACACATATAGTCACTTTCGAATAATTGTAGATATAATAATTTCTGATCATAGTTCGAATCAATTACCTCCAGAGTAATATCTTGAATCTTGAATATATGCATTGTGCATGCAAGATGAAAAATTACTCTACTAAGTAACTAGAATGAAAACATGTATAAAACATATTATAGAAACAACATGCAAGATGCTTGACTTAATTTTCTAATGAATGCACTAAAGTAATTCTATTATATAAATTTAATAGTTTGAACTTCAAGTTCATAAAACATGAACTGCTCGTCCATGGGCCCTTTTCTATCGTTACTTGGTCGACCTTAAGATGAACTTACATATATGATCTCCTTTCACTTGTCCATCATTTTTCGCATATGCGTATTGGTTCCACAATTTCATTATATCAATTTGTTATTTATGCATCAAGCTCATAATTATTTTTTGGTCGCTATCTAATATCTAATATCTGAATATTTCTCATGAAGTATCTTTTCTTATAGGTCATCTATTTTTTATTCGGATATTTATGCCTCTTCAACAGAACTTTATAACTTTTTAATTTGTATATCTCTTTCAAATTTCCAACCGCAATGCTTGCCATAATATTTCATTCATAAATTGTTCTATTCACATAATGGAACCGATTTATAACAAATTTCATTGCTATCAAATATATCATACTTAAATGTAAAATTTATTTGAAAATTGGCAAGCTCTAAAATACTATGACATCAAGTCATATATAGGTGTGGGATGAAGCTAATATCATCTTTTGGGATAAATTCTCCAATTTTTTTCCTTGAACCTCCACTAAAAGGATTTTATTTGCTTATTACCTCTAATTGAACTTCTGGTTCATTTGTTATAATCTATTCTGAGCTTCTAGTTCAGATGTGGATCATGAAATATGCATCTTCTTCAAATTATTTTCATGAAATGAAGGAATTTAACTTTGTCTTCATTTCTTTTCTTTATATAATGTATCCATCTTAAGTGGATATACTTGTTGAAACTTCAAAAATTTCTATAAATATGTATATTTCTTGCTTTGGGTAACAATAGCTTTTATTGTCTTTGTTACTTCGAGTAACAATTTATTGGCTCTGCTAGAGCTTTCAATTATCTTCATACATAGATATATAATATATGAGAATTTCAATCATCTATTTGAAGATTTATAATGTTGGAATATTCACCACAAGGAATATTCTTTAATAGATGTTTCTTGCATCTAAGAAAAAGATGCATAAACTTGACTAAAAAAAATTATTTTTCTTAATACAACGACTACTTTTAGAGCACACATAAGAATTGTGATATACCTACATTTACACTCTAAGAATTCTTCAGGAATTCCTCATTGTGTAATAGCTTAAATATGTTTTTGGTCCTAATAAAATAGAGCAAATTTGGATTTGGTCCTCCTAAAAATAGAGCAAATTTGGTTTTGGTTATCCTAATTTTTTTTTAATGCACAAGGTCCTCCAATATCATGAAATTTAAGCCTTATTTAATTTTTCAAGATGATTCTTCACGAACTCATCTTTTCATCTGATTAAATTTAAAGATCATCTTATTGTAATGTATAGTAAGAATTCTTCGGAAATTTCTTAATGTTTAGTTTTTCTCGAACTTTAACATAATTTACATTCATTGATATCATGAATGTATCAGGCATGCTCAAAATATGTATACTTCAGGAACACAATTTCCAAAATTCAATTTAAATGCTTAATAACTATCATTCTAAATCATTCAATCAATGACCATAACCATGATCTTTGTCATTTCCAAATTTATATAGACTACATTCACTTCTAGGAATATTATTCAAGTTATCAGTTGTATTTGAGAACTTTTCTCGCTTTCGCTACGGAGCGTATTTGAGATTATTTTCTTGCATAATATATGGATATTGCCAATTTAGATACAATCATATAGTTAAACTATTGTTTATAATATAATCCAATCACATGATAATTTTATATATACACATTTAATCTCATAAATCATCTATAAATAACTAAATTGAATAAGTTCAATTATCTGATTTGGATGTAAAAGATTTTGTTATGCGTTTAAAGTATTCATTATCATCTCTTCATATATTGTTGGCAAGCAAATAATTGAAAATTAATTTGTGATCAATGCAATAAATCAAAACCGAAACCAACACATAAAATTAAGCCTCATATAAACTAATTACTAATTGTAACAGAAAAAAAATTATGGACACTATTGTAACGAACATGCACATATATATAATGACCAGAGAAAATAAATAAATAGTACTTACAAATAATAAATTATATGCACGTTAAAGTTGAAATAGTTGTTAAGGATATTAATATAATTGATTGTATCATATTAATCAATTGAAATTCCATCTATAATACAGTTCTACTTGAACACGTATGTAATATTTCTTCTATACATATACATTATAAGACTTCTCCAAAAACTTATCGGAGACTAGTCCTTCTCAAACTATAATATATGGACTATTTACCTAATTATTTTTAGGTATATAAACATAAATCAATTCTTAGTAAAAATCACTTACTTGATTCATTTAAATAATTCACAAGACATTACTATATGTGTTTTCGAAGAATTCTTTGAGAATTTTCGGAAACTTAGTTCTCCAAGAAAATAACCAAGTTTTTTTCATTAAGGTTTGATTCTTTTCCAAAATTTAACATGAATGATGAGAAAACCATCATTATCATCAATATTTTTGCACAAAAGGTGTGTGAAATTGTGGGATAAAGAAAACACCCTTTAAATATGTATAACTCATTATACTTAGTTAACATAGAACAACCCAACATCATTTTTTTTAGGTGAAGTATTTCAATAATTTTAGTTGTATACACAAAAACTCGTCATTGAATTTACAACAAGAGCATAATCATATCTTTTTGTTTTTTTTTTCCTTTGTTCCTTTTCTTTCCTCCAATCAATGAGGCCCCTTGCCTTATAAAATGAATTTGAACTTCATGCATGGGGTATAGAATCTAAGAATTCTTCAGGAATTCTTGTAGGATTAGTTCTTCAAGAACTATTTAACAAAAGCATATGATCAAGGAAAAATTGTTTATTTCATGTCATTCATCAAGGATTTCTATCTGTTGGAAATGTGATTGTTCATATGAATTTCATGGTTATGATTTCAATTACATCGATAACCATAACATTTTATGATTCTCAAAGTTATGTATCATTCACTTCTGCAATCACAATACGTACAAGGATGAAGTTCTTCAAGAACTTTATCACAAATCTCCAAATCTCAATGAACATGTTGTCAAGAAAAAAAATATTCTTTTCGCAATCCTTTAGGGATGCTTGAATTCCAATAACTATAACGTAATTTCATAAAAAATATGTTCTTGAGTCCGACATGACAACCATGATTTCTTGAGTCCAACATGGAGCTCAAAAATATATGTTCTTCGAGAGCTCAAATATGATACAATGTAAGGTGGTAGTTCTTCAGGAACTATAACGCAAATCTCAGTTTAAAAGTGATCAAGAAAATATTGTTTTTGTGCAATCCTTCTAGGATGCTTAAATTAAAAATTCTTCTAGAATTTAACAAGAGCCATAAGATTCAATAAAGACAAATAGAAATGATCCGTTGAAAAACAAAAAAACCAAGAAGGAGAAATTAAAGACTATAAAGAAAAGAACATATGAAGATAGTTCTTACAATGATTCAAAAATCTATGAAAAAGAGTTTGCTCATGAATTCCTCCAATAGAACCTCAATCTTTACTAACTTGGCCATTGCTCTCTCGTTTAGCAGAGTCGTGCTGATAACGTGTTATGAAATGAACATAAAATATAAGAGAACAAAAGTAAAAAATAAAAGAATAGAGAGAAGAGGGAGGATCTCATTTCATTCACTTTCAACCTTACAAGCATGTCCTATTTATAGGCATGCGATAGAGTAGCCTAAGGAACAAAACTTAGTGGTAATGTAAATAGGAATTATAATAGCACTAAAAGGAGGTGTTACAACAACTCATAGAATTCCTTAGTGGAAGATGCAAGGTGGAAGGTAAAAGGTGGACATCCACAATTATGTTATTCATAACATTTTCTACTTTAAAAATGAAAACGCATGTTTTAAATTTTATAAATTATTTGATTTTTTCTGAAAATAATGTATTGTTCACCATGAATGTAACACCTTAATTTTTGAGTCCGTTTTTTTTAAAAAACACTAACAGAAACTAAATTCTAATTTACAACAATTAATGATAATAATTACAATCCTTTCAATTTATACGGATTCCTATATAACTGAATAAATTAACATATGAACTTGAGACTTAGGTTCACCACGTGTGGCTATACCTAAGAAATGCCCACAATTCGTCCTATCTGTAGCTTTCGCTTCATAATCTTCTGATACATGCGATATGGTAACCATCATTTATATGTAAACATATAACTGAGTAACCCCCGGCATTTTTGAAAACATTTTTATACCATATCGCAGCCAGTCTAACTGGAAAACACCCCATATAATACCTAACACACAATTCAATCCAATGCAACATATTCAAACATAATGCATGCAATGACAACTATAAATGTATGCATGCCATGATCTTTCATTATCATACTTGTTTCAAATGTCGGGCTATCTTGACCCCGTTCATTGGGAATAGCCCAGGATTTCCTTATCCGTTCATTGGAATAGTCCTTTCTATCGGGTCATCTGCCCAGTCACAAGGCAACCCTACTAGTTCAGGCCATCTTACCCCGTTTATTGGGAGACCCTACATTCTCAATCTTTTCATGCTTGTTCGCTTACCTGGTGTCTGACCGGTGGAACTCAACCCACTTACTCAACATCCGTTAAAGGAGGAAAGCTTAAACTTGTCTTTAAATTTCATTTTCATATCACATCAAATATTATCATGCGTTTCACATTCAACTCATATCATTTACATTCAACATTCAACATTCATCATTCATCATTCATCATTCATCATTCATCATTCATGACATTACAATTTCATTAATCATTAATTAAAGCACTTGTCATCCATGTCATAACACTATACTTATCATAATCATTTAATTTCATTTTACAAATTATCATGCATTTTCATTCAACATTCATCGATACATTTTCATGATTCTTTTTATGGTTTTTCAAGACATTATAACCTAATTTAATCATTATTACCTTAGAAATAACCAACTTGAAGGGTATATTGCATTTTGGAAGTGAAAACAAAGGGTCCTATTCTGGGTCATTTTCGCCGCCGCTAAAAATCTCCCTGCCGCGAAATTGACAGAGAAAGTTCAGCTAAAAATTCGCTGCCGCGAATTCAGCACAGAACCATTTTTTTTCTGCAACGCGCTCTGTTGGTATTTTGGCCATAACTTGAGTTGTAGACCTCCAAATTGAGTGAAACCAAAAGAATTTGAAATATAAGAGGATTATCTACAACTCTTTTGAAGACCAAAAAACCCAGTTCTAAAAATTTAATTGTCAAAAACAGCCATCTTTAACAGGGATGTACACTTAACAGAATAAACGATTCAATACAAACACTGTCTCAGTAATTTGGCAACAACTAGAGTTGTAGACCTCCAAATTTAGTGAAACCAAAAGCATTTAAAATCTAAGAGAATTTTCTACAACTATTATGAAGACCATAATGGCAAAATCTTATGAAAAATTATTCTAAATTCACACCCAAGTTACTGCAGAAAACTCACATTTTCATCCATAATTCACCCTATTTTCCAACAAACTCACATGACTCAAATTCAGGACCAAGGACACAAAATTTCAACATCAAGCAAGGTTCCAAATCAACAATTTCATCAAAGGAATTCTCAATTCAACCAAAACACATATCCACACCAAGATTCAACAATAACACATATTCACAACCAAACTATTGAGTCAAGGGCATTGTATCCATTCACATATGGTTAAATGCACTTCAAGGTTCAGATTCACAATTCAAGCACAAAACATTTATTCAACTTGTTCAATTCAAAGAACATCAACTTATTATACAAAATCACAACATGCAATCAAGTAGACCTACATCAATTTCATATCCTAGCTATAAGAGTCAACTAGAGTCCTACATTTCTACACATGCAGTTCCATTCCCTTATGCTCCTAACAGTTCTAAGTTCAATCACCAAGGTTGGGGTTCATTGGGGTTACCTTTGTCTTCAAGTCCCAAATTTCCACTTTCCCCCAATCTTCAAATCTTCAAACCTTCACTTTTGAAACTTGAACCCTACAATTTTCCACCTCCAAATTAGTACACAACCTCACCTAACTCAAAATCTTGAGTTCCATGTGAGATTAAAGGTGTTGGGGTTCATTTTCTAGAGAGAGATGTGAGTGAAGAGAGGAGAGGGAAAATGGTTGCATGTGGCTCACCTTGGTGTCCCTTGAAGCCCAAGAGCTTGAGGATGATGGTTTGGGTCTTGAAATTGAAAGATTGAAGAAGAATGCTTCAATTTTGGAGGTTTGGAGGCTTTGTCCTAGGAGAGAAAATGAAGAAGATGAGGTTGGGTGTGTGAGAGTGAATGGGAGGCGTGGGAGAAGAAGGAAGGAGAAGAGGGGTTTTTGTCAAAATTTAGCAACTCATGAGAATTGCTACTAAGTCCTCCTCCACAAGTTTTAAAAATGCAATTTAGTCCCTCCTCCTAATCCCTTAATAATTGTAACATAAATCCTTAAATTCCCAATTTCTACTAAAAGAACCACAAATCATCATTTGGGAATTTTTGGGGTGTTATAATGAAGTTTCTAACTTAATTTACACAATTATTTATATTTTTCAAATTGCAACTTTGTTTCTAGAAATCATGTATAATATACTTGAAAAAAATATGTTTTTTACTTTAAAAATAAAAATGCATATTTTTAATTTATAAAATTATTTGATTTTTTAAAAATAATGTATTTTTCACCATGAAGTTTCAAGCTTAATTTACACAATTTTTTATATTTTTAAAATTGCAACATATATTTCTAGAAATCGTGTACTTTAAAATAAGGTGTTTTTTTACTTTGAAATTAAAAACGAGTACTTTAAATTTATAAATTTATTTGATTTTTTTTGGAAACAATATATTGTTCACCATGAAGTTTCTAGCTTAATTTACCAATTCTTTTTATAAATTTAAAATTGCAACATTTTTTTCTAGTTGAAAAAAATGGTGTTTTCTACTTTAAAATGAAAACGCATGTTTTAAATTTTGTAAATTATTTGATTTTTCTGAAAAATAATGTATTGTTCACGATGAAGTTTCTAGCTGAATTTAAACAATTTTTTATATTTTTAAAATTGTAACATTTGTTTTTTTAAATCGTGTATTATATACTTGAAAAAAAGAATGTTTTTTACTTTAAAAATAAAAATGCATATTTTAAATTTAGTAAATTATTTGATTTTTTTGAAAATAATGTATTGTTCAACATAAAGTTTCTTGCTTAATTTACAAAAAAATTTATATTTTTAAAATTGCAACATTTGCTTCTAGAAATCGTGTACTATACAGTTGAAACATAGGGTTTTTTTTAAAATTTGAAATTGAAAACGAGTATTTTAAATTTATAAAATTATTTGATTTTTTTTGGAAACAATATATTGTTCACCATGAAGATTCTAGCTTAATTTACACAATTTTTTTATAAATTTAAAATTGCAACATTTTTTCCTAGAAATCGTGTACTATATACTTGAAAAAAAGGATGTTTCCTACATTAAAAATGAAAACCCATGTTTTAAATTTTATAAATTATTTGATGTAACACCTAACGGAATTAAAAGCTACTCTTTTTTTTTTGGAAAAGCATTTGCCAAGTTATATATTTCTTAGATAGTTTACCTACATGAGTTACATAGTGCTTAGTCTAAGGGGCTATCATATGCCCTATCAAAATACATAAGTCCATAGGGATAGATAATAAGTTTAAATATCTACTACATGCCAGAGAAATATGTCCAATAACGGTAGCCAAGGGGTGTGCTACAGGGAAGGGTTGGCTACCCCAAAATGCATATCAAAATATTCAAAATACTACATGGCTAAGGGAATGGGTCTTCAAGCACTAAAGTCTTCATCTTCCGAGTCTCCTGCAATATGGTAACCGTCAGTTATATGTAACATATAACTGAGTAACCCTCGGCATTTTAAAAACACTTTTATACCATATTACAGCCAGTCTAATTGGAAAAACACCCCATTTGGTTCCTATCACACACAACCAATCAAATGCAACATATTCACACTCAATGCATGTAATGACAAGTATAAATGTATGCATGCCATGATCTTTCATCATCATACTTAATTAATTTCTTTTATTTAGTCTTTTACGGAAGCCTCATGCACAAGACTCCTCCCTAGGCGCATGGCAGTAACGCGTGCTTGAGCTCAATCATGGGATCACGTAAGCGTCCCTACTGTGATCAACTACCGGGCTATCTTACCCCAATCACTGGGATAGCCCAGGACTATCTTACCACATTCATCGGGATAGTCCCGGGCAACCCTACTAGTTCAGGCCATCTTACCCCGTTCATTGGGAGACCTTACATTCTCAATCTTTTCATGCTTGTCCACATACCCAGTGTGTAACCGGTGGGAATCAACCTGCTTACTCAACATCCATTGATGGGGGAAAGCTTATCTTAACATTTAATTTAACTTTACAAGTTATCATGCATTTTCATTCAACATTCATCACAAGACAATTTCACAATTCAAATCAAAGAGTTTACCATATCATTTCATAACCCTAAATCATGTTACTAAGTCTTATAAGCCTATTTCCATTCATTCCCACCCTAGAAATAGGTTTATAATGCATTTTGGTGTCCTTGATTTCGGCAACCCAACAACGAAGTCCATTGCAACTGATTCCCACTTCCATTCTGGAATCTCCAAAGGTTGAAGTGGTCCAGATGGATTTTGATGTTCTACCTTCACCTTCTGACAAGTTAAGCATTGACTTACAAAATTAGCAATGTCATGCTTCATACCCGGCCACCAAAAGGATTTCCTCATATCCTGATACATCTTAGTAGCACCTGGATGCACTGACTGTTGTGACTCTCCTTAAGTATCAGGTCCTTGATCTCGTCATCATTGGGAACACACACCCTATCTTTGAACAAGATCATCCCATCACCAGAAATTGAGTATTTTGGCTGCTCTTTGAGCTCCTGTAATTAAGGATCGTGCCTTTGCGCCTCCCGGATTCGGTCTCGAAGAAGATTTCTCACATCTACCTTGCTCATTGATAAATTGGCATCACAACACTCTACATTCAACCTCATATCTCTGAACTTCTCCAAAAGCTCCAACTCGTACTCCATCATTGAAGACACGTGCAGAGATTTCCGGCTTAAGGCATCGGCTACAACATTTGCCTTCCCTGGGTGGTATTTCAATTGAAAATCATAATCCTTCAGAAATTCCATCCATCGGCGTTGTCTCATGTTCAGTTCTTTTTGATCAAACAAATACTTCAAGCTCTTGTGGTCACTAAATACTTCAAATGTGACACCATATAAGTAGTGTCTCTACACCTTTAGCGCAAATACAACCACAGCTAATTCTAAATCATGTGTTGAGTAATTTCCCTCATGTGGTCTGAGTTGCCTAGAAGCATAGGCTACCACTTGTCCTTCTTGCATAAGGACACAACCCAAACCTTGCTTCAATGCGTCACAATAAACTTGGAAGTTCTTGGAGGGATCTGGTATGACTAACACCGGCGTTGAGGTCAACTTCTCCTTCAATAATTGAAAACTTGCCTCACACTTGGAATCCCATTCGAAAGGAACTCCCTTCCGAGTTAATTTACTCAATGGAATGGCTATCAGTGAAAACCCCTTAATGAATCGTCGGTAATATCCAGCTAACCTGAGAAAACTCCGAATCTCGGTGACATTTGTGGGTCTTTCCCATTTCAGTACTGCTTCAACCTTGCTGGGGTCAACGGCCACGCCATCTTTATTCACCACATGGCCAAGGAACTGAACTTCGTCAAGCCAAAACTCGCACTTTTCCAGTTTAACATACAGTTGCTTCTCCTTTAAGACTCCTAACACAACTCTTAAGTGCTCTTCTTGTTCTTCGGGCGTTTTAGAATAGACCAAAATGTCGTCAATAAAAACCACCACGAACTTATCCAAATAAGAATGGAAAATTCGGTTCATTTAGTCCATGAAAACCGCAGGCGCGTTAGTCAACCTGAATGGTACCACCAAATACTCATAATGACCATAACGGGTCCTAAAAGCAGTCTTGGGAATATCCTCCGGCTTAATTCGAATCTGATGGTATCCCGATTGCAAATCAATCTTAGAAAATACTTTAGCTCCTCCTAATTGGTCCAACAGATCATCAATTCGAGGGAGAGGGTATTTGTTCTTTACCGTAAGCTTGTTTAGCTATCGGTAGTCCACACACAGTCTTAGATTTCCGTCTTTCTTCTTGACTAGGAGCATTGGGGCACCCCATGGCGAGGCACTTGGGCGGATAAATTGCTTTTGCAACAAATCCTCGACCTGCTTCTTTACTTCTGCTAGCTCTACATGGGCCATTCTGTAAGGAGCTCTAGATACTGGTCCAGCCCCCGGAATTAATTCAATGGAAAATTCAATTTCCCGCTCAGGCGGCAAGGAGTCAATGTCTTTGGGGAACACTTTAGGATAGTCCCGGACAATTGGTATAGAGTTAATATCAAGAATCATCTTAGTACCTTCTAGACACAAAATTAAAAACCTATGCCCATCATCAAATTCAGCTAAATTGTCTTCATCAAAAGTGGGATGGTGAGAGTAGTATACCTCATATCCGCGCTCCGCCACATGAATAATCTTGTTGGCGCAATCAATAATAACCTTGTGAGAATGCAACCAATCCATACCCAAAATAATCTCCAACCCTTTCATTAGACGGCAATACAATTCGAGACAAAAGACTTTATCTTGATAATTTAAGTACACAGGTGAACACATAGAATGGGTACTAAGCTTCCCCTCAGAAGGAATAGAGACCATCAATTCATAATTAAGTCCCATAATGGGCAGTTGCATCCGTTGAGTACATTCTAACGAAATGAATGAATGTGTAGCACCCGAATCAAAAAGGATATGCACAGGTTGATTGTGAATAAGACCCGTACCTTGCACTAAGTTTTCGGATTTGTCAGCCTCCTTTGCATCAAGGGTGTAGACTCTACCCCTCACCAAGGCCCTTGATTGTCCATCTCTGCGCTTATCCTTCTCTGGGCATTGCCAAGCCATGTGGTCAGGCTTCTGGCAAATGAAACAAACTCCTTTTCCTTTCAAGCACTCTCCCCTATGAAATCCGCTACACTTCTTGCACCTTGAGTCGGTACGGTTGGAGTAGGTGGCCGTCTGCTTTCCTTTCTTATCTCCACCCTTTCCTCTTGAGCTTCCCAAGCCTTCTTCGCTCCTCTTTCTCTTCCAAACAACTTGTTTCTCAGCTAATACCGCCGCCAACGAGTGTTCAGTGAGTTGACATGCTTCAATGAGTTGTTGATAATCTTGGATTCTATGAGCAGTAATCATATTTCTCAATTCTCGATGTAACCCCTGCTCAAACCTCTTACATTTCCACACATCATCAGCTTGGTTCAGAAGGTTATTGGAGAAGCGGGCTAGATTCTCAAACTTTGCCACATACTCAGATACAGACATGTTCCCTTGTTGTAAAGAGAGGAACTCAACCTCCTTTTGATCCCGGAGAGTATTGGAGAAGTATTTGTCCAAGAAAAGAGTCTTGAACTGTGCCCATGTCAATTGTCTTTGGTTGGCCTCCATATTTGCTCGGTATCCAAGCCACCACTGTGCTGCTTCCCCGTCGAACTTATAAGCAGCCAAGGTCACCTTCTCAGCATCAGTACATTGCATGACCCTAAAAATTTCCTCCATCCGTCCTAGCCATGATTCCACAGCTATTGGGCCTTGATCCCCGGTGAAAGTAGGAGGATCATGCACCCGAAAGTTCCTATATGGGTCCTCCCTGCCTTGACTTTGAAGCATCTGATCCAGGGATTGAGCGATTTGCCTTAGGTAATCCGCCGGTCCTTCTGCCATTGTCCTGCATACATAACACCCACATTGAGTTGATCAAGCTCAATATAAGAGTACCGTACACAGAAGCAATCAACAATCAAGACTGGACTTATCTCTGGACTCTATCAAATTTTCATTTATGTACCACAGTCCGAAGAATCAAACTGCTTTGATACCAAATTGTAACACCTAACGGAATTAAAAGCTACTCTTTTTTTTTTCAAAAGCATTTGCCAAGTAATATATTTCTTAGATAGTTTACCTACATGAGTTACATAGTGCTTAGTCTAAGGGGCTATCATATGCCCTATCAAAATACATAAGTCCATAGGGAAAGATAATAACTTTAAATATCTACTACATGCCAGAGAAATATGTCCAATAACGGTAGCCAAGGAGCGTGCTACAGGGAAGGGTTGGCTACCCCAAAATACATATCAAAATATTCAAAATACTACATGGCTAAAGGAATGGGTCTTCAAGCACTAAAGTCTTCATCTTCCGAGTCTCCTGCAATATGGTGACCGTCAGTTACATGTAAACATATAACTGAGTAACCCCCGACATTTTAAAAACACTTTTATACCATATTACAACTAGTCTAACTGGAAAAACGCCCCATTTGGTTCCTATCACACACAACCAATCAAATGCAACATATTCACACTCAATGCATGTAATGACAAGTATAAATGTATGCATGCCATGATCTTTCATCATCATACTTAATTAATTTCTTTTATTTAGTCTTTTACGGAAGCCTCTTGCACAAGACTCCTCCCTAGGCGCATGGCAGTAACGCGTGCTTGAGCTCAATCATGGGATCACGGCAAGTGTCCCTATCGTGATCAACTGCCGGGCTATCTTACCCCAATCACTGGGATAGCCAAGGACTATCTTACCCAATTAATCGGGATAGTCCTTTCTTTTGCGCCATCTTCCCGGTCACCGGGCAACCCTACTAGTTCAGGCCATCTTACCTCGTTCATTGGGAGACCCTACATTCTCAATCTTTTCATGCTTTTCCACTTACCCGGTGTGTAACCGGTGGGAATCAACCCGCTTACTCAACATCCGTTGATGGGGGAAAGCTTATCTTATCATTTAATATTATTTTACAAGTTATCATGCATTTTCATTCAACATTCATCACAGGACAATTTCACAATTCAAATCAATGAGTTTGCCATATCATTTCATAACCCTAAATCATGTTACTAAGTCTTATAAGCCTATTTCCATTCATTCCCATCCTAGAAATAGGTTTATAATGCATTTTGGAGGCTAAAACAGGTTAAGGAGGTACAGGGCACTGGCGCTTTAGCGCCCATTCTCGCGCTTGAGCGCCAGACACCATTTTTCACTGCCAGAAATTTTATCCCGGCACTCGAGCTCCATCCTGGCGCTCAGCGCCAGACATCCATTCGCTGCTGCCCAAAATTTTCTCCTGCCGCTCGAGCCCCAGTCCTGGCGCTCGAGCCCCAGCGACAGATAACAGCTTTTTGCGAATTTCACTAAAAACTCAGTTTCTTTCCTTGACCCCATTTTCACTTCCAAAACACCACCCACATTATGGCACAACAAATTCACACATATTCAATCAAATGGTCACAATTGAAGTGCACAATGACATGATTTAAACACAAGCTCAATCATCAAACTACATGCATCCAAACTAAATCATCAAATTAACAATTTCAAACATGTATATACATATGTAAATCACCATAACTCTAATCAAGATACATGTGTCAAAATCTAATCATCTATCTTAGCAATTCTAAACCTATTTCTATCACATTTTCACAATATACCAAAACCAAACCTCCTACCAATTTCTATTTCCCTAATTAGTCTAATTTTTGGGGTCTTGTGGGGTTACCTCTCAAGTGAAGCTCCAAAACCTTGTCTCCTCCAAGTGTACCCTTGTTCCCAAATAGTCTCCAATTCCTTCAAGTTGCTACTCAATGACTTGGTAGCCCCTAAAATTCACAAATACAAGCTATTAGCACCCATGGGTACCCATTCAAGAGCTTGCATGTTAGAAATGGGGTTGGGAGACCATTTGCCCCAAAATGGGTCTTAACCAAGAATGAGGGAGAGAAGATGCAAGGCTTACCTAGGTACTTCAATGGCTTCTCCAAGCTTCCAAATCTCCTTCTCCAAGGCGCAAATGGTGAAGAATCAAGGAAGAAGAAGCTTGATTTCCCTTGGGTTTGCCCTAGGAGAGCTTGATTTCCCTTGGGTTTTGAATTTTATAAATTATTTGATTTTTTCCTATAATAATGTATTGTTCACCATGAAGTTTCAATCTTAATTTACAGAAATATTTATATTTTTAAAATTGCAACTTTTATTTCTAGAAATCATGTACTATATACTTGAAAAAAACGATGTTTTTTACTTTAAAAAATGCATATTTTTAATTTATTAAATTATTTGATTTTTTTTGAAAATAATGTATTGTTCACCATGAAGTTTCAAGTTTAATTTACACATTTTTTTATATATTTAAAATTGCAACATAAATTTCTAGAAATCGTGTACTATACACTTGAAAAATAAAAGATGTTTTTTTACTTTAAAATTAAAAACGAGTATTTTAAATATATAAAATTATTTGATTTTTTTTGGAAACAATATATTGTTCAGAATGAAGCATCTAGCTTAATTTACACAATTTTTTATAAATTTAAAATTGCAACATATTTTTCTAGAAATCGTGTACTATGCACTTGAAAAAAATGGTCTTTTCTACTTTAAAAATTAAAAGGCATGTTTTAAATTTTATAAATTATTTGATTTTTCGTAAAACAATGTATTATTCACCATAACGTTTCTAGCTTAATTTACACAATTTTTTATATTTTTAAAATTGCAACATTTTTTCTAAAAATCGTGTACTAATGGTGTTTTCTACTTCAAAAATAAAAACACATTTTTTAAATTTTATAAATTATTTGATTTTTCTGAAAATAATTTATTATTCACCATGAAGTTTCTAGCTTAATTTATACAATTGTTTATATTTTCAAAATTGCAACCTTTATTTTTAAAAATCGTGTACTACACTTGTTTTTTTAATTTGAAATTGAAAACACGTATTTTAAATTTATTAAATTATTTGAATTTTTTGAAAACAATGTATTTTTATCCATGAAGTTTCTACTTAATTTACACAATTTTTTATAAATTTAAAATTGCAACATTTTTTTCTAGAAATTGTGTACTATATACACTTGAAAATAATGGTGTTTTCTTCTTTAAAAATGAAAACGCATGTTTTAAATTTTATAAATTATTTGATTTTTTCTGAAAATAATGTATTGTTCACCATGAAGTTTCTAGCTTAATTTACACAATTATTCATATGTTTAAAATTGCAACTTTTGTTTCTAGAAATAATGTACTATGTACTTGAAAAAAGGATGTTTTTTACTTTAAAAAAATGCATATTTTAAATTTATTAAATTATTTGATTTTTTTTGAAAATAATGTATTGTTCACCATGAAGTTTCAAGCTTAATTTACACAATTTTTTATATTTTTAAAATTGCAACATATATTTCTAGTAATCGTGTACTATACACTTGAAAAATTAGGTTTTTTATTACTTTAAAATTAAAAACGTGTATTTTAAATTTATTAAATTATTTATTTTTTTGGAAACAATATATTGTTCACAATGAATCTTCTAGCTTAATTTACAGAATTTTTTATAAATTTAAAATTGCAACATTTTTTTCTAGAAATCGTGTACTATATACACTTGAAAAAAATGGTGTTTTCTACTTTAAAAATAAAAACGCATGTTTTAAGTTTTATAAATTATTTTATTTTTCTGAAAAAAATGTATTTCATCATTTAAGTTTTATACATTTGTTTGTAGAAATCATGTACTATACACTTGAAAAATAAGGTGTTTTTTACTGTTAAATTGAAAACTTGTATTTTAAATTTATTAAATTATTTATTTGTTGGAAACAACATATTGTTCACTATGAAGCTTCTAGCTTAATTTACACAATTTTTTATAAATTTAAAATTGCAACATATTTTTCTAGAAATCGTGTACTATACACTTTCAAAAATTGGTGTTTTCTACTTTAAAAATTATAAGGCATGTTTTAAATTTTATAAATTTTTTGATTATTCTGAAAATAATGTATTTTTCACCATGAAGTTTCTAGCTTAATTTACACAATTTTTTATATTTTAAAAATTGCAACATTTTTTCTAGGAATCGTGTACTATACACTAAAAATAATGGTGTTTTCTACTTCAAAAATGAAAACGCATTTTATAAAAAATTTTAAATTATTTGATTTTTTTGAAAACAATGTATTGTTCACCATGAAGTTTCTAGCTTAGTTTACACAATTTTTTATATTTTTAAAATTGCAACATTTGTTTTTAGAAATCGTGTACTATACACTTTAAAAAAATGATGTTATTTACTTTAAAAATAAAATTGCATATTTTAAATTTAGAAATTTTAATGGTTTTTTTTAAATTAATTTATTTA
Source organism: Cyamopsis tetragonoloba (assembly GCA_037177725.1). NCBI lineage: Eukaryota > Viridiplantae > Streptophyta > Magnoliopsida > Fabales > Fabaceae > Cyamopsis > Cyamopsis tetragonoloba. The sequence goes on along the minus strand of CM074121.1, from coordinate 798,082 downwards.
TCAACATGATGTTTCTAGATTAATTTTCAAAAAATTTTATACTTTTAAACATGCAACTTTTGTTTCTAGAAATCGTGTACTATACAGTTGAAACAGGGTGTTTTTTAATTTGAAATTGAAAACGCATATTTTAAAATTACTAAATTATTTAAACTTTTTTGAAAACAATGTACTTTTATCCATGAAGTTTCTAGCTTAATTTCCACAATTTTTTATATTTTTAAAATTGCAACATTTTTTGTTAGAAATCGTGTACTATATACTTGAAAACAATTGTGTTTTCTCCATTAAATATGATAACCCATGTTTTAAATTTTATAAATTATTTGATTTTTCTGAAAAAAATATGTATTGTTCACCATGAAGGTCCTAGCTTAATTTACACATTTTTTTATATTTTTATAATTGCAACTTTTTTCTAGAAATCGTATACTATATACTTGAAAAAATAGAATGGTTTTTACATTAAAATCAAAAATGCATATTTTTAATTTTTAAATTATTTGATTTTTTTAGAAAATAATGTATTATTCATCATGAAGTTTCTACCTTAATTTACACAATTTTTTATATTTTCAAAATTGCAACATTTATTTTTAGAAATCGTGTACTACATTTGAAAAATATGATGTTTTTTAATTTGAAATTGAAAACGCGTATTTTAAATTTATTAAATTATTTTAATTTTTTGAAAACAATGTATTTTTATCCATGAAGTTTAAGCTTAATTTACTCAATTTTTTATATTTATTAAATTGCAACTTTTTTTCTAGAAATCGTGTACTATACAGTTGAAACATAGGGTGTTTTTTAATTTGAAATTGAAAATGCGTATTTTAAACTTATTAAATTATTTAAATTATTTTGAAAACAATGTATTTTTATCCATGAAGTTTCTAGCTTAATTTCCACATTTTTTTATATTTTTAAAATTGCAACATTGTTTTCTAGAAATCGTGTACTATATACTTGAAAAAAATGGTGTTTTTTACTTTAAAAATGAAAACGCATGGTTTAAATTTTATAAATTTTTTTTCTTAAAAAAATGTATTGTACACCATGAAGTTTCTAGCTTAATTTACACAATTTTTTATATTTTTAAAATTGCAACTTTTGTTTCTAGAAATCGTGTACTATATACTTGAAAAAAAGAATGCTTTTTTTACTTTAAAAATAAAAAATGCATTTTTTAAATTTATTAGATTATTTGATTTTTTAGAAAATAATGTATTATTCACCATGAAGTTTCTACCTTGACTTCTACAATTTTTTATATTTTCAAAATTGCAACATATTTTTCTAGAAATCGTGTACTAAACTTGAAAAATAGGATGTTTTTTAATTTGAAATTGAAAACGCGTATTTTAAATTTATTAAAATATTTTAAATTTTTGAAAACAATTTATTTTTATCCATGAAGTTTCTAGCTTAATTTACACATTTATGTTTTTAAAATTGCAACATTTTTTTTCTAGAAATCGTGTACTATACAGTTGAAAAAAATGGTGTTTTCTACTTTAAAAATGAATAGTCATGTGTTAAATTTCATAAATTATTTGATTTTTTCCTAAAATAATGTATTGTTCACCATGAAGTTTCTAGTTTAATTTACACAATTATTTATATTTTTAAAATTGCAACTTTTGTTTCTGTACTATATACATGAAAAAAGGATGTTTTTAACTTTAAAAAAATGCATATTTTAAATTAATTAAATTATTTGATTTTTTTAAAAATAATGTATTGTTCACCATGAAGTTTCAAGTTTAATTTACATAATTTTTTATATTTTTAAAATTGCAACATAAATTTCTAGAAATCGTATACTACACACTTGAAAAATAAGGTGTTTTTATACTTTAAAATTAAAAACGAGTATTTTAAATTTATAGAATTATTTAATTCTTTTGGAAACAATATATTGTTCACAATTAAGCATCTATATTAATTTACAAAATTTTTTATAATTTTAAAATTGCAACATTTGTTTCTAGAAATCGTGTACTATACAGTTGAAAAATAGGGTGTTTTTTACTTTAAAATTGAAACCGCGTAATTTAAGTTTATAAAGTTATTTGATTTTTTTTGGAAACAAAACATTATTCACCACGAAGCTTCTAGCTTAATTTACACAATTTTTTATAAATTTAAAATTGCAACATATTTTCCTAAAAATCGTGTACTATACACTTGATTTTTCTACTTTAAAAATTAAAACACATGTTTTAAATTTTATAAAATTATTTGATTTTTCTAAAAATAATGTATTGTTCACCATGAAGTTTCAAGCTTAATTTACACATTTTTTTATATTTTTAAAATTGCAACATTGTTTTCTAGAAATAATGTACTATATACTTGAAAAAAAGGATGTTTTTAACTGTAAAATAAAAATGATTACTTTAAATTTATTAAATTATTTGATTTTTTGAAAATATTGTATTTTTCACCATGAAGTTTCTAGCTTAATGTACACAACTTTTTTATATTTTTAAAATTGCAACATTTGTTTCTAGAAATCGTGTACTATACACTTGAAAAATAGGGTGTTTTTTACTTTAAAATTGAAAACACATATTTTAAGTTTATAAAATTATTTGATTTGTTTTGGAAACAAAATATTGTTCACCATGAAGCTTCTAGCTTAATTTACACCATTTTTTTATAAATTTAAAATTGCAACATATTTTTCTAGAAATCGTGTACTATACACTTGAAAAAAAATAATGTTTTCTACTTTAAAAACTAAAACACATGTTTTAAATATTATAAAATTATTTGATTTTTCTGAAAACAATTTATTGTTCACCATTAAGTTTCTAGCTTAATTTATACAATTTTTTAATATTTTTAAAATTGCAACTTTTGTTTCTAGAAATCCTGTATTATATACTTGAAAAAAAGGATGTTTTTTACTTTATAAAAAAAATGCATATGTTAAATTTATAATATTATTTGATTTTTTTCAAAATAGAGTATTATTCACCATAAAGTTTCTATCTTAATTTTAAAAAAAATTATATTTTTAAAATTTCAACATTTGTTTCTAGAAATCGTTTACTATACACTTGAAAAATAGGGTGTTTTTTACTTTAAAATTGAAAAAGCGTATTTTAAATTTATAAAATTATTTGATTTTTTTGGAAACAATATATTGTTCACCATGAAGCTTCTAGCTTAATTTATATAATTTTTTATATTTTTAAATTTGCAACATATTTTTTTACAATTCGTGTACTATACACTTGAAAAAAATAGTGTTTTCTACTTTAAAAGATAAAACGAATGTTTTAAATTTTATTAATTATTTAATTTTTGTAAAAACAATGTATTGTTCACCATGAAGTTTCTAGCTTAATTTACCCAATTTTTTATATTTTTAAAATTGCAACATTTATTTCTAGTAATAGTGTGCTATACATTTGAAAAATAGGGTGTTTTTAACTTTAAAAATAAAAACACGTATTTTAAATTTATAATATTATTTGATTTTTTTTGGAAACAAAATATTGTTCACCATGAATCTTCTAGCTTAATTACACAATTTTTTATAAATTTAAATATCCAACATATTTTTCTCGAAATCGTGTACTATACATTTAAAAAAAAATAATGTTTTCTTCTTTAAAAACTAAAACGCATGGTTTAAATATTATAAAATTTCATTGATTTTTCTGAAAACAATGTTCACCATGAAGTTTCTAGCTTAATTTATACAATTTTTTCACATTTTTAAAATTGCAACTTTTGTTTCTAGAAATCGTGTACTATATACTTGAAAATAAGGATGTTTTTTATTTTATAAATAAAAAATGCAGATGTTAAATTTATTAAATTATTTGATTTTTTTCAAAATAGAGTATTATTCACCATGAAGTTTTTTAGTTTAATTTTAAAAAAGTTATACTTTGCAACATTTGTTTCTAGAAATCGTGTACTATACACTTAAAAATAGGGTGTTTTTTACTTTAAAATTGAAAATAAGTATTTTAAATTTATAGACCTATTTAATTTTTTTTGGAAAAAGTACATTGTTCACGATGAAGCTTCTAGATTAATTTACACATTTTTTTATAAATTTAAAATTGCAACATTTTTTTCTCGAAATTGTGTACTATACACTTGAAAATAATGGTGTTTTCTACTTTAAAATTGAAAACGCATGTTTTAATTTTTATAAATTATTTGATTTTTCTGAAAACAATGTATTGTTCACCATGAAGTTTCTAGCTGAATTTAAATTTTTTTTTTATATTTTTAAAATTGAAACGTTTTCTAGAAATCATGTACTATATACTTGAAAAATGGATGTTTTTTATTTTAAAAATAAAAAATGCTTATTTTAAATTTATTAAATTATTTTATTTTTTTGAAAATAAAGTATTATTCACCATGAAGTTTTTAGATTAATTTACAATTTTTTTTATATTTTTAAAATTGCAAAATTTATTTCTAAAACTCGTGTACTATACAGTTGAAATATAGTGTGTTTTTTAATTAGAAATTGAAAACGCATATTTTAAATTTATTAAATTATTTTAATTTTATGAAAACAAAGTTTTTATATCCATGAAGTTTCTAGCTTAATTTAAACAATTTTTATAGTTTTAAAATTGCAACATTGTTTTTCTAGAAATCGTGTACTATACACTTGAAAAAAATAGTGTTTTCTACTTTAAAAATTAAAATGCATGTTTTAAATTTTATAAATTATTTGATTGTTCTGAAAACAATGTATTGTTCCCCATGAAGTTTGTGGCTTAATTTACACAATTTTTTATATTTGTAAAATTGGAACTTTTGTTTCTAGAAATCGTGTACTATATACTTAAAAAAAAGGATGTTTTTTACATCAAAAATAAAAATACATATTTTAAATTTATTAAATTATTTGATTTGTTTGAAAATAATATATTGTTCACCATCAAGTTTCTAGATTAATTTACACAATTTGTTATATATATAAAATTGCAACATTTATTTCTAGAAATCATGTATTATTATACACTTGAAAAATATGGTGTTTTTTATTTTAAAATTATAAACACATATTTTAAATTTTTTATAATTATTTAAATATTTTTGGAAACAATATATTGTTCACCATGAAGCTTCTAGCTTAAATTACACAATTTTTTATATTTTTATAATTGCATCATTTATTTCTAGAAATCGTGTAGTTGAAATATAGGAAGTTTTTTAAATTTGAAATTGAAAACGCGTATTTTAAATTTATTAAATTCTTTGAATTTTTTTAAAACAATGAATTTTTTTTCCATGAATTTTCTAGCTTAATTTCGACAATTTTTATACTTTTAAAATTGCAACATTTTTTTTCTTGAAATCATGTACTATACACTTGAAAAAAAGGATGTTTTCTACTTTAAAAATTAAAACACATGTTTTAAATATTATAAAATTATTTGATTTTTCTGAAAATAATGTATTGTTCACCAAGGAGTTTATATGTTAATTTACACAATTTTTTATATTTTTAAAATTGCAACATTTTTTTTCTAGAAATAGTGCACTATATACTTGAAAAAAAGGATGTTTTTTACTTTAAAAACAAAAATTCATATTTTAAATTTATTACATTATTTGATTTTTTGAAAATAATGTATTTTTCACCATGAAGTTTCTAGCTTAATTTACACAAGTTTTTATATTTTTAAAATTGCAACATTTGTTTCTAGAAATCTTGTACTATACACTTGAAAAATAAAGTGTTTTTTACTTTAAAATTGAAAACGCGTATTTTAAATTTTTAAACCTATTTGATTTTTTTTGGAAAAAATATATTGTTCACCATGAAACTTCTAGATTAATTTACACAATTTTTTATAAATTTAAAATTGCAACATTTTTTTCTAGAAATCGTGTGCTATACACTTGGAAAAAATGGTGTTTTCTACTTTAAAAAAGAAAACACATGTTTTAAATTTTATAAATTATTTGATTTTTGTGAAAACAATGTATTGTTCACCATGAAGTTTCTAGCTTAATTTACACAATTTTTTATATTTTGAAAATTGTAACTTTTGTTTCTAGACATCGTGTACTATATACTTGAAAAAAAGGGTGTTTTTTACTTTAAAAATAAAAATGCAAACTTTAAATTTATTAAATTATGTGATTTTTTTGAAAACGGTGTTATGTTCACCATGAAGTTCCTAGCTGAATTTACATAATTTTTTATATTTTTAAAATTGCAACATTTGTTTCTAGAAATCGTGTACTATACACTTGAAAAATAGGGTGTTTTTTACTTTAAAATTGAAAACGCATATTTTAAATTTATAAACCTATTTGATTTTTTTTGGAAAAAATATATTGTTCACCATGAAGCTTCTAGATTAATTTACACAACTTTATATAAATTTAAAATTGCAACATTTTTTTCTAGAAATCGTGTACTATACACTTAAAAAAATGGTGTTTTCTTCTTTAAAATTGAAAACGCATGTTTTAAATTTTATAAATTATTTGATTTTTCTGAAAACAATGTTATGTTCACCATGAAGTTTCTAGCTTAATTTACATAATTTTCTATATTTTAAAATTGCAACATTTGTTTATAGAAATCATGTACTATACACTTGAAAAATTCGGTGTTTTTTACTTTAAAATTGAAAACGCGTATTTTAAATTTATAAACCTATTTGATTTATTTTGGAAAAAAATATATTGTTCACCATGAAGCTTCTTGATTAATTTACACAATTTTTTATAAATTTAAAATTGCAATATTTTTTTCTAGAAATCGTGTGCTATACACTTGGAAAAAATGGTGTTTTGTACTTTAAAAAAGAAAAAACATGTTTTAAATTTTATAAATTATTTGATTTTTGTGAAAACAATGTATTGTTCTCCATGAAGTTTCTAGCTTAATTTACAAAATTTTTTATATTTTTAAAATTGCAACTTTTGCTTCTAGAAATCGTGTACTATATACTTGAAAAAACAAGCTGTTGAGATCCAATGTAAATGCAACTCATCATATCAAGCTCAACCTGTTGAGATAATAGATCGTGGGGAGAAAACCTTGTGGAACAAGGTGATTCCATTGGTTAAGGTGCTATGGTAAAGTATCGATTCGTCGGAGATTACTTGGGAAAAGGAACAAGACATGAAGGACGCCTACCCCGAATTATTTTGACGACACAACGTTAGTTCTTAATTTTGAGGACAAAATTATTTTAAGGGTGGTAGAGTTGTAACATCCCACAAATCTCCAAATAGGAATTTGATGATTCTTTAGAAGAAATTGGGAATTTAGGGGTTGTATGGCAATTCTACAAGTGAAGGGAGAAGGACTAGGGAGAAAATATTTAAAAGATAGAGGAACCTAGTTGCAAAACTTAAAGAAATATCAAAATTAACAAAACCCTCACTTCTCGTCTCCATCCCTCCCACGCCTCTTTCTCACTCTCATCCCACACTTCACTTTCTTATTTTTCTTCCCATTTCCAAGCTCTCCTAGGGTTTGCCAAGCACAAGGAAATCAAGTTCCTCTCCATTGACTCCCCACATTTGCACCTTGGAGAAGGAGATTTGGGAGCTTAGAGAAGCCATTGAAGGGCCTAGGAAAGCCTTGCATCTTCTCTCCCTCATTCTTGGTCAAGACCCATTTTTGGGGCAAATGGTATCCCAACCCTATTTCTAACATGCAAGCTCTTGAATGGGTATCCATGGGTGGTAATAGCTTGTATTTGTAAATTTTAGGGGTTACCAAGTCATTGAGTAGCAACTTAAAGGAATTAGAGACTATTTTGGAACAAGGGTAATTGGAGCTTCACTTGAGAGGTAACCCCTTAAGTCCCCAAATTAGACTAATTAGGGGAATAGAAATTGGTATGAGGTTTGGTTTTGGTATATTGTGAAAATGTGATAGAAATAGGTTTAGACTTGCTAAAGTAGATGATTGGATTTTGACACATGTATCTTGATTGGAGTTATAGTGATTTACATATAAATATACATGTTTGAACTTGTACATTGATGATTTAGTTTGGATGCATATGGTTTGATGATTGAACTTTTGAGAAATGTATGTTATAATGGATTTTTTCTTATGCATATTGGTTAATTTGGTGATTTAGTGCTTAGGCATGTTGCTTATGGTACCCAGGTGTGGGTGTGAATTGTATGAGAAATGTGATGTTATGTTGTTGAATTGATATTCTTATGGTTGGATGTAGAAATATGTACTTGATATGTGACAATTTGATTGTATATGTGTGAAATTTTTGTGCCATGATGTGAGTAGTGTTTTGGAAGTTAGAATGGGGTCAAGGAAGGAGGTTGAAAGGAAAGAAACTGAAATTTTGGTGAAATTCGCAAAAGATGTCATTTGTTGCTGGGGCTCGAGCGCCAGGATAAAATTCTTGGCAGTGCCAAATGGATGTCTGGTGTTCAAGCGCCAGGATGGGCGCTTAAGCGCCAGTCCTGTGTACCTCCTTGACCTGTTTTAGCTTCCAAAATGCATTGTAAACCTATTTCTAAGATGGGAATGAATGGAAATAGGCTTATAGGACTTAGTAACATGATTTAGGGTTATGAAATGATATGGCAAGTTCTTTGATTTTGAATTGTGAAATTGTCATGTGATGAATGTTGAATGAAAATGCATGATAACTTGTAAAATGAAACTAAATGATAAGATAAACTTTCCCCCTTCAACTGATGTTGAGTAAGTGGGTTGTGTTCCACCGGTTACACAACGGACAAGCATGAAAAGATTGAGAATGTAGAGTCTCCCAATGAACGAGGTAAGATGGCGTGAACTAGTAAGGTTGCCCTGTGACTGGACAGATGACCCGAAAGAAAGGACTATTCCAATGAACGGGTAAGGAAGTCCTGGGCTATTCCCAATGAACGGGGTCAAGATAGCCCGACAGTTGATCATGGTAGGGACGCTTGTCGTGGTCCATGATTGAGCTCAGATGCGCGTTGCTGCCATGCGCCTATGGTGAAGTCTAGTGCACGAGGCTTCCGTAAAAGACCAAATGAAAGAAATAGACAAAAATGATAATTGAAAGATCATGCCATGCATACATCTATATCTTGTCATCTCATGCATTGTGTTTTTGTGTGTGGCTTTGGATTGACTTGTATGATAGGAATTAAATGGGGTGTTTTCCATTTAGACTGTTTGCGATATGGTATAAAAATGTTTTCAAAAATGACGGGGGTTACTCAGTTATATGTTTGCATATAACTGACGGTTACCATATTGCAAGAGATTCAGAGGATGAAGATTTCAGCGCGTGAAGACCTAGCATATTAGATGTTTAGTATTTAAATGATTGATATGTATTTTGGGGTAGCCAACCTCTCCCTTAGCACGCTAGTTGGCTACTGTTATGGGTCATATTTCATTGGCATATAGTACATATTTAAACTCGTTATCTTCCTCTACGGACTTATGTATTTTGATAGGGTATGTGTTAGCCCCTCTCTGAGTTTCACCGGTTACACAGCGGACAAGCATGAAAAGATTGAGAATGTAGGGTCTCCCAATGAAAGGAGTAAGATGGCCTGAACTAGTAGGGTTGCCCTGTGACTGGGCAGATGACCCGAAAGAAATGACTATTCCAATGAACGGGTAAGGAAGTCCTGGGCTATTCCCAATGAACGGGATCAAGATAGCCCGACAGTTGATCATGGTAGGGACGCTTGCCGTGGTCCATGATTGAGCTTAGATGCGCGTTGCTGCCATGCGCCTATGGTGAAGTCTACTTCACGAGGCTTCTATAAAAGACTAAAGAAAAGAAATAGACAAAAATGATAATTGAAATATCATGCCATGCATACATCTATATCTTGTCATCTCATGCATTGTGTTTTTGTATGTTGCTTTGGATTGACTTGTATGATAGAAATTAAATGGGATGTTTTCCATTTAGACTGACTGCGATATGGTATAAAAATGTTTTCAAAAATGTCGTGGGTTACTCACTTATATGTTTGCATATAACTGACGATTAACAAATTATAGGAGATTCAGAGGATGAAGATTTCAGCACTTGAAGACCTAGCATATTAGATGTTTAGTATTTATATGTTTGATATGTATTTTGGGGTATCTAACCTCTCCCTTAGCACGCTAGTTGGCTAGCGTTATGGGACATATTTCTCTGGCATGTAGTACATATTTAAACTCGTTATCTTCCCCTACTGACTTATGTATTTTGATAGGGTATATGTTAGCCCCTCTGTCTAAGACTAAGTAGTGTTTGTACTCATGTATGAGAGTTACTTAATAGCTATTACTTATCTTATGTTAAAAAAAAACTTAGCTTTAATTTTCGTTAGGTGTTACAAATAGGGTGCTTTTTAATTTGAAATTGAAAACGCGTATTTTAAATTTATTAAATTATTTGAATTTTTTAAAATCAATGTATTTTTATCCATAAAGTTTTTTGCTTAATTTACACAATTTTATATAATATTAAGTTTGTAACATTTTTTTTCTAGAAATCGTGTACTATACACTTCAAAAAAATAGTGTTTTCTACTTTAAAAATGAAAACACATGTTTTAAATTTTATAAATTATTTGATTTTTTCTGAAAAAAAAAATGTATTTTTCACCATGAAGTTTCTAGCTTAATTTACACAATTGTTTATATTTTTAAAATTGCAACTTTTGTTTCTAGAAATCGTGTACTATATACTTGAAAAAACGGATGTTTTTAACTTTGAAAATAAAAATGCATATTTTAAATTTATTAAATTATTTGATTTTTTTGAAAATAATGTATTGTTCACCATGAAGTTTTTAGCTTAATTTACATAGTTTTTTATATTTTTAAAATTGCATTATTTGTTTCTAGAAATCGTGTACTATACACTTGACAAATAGGGTATTTTTTACTTTAAAATTGAAAACGCATATTTTAAATTTATAAAATTATTTGATTTTTTTTGGAAACAATATATTGTTCACCATGAAGCTTCTAGCTATTTACATAATTTTTTATAAATTTAAAATTGCAACATTTTTTTCTAGAAATCGTGTACTATACACTTGAAAAAAATGGTGTTTTCTACTTTAAAAATGAAAACGCATGTTTTAAATTTTATAAATTATTTGATTAGTCTGAAAACAATGTATTGTACACCATGATGTTTCTAGCTTAATTTACAAAAAAATTTATATTTTTAAAATTGCAACTATTGTTTCCTAAAATCGTGTACTATATACTTGAAAAAAAAATGATGTTTTTTACTTTAAAAATATAAAATGCATATTCTAAATTAATTAAATTATTTGATTTTTTGAAAATATTGTATTATTCACCATGAAGTTTCTAGCTTAATTTACACCATTTTTTATATTTTTAAAATTACAACATTTATTTCCAGAAATTGTGTACTATACAGTTTAAACATAGGTTATTTTTTAATTTGAAATTGAAAACGAGTATTTTGAATTTTTTGAAAACAATGTATTTTTATCCATGAAGTTTCTAGCTTAATTTAGACAATATTTTATAATTTTGAAACTGCAACATTTTTTCTAGAAATCATGTACTATACACTAAAAAAATAGTGTTTTCTACTTTAAAAATGAAAACGCATAATTTAAATTTAATAAATTATTTGATTTATCTGAAAAACAATGTATTGTTCACTATGAAGTTTCTAGCTTAATTTATATTATTTATTATATTTTTAAAATTGCAACTTTTGTTTCTATAAATCGTGTACTATATACTTGAAAAAATGATGTTTTTTACTTTAAAAATGAAAATGCAGACTTTAAATTTATTAAATTATTTGATTTTTTAGAAAACAATGTATTATTCAGCATGAAGTTTCTAGCTTAATTTATACAATTTTTTATATTTTTAAAATTGCAACATTTCTTCTAGAAATCGAGTACTATACACTTGAAAAATTAGGTGTTTTTTACTTTAAAATTGAAAACGCGTATTTTAAAATTTTAAAGTTATTTGATTTTTTCCGGAAAAAAATATTGTTCACCATGAAGCGTCTAGCTTAATTTACACCATTTTTTATAAATTTAAAATTGCAACAATTTTTTCTAAAAATCGTGTAGTGTACAGTTGAAAAAAATGGTGTTTTCTACTTTAAAAATGAAAACGCATGTTTTAAATTTTATAAATTATTTGGTTTTCCTGAAAACAATGTATTGTTCACAATGAAGTTTCTAGCTTAATTTACACATTTTTCCTGAAAACTTTTGTTTCCAGAAATCGTGTACTATATACTTGAAAAAAAAGATGTTTTTTACTTTAAAAATCCATATTAAATTTATTGAATTATTTGATTTTTTGAAAATAATGTATTATTCACCATAAAGTTTCTAGCTTAATTTACATATTTTTTTATATTTTTAAAATTGCGATATTTATTTCTAGAAATCGTGTACTAAACAGTTGAAACATAAGGTGTTTTTTAATTTGAAAATGAAAACACATATTAAATTATTTGAAAACAATGTATTTTTATCCATGAAGTTTCTAGCTTACTTTACACAATTTTTTGTATTTTTAAAATTGCAATACTTTTTTCTAGAAATCGTGTACTATACACTTGAAAAAAATTGTGTTTTCTACTTTAAAAATGAAAACGCATGTTTTAAATTTTATAAATTATTTGATTTTTCTGAAAACAATGTATTGTTCACCATGAAGTTTCTAGCTTAATTTACAAAAAATTTTATATTTTTAAAATTGCAACTTTTGTTTCCTAAAATCGTGTACTATATACTTGAAAAAAAAAGATGTTTTTAACTTTAAAAATATAAAATGCATATTTTAAATTAATTAAATTATTTCATTTTTTGAAAATAATGTATTATTCACCATGAAGTTTCTAGCTTAATTTACAACGTTATTTATATTTTTAAAATTACAACATTTATTTCTAGAAATCGTGTACTATACAGTTTAAACATAGGTTATTTTTTAATTTGAAATTGAAAACAAGTATTTTAAATTTATTAACTTTTTGAATTTTTTGAAAACAATATATTTTTATCAATGAAGTTTCTAGCTTAATTTACACAATATTTTATAATTTTAAAACTCCAACATTTTTTCTAGAAATCATGTACTATACACTAAAAAAATGTTGTTTTCTACTTTAAAAATGAAAACGCATAATTTAAATTTAATAAATTATTTGATTTTTCTGAAAAACAATGTATTGTTCACCATGAAGTTTCTAGCTTAATTTATATAATTTATTATATTTTTAAAATTGCAACTTTTGTTTCTAGAAATCGTGTACTATATACTTAAAAAAATGATGTTTTTTACTTTAAAAATAAAAATGCAGATATTAAATTTATTAAATTATTTGATTTTTTTGAAAACAATGTATTATTCAGCATGAAGTTTCTAGCATAATTTGTTCAATCTTTTATATTTTTAAAATTGCAACATTTTCTTCTAGAAATCGTGTACTATACACTTGAAAAATTGGGTGTTTTTTACTTTAAAATTGAAAACGCGTATTTTAAATTTTTAAAGTTATTTGATTTTTTCCGGAAAAAAATATTGTTCACCATGAAGCGTCTAGCTTAATTTACACCATTTTTTATAAATTTAAAATTGCAACAATTTTTTCTAAAAATCGTGTAGTGTACACTTGAAAAAAATGGTGTTTTCTACTTTAAAAATGAAAAAGCATGTTTTAAATTTTATAAATTAATTGGTTTTCCTGAAAACAATGTATTGTTCACCATGAAGTTTCTAGCTTAATTTACACATTTTTCCTGAAAACTTTTGTTTCCAGAAATCGTGTACTATATACTTGAAAAAAGGATGTTTTTTACTTTAAAAATCCATATTTTAAATTTATTGAATTATTTGATTTTTTGAAAATAATGTATTATTCACCGTAACGTTTCTAGCTTAATTTACACATTTTTTTATATTTTTAAAATTGCAAAATTCGTTTCTAGAAATCGTGTACTATATAGTTGAAACATAAGGTGTTTTTTAATTTGAAATTGAAAACACATATTAAGTTATTTGAAAACAATGTATTTTTATCCATGAATTTTCTAGCTTACTTTACACAATTTTTTATATTTTTAAAATTGCAACATTTTTTTCTAGAAATCGTGTACTATAATACACTTGAAAAAAATGGTGTTTTCCACTTTAAAAAAGAAAACACATGTTTTAAATTTTACAAATTATTTGATTTTTCTGAAAACAATGTATTTTTCACCATGAAGTTTCTAGCTTAATTTACTTAATTTTTAACATTTTTAAAATTGCATCTTTTGTTTCCAGAAATCGTGTACTATATACTTAAAAAAATTGATGTTTTTTACTTTAAAAATTAAAAATTCATATTTTAAATTTATTAAATTATCTAATTTTTTTTGAACATAATGTATTATTCTCCATGAAGTTTCTAGTTTAATTTACACATTTTTTTATTTTTAAAATTGCGACATTTATTTCTAGAAATCGTATACTATAGAGTTGAAAAATACAGTGTTTTTTAATTTGAAATTGAAAACGCGTATTTTACATTTATTAAATTATTTGAAATTTTTGAAAACAATGTATTTTTATCTATGAAGTTTCTTGCATAATTTACACAATTTTTTTTAGAAATCGTGTACTATACACTTGAAAAAAATGGTGTTTTCTACTTTATAAATGAAAATGCATGTTTTAAATTTTATATATTATTTAATTTTTCTGAAAACAATGTATTGTTCACATGAAGTTTCTAGAAAATTGAAAATTATGTTTCTATAAATCGTGTACTATATACTTGAAAAAAAGATGTTTTTTACTTTAAAATTAAAATAGCATATTTTAAATTTATTTATCTGATTTTTTTGAAAATAATGTATTGTTCACTATGACGTTTCTAGCTTAATTTACACAATTTTTTATTTTTGCAACTTCTAGAAATCGTGTACTGTATACACTTGAAAAATATGATGTTTTTTACTTTAAAATTTAAAACGCGTATTTTAAATTTATAAAATTATTTGATTTTTTTTGGAAACAATATATTGTTCACCTTGAAGCTTGTAGCTTAATTTACACAATTTTTTATAAATTTAAAATTGCAACATTTTTTTCTAAAAATCGTGTACTATACACTTAAAAATAATGGTGTTTTCTACTTTAAAAATGAAAATGCATGTTTTAAATTTTATAAATGATTTTATTTTTCTGAGAACAATGTATTGTTCACCATGAAGTTTCTGGCTTAATTTACACAATTTTTTATTTTTTTAAAATTGTAACATTTGTTTCTAGAAATCATGTACTATACACTTGAAAAATACGGTGTTTTTTACTTTAAAATTTAAAACGCATATTTTAAATTTATAAAATTATTGTATTTTTTTTGAAAACAATATATTGTTCACCTTAAGCTTCTAGCTTAATTTACAAAAATTTTTATAAATTTAAAATTGCAACATTTTTTTTCTAGAAATCGAGTACAATACACTTGAAAATAATGGTGTTTTCTACTTTAAAAATGAAAACGCATGTTTTAAATTTTCTAAATTATTTTATTTTTTTGAAAACAATGTATTGCTCAGCATGAAGTTTCTAGCTTAATTTACACAATTTTTTATATATTTAAAATTGCAACAGTTATTTTTAGAAATCGTGTACTTTACAGTTGAAACAAAGGGAGTTTTTTAATTTGAAATTGAAAACGCGTATTTTAAATTTATTAAATTATTTGATTTTTTCGAAAATAATGTATTGTTTACCATGAAGTTTCAAGCTTAACTTACACAATTTTTTATAATTTTAAAATTGCAACATCTATTTCTAGAAATCGTGTACTATATATGTAATATCCCAAATTTCTAATCTATTAGAGTAGATTATTCAAATTCACAGTTATGTCCATAGGGGGCTGATTTAGAAGAGATAAGTAATTTAGGGAACTAAAATAAATTATAAAGCATATAGGATTAAGGGAAAATGACTAGGTTATGATATGAATACAACTAGAGGTTTTAAAATGTAGCAAGGTGGGCTTAGGGGATTAAAATATAAAATTAGAAAGTTGTAACTATGTCCTTGTGGTTTTATCTATTTAAATTATGTTAAGTTGAACTTTTATTAAATTTTATAAAGACAAGGACCTAAGTGCAATTTTTAATAAATTAAAACTAAGGACTACATTCTTACCATGCACTCTCCCTCACCTAACCACTACACCCTCACTTATTTCACTCTCACTCACATACACACACATCACAACAATCAAACAAAAAGTTGAAAGAAATGAACAGAGAGGGTGGCGAGAGAGAAAGGAGGAGGTGATGGTGACAACCACTTTTGAGTGCTTGCATGGTGGCTTTTCGGCCTTCGATTGCCGCCGGAGCAGTTGAATAAAATGATCTACGCGTCGGGAACTTCAATCTACCGGTTTAGAATCTTCCACGGTGGAATTTAGAGATTGCGTTTAGAGCTCCAATTCTAAGGTAACCCCACTAAACCCCAAACTTAAAACTCCAATTAGGGAAATTAGGAATTTGATGTTTTATGATGTTAGGTTTTGGACTTGACTTGGTTAGATGACATGAATTTAGCTTGTATGCATATTGGTGTTAAATTAAAATGACATGTTTCTTGTGTTCTTGAAGTGTGAAGTTGATCTTGGTTGAATTGGTTCCATATGTGTGGGGTTGATGCATTTATGTTGATTCTTTGTTTGGATATTGGATTGTGAATGTGAATGTATGAGAATGATCTTGATTATAATGTGAATTTGATGAAATTGGACTTTGGTCATCCTTGTGAATTGATCTTTGAGTGATTTATATTGAATTAGATGAAGTTAATATGATTTTGAGGAATTGAGATGGAAGAGAGGATTGAAATTTATGAAAAGTTGATCAATATCATTTCCCCTGTTTTGCAACAATTTGAACTGGATTTTTGAATTTGTTTTAATTGTAATTTGACTTCGTAGTATTCATAAGAGTTGTAGAGCATCCTCTTATATTTCAAATGCTTTTCATTTTACTCAATTTGAAGGTATACAACTCTAGTTATGACCAAATTATTGAGATAGGGTCTATATGAAAGTATCTGTTTTGTTGATTGCACATCCTTGTCAAAGATGACTGTTTTTGACAATTAAACTTTTAGAACTAGATTTTGTGGTATTCATAAGAGTTGTATAGCATCATCTTAGCTTTCAAATTCTTTTGATTTCACTCAATTTGAGGTCTATAACTCAAGTAATGGCCAAAATACGAACAGGGGTTCGCACACCTTCCTGGGCTGTGCGCACAAGATTGGGTAGCAGCTACTGGGGTGAATTAAGGTGCGCACACCTTCCTGGGTTGTGCGCACAAGATTGTATTTGACAGCTTTTAAGTGTTTTCTACATCTTTTCTTCAACTTCCTTCATTCTTTCCTTCATTATTCAAGTCCAAACCTCTAAAATCAAGACTTCTCCATGCTTATTCCTACATGAACATAATCAAACAAATTGCAATGTAAACATCATGAATCCATTTCTAGGATAGGAATGAATGAAGTTAGGTTCATGTGACTTATAAACATGCAATAGGATCATGGAGATGTTGTGGTATGTGTTATGACATGTTTGATGAATGTTTAATGCATGATAATTTGATAATGAAATGAAATGACAAGTTTAAGCTTTCCCCCTTCAACGGATGTTGAGTAAGTGGGTTGAGTCCCACCGGTTACACACCGGGTAAGTGGACAAGCATGAAAAGATTGAGAATGTAGGGTCTCCCAATGAACGGGGTAAGATGGTCTGAACTAGTAGGGTTGCCCAGTGACCGGGAAGATGGCCCGAAAGAAAGGACTATCCCAGTGATTGGGGTAAGATAGTCTGACAGTTGATCACAGTAGGGACGCTTGCCGTGATCCCAAGCTCAAGCGCGCGTTACTGCCATGCGCCTAGGGAAGAGTCTTGTGCACGAGGCTTCCGTAAAAGACTAAAGAAAAGAAATGAGACAAGAATGATAATTGAAAGATCATGGCATGCATACTTTCTTATTTGTCATGCATTATGTTTGAATATGTTGCATTGGATTG